>OX463840.1:17976155-18385451 GCA_949825065.1 Odontocerum albicorne
ATATATATATATATACACACAAGCATGCGCGCACGCACACACACACATATATAAATAACTAAAAAAACTTGTTTACCAAATTAGATGCTCTCCGACAGACAGGCATATCCAATTGGTACGGACTTAGTTTGGGTGGCTGAAACCCAATCTTTTCTGCAAACTTTTCAACATAATAAGCTGATCCAATCCCGACAACATCGCTGAATGTGTTACCGAGGGCAGCTGCTGCCATTGTTGATATGCAAATATATGATCCTACAACATGGTCGATCGAGTCTCCCTGAAACATGTTTTTATTTCTTTTTAACGAGCCAATAAAACTTTTTAACTCGTTCAATGGGCCTTTCCATAGATCTTTTTATAATACTAAAAGTTCATAAAAAAATATAGTACCCGTATTTTATTATTTTGTGTATATAGTTATACATGATGCATCTGGTTGCTCATAGTTAGTTAACTATACAGCAATTTCTTCAAACCAACCAGCACTATTGTTTTTACCCTTAAAAACAATAATGAAATTTATCAAATTTGAAATACGCATACTGTTTGAGCGAGTGCAGACAATATAAAAGTGGTATAGGATTTAATTTTGTTTCATTCTTTTCAAAGTAAGTTTGCTAAGAAAATTATAACAGTAATGAAAAGACAAATACTGTTGTAAATACCCTGAAAAAGAGTATGTTTCGTTGAAAATAATAAACAGATAAAATATAAATAAATTATTATATTTCATAAGAAAAGAGCTTTTAGACAAAAATACATCTTACAAGCCTGAGGACAAATAAAAAAAATATTTATTCAACTGAAGTAATTTGAATGATCTTTTTTTACTTTCAAATCAACAATAATAATGTTACAAAATGTATGACAATGTATAAAATAATAAATCATTAAAAAACGACATAATGTGTTATTTATGGAGCTACTAGGTTAGTCAAAAAGTTTTGAAAGCGGAAATGAAAATACATTTTTTTTGGGGGGAAATCACTTTTATTGCTCAGTATAGTCTCCCATAAGATCAATACACTTGGTCCAACGATCTTCCAACTTTGTTGTCCCATCACGGAAGTGACTTTCTGGAAGGCCTGCAAAATACTCCTCTACGACGGCTATAACCTCTTTGTTTGATGAAAAATGCTTTCCACGAAGGAATTTTTTGAGGTGTGAGAACAGCCAGTAGTCAGAGGGAGCTAAATCTGGCGAATAGGGTGGATGCTGCAACAATTCGTACCCCAATTCACTGATTTTCGCGATGGTTTTTTGAGCTGTGTGAGCAGGTGCATTGTCTTGATGAAAAATGATTTTTTTCTTCTGCAAACCAGGTCTTTTTTCACAAATTTTTTCATCCAACTGGTCCAAAAGGTCACAATAATAATCAGAGTTGATTGTCTTACCAGTTTGGAGATAATCTATCAATAAAATTCCTTTTGCATCCCAAAAAACTGACGCTAACACCTTCTTGGCCGATTTCTGGACACGAACTCGCTTCGGAGCCAAAGTGCCTGGTTCACACCACTCCTTAGCCTCTTGTTTTGATTCAGGATCATGGTGGTAGACCCAAGTCTCATCCATAGTGATGAATCGACGCAGAAAATCCTTTTTATCCTTTCGAAATTGCTCCAAATGTTGCTCAGAAAGTCGCATTCGAACGTGTTTTTGTTGCATTGTTAGCAAATGCGGCACCCATTTTGCACACAGTTTTTTGAAACCCAAAACTTCAGCCAAAATATGCCATGTTGTTCCATGTGAGATGCCTATGGTGTCAGCTATCACATCCACAGTCGATCGATGATCTTCCAAAACCATATCCTGTATTTTCGCTATGATTTCTGGTGTTGATGCACTTGTTGGACGTCCTGAGCGTGGATCGTCTTCAACACTTGTACGGCCACGCTTAAACTCCAAAACCCATCGGTGAACGGTTGGAAATGAAGGAGAAGACTCCTTTAATACTTTCACCATCTTTGCATGGATCTCAGTAGCCGATAAACCTTCCAAAACAAAGAATTTAATCACTGCACGATATTCGGATTTTTCCATTGTTAAAAAATACACTGACACGTCAACTTCAAATGGCTTGTAAACAAAGAATGAATTGACAGATCGAAATGAAATTTTGAGTACGTTCTTATGAAAGATGAAATATTAAAATTTTGTAGAAATTTTGGTTTTCTACTGCTCCATGAATGTCGCTTTCAAAACTTTTTGACTAACCTAGTATACATCGATTTAAAAAAAAATCAATTTTTCTATTCAATACTTTTTATTTTATGTGAAAATAAATTACACTAAAAATATGCAAAAATCCACATTGAGGAAGCTAAAAGTCTTAAACAGTTGTATGACCATTAGATGTAAGATAAGGCAGGGGTGCATTTCAGTAAATAATTTGTTGGTTGTTAATGTGTACATTCATTTTCAAACCCTATAAACTATCTTAATGAAAACAATCTTCATTGGTTCTTCGCTAGATATCCATTGAGGAGTC
The DNA here is from genome assembly GCA_949825065.1 of Odontocerum albicorne. Lineage (NCBI taxonomy): Eukaryota > Metazoa > Arthropoda > Insecta > Trichoptera > Odontoceridae > Odontocerum > Odontocerum albicorne. The sequence continues at coordinate 17,978,647 of OX463840.1, forward strand.
CAGTTTCTTATATTTTTATAACTTTATACTCTTCTTGTTTTTCACATATTTAACAGTTGAATCTAATTCAACACTTTAATTTAATAGTTACAATTCCGAAAAGACAACAAATTCTGTTGAAGACAGTAGATATATATAATTAGTCAATATGCATTGAACTATGTTTCTTGAATTCTAATATTTTAATATTAGGTAAATAATTGAAAAGAATATCTACAAAAAAAATTCTTTGATTTATAAAATGTTTCTAATTTTCAGATAAAATAGTTGATCTAATGTTGTTACCTTATAGTTAAAAAAAATAAACATTTAAATAAAACTATTAATTAATCATAAAACAAATCCTCAATTATCTGGTTATTACTTATTTGAATTGAAATACAATAATATTGAAAACTCCTGATACTTTTGTAACCCATTAATTTATATATTATTTATAATTAAGGCATCAACATTGTGGAGGTTTAAAGACATTGTTAATTGTTTTATCAAACACTGTTTATTACACTTTATGTACCGGTATAACCCTACCAGTTTTAAGGTTTTCACCTCATCATCAGGGAGCACACACATGTATGTTATACCGTTACATAAAGTGGAATAAACAGTAATTTATAAAACAAATTACAATGCCATTAATTTATCCCGATTTTCGTATTATGAGGTAGTGTTCCAGTGCATAGCTAATATTATGCAAGTTGATATGTGAAACTTATTGAAAATACAAGCGTTTAATAAAACTTCCTAAGACTCAAAATGAAAGAAATTGGTATTTCTGAAATCGACAGATGTCAAATCATTATTTTTGAAAGGACAAAGTGTAAGACATGACATAAAATGTGCTACATATTTTTCATGTATTCGGCCAAAATTACAGGGATACATGAAAAATAATTGAGGGGGATCCTCTTTACAGAACAGTAGACGAGATCTGTTCAGACAAAACTTGGCCTTTAAGGGGTTGTCTTATGTTTGATTAAACAGGATAATTTCCCTATTAACCTGGATTAGCAAGGTTTTACTCTAAGTGAAAATACTCACCGCGACAATCATGATGAAATTATCGAGGAAACCAAATCCTATGAAGGGGATCGAATTAGTGATAATGACTGAAAAAAGAAAAATAATTTATTACATCATGTTAATACAATAACCACATATTTTCCTTGTAAGTAATATTACAAAAATGTTAGTGATGTTACCTATGTTAAAACATTAATATACTAATTTAGGATAATGTTTTTCCCTTATTGAGTGAATTTAGTATATACAAAATGTAGGCAACCTTAGAGAAAAATGAGCATGCCTTATTATGGACAACAAAAACTCATTTACCTAAGGTTTTTATTTAGTTTTGAATAATGAGTAAAAATATAAAGAAAATTTTACCAAAAAAAAAAAAAAACAAACAATAGTGAAATAAAAAAACTATTGAAAATACTAATACGGAGAATATTTGAATTAGTCACCTCTGGAAAGTTTTTTCTTAAATTTAAGAATTTATGCATGCTATATTGCAAGAGGAATGACTTGTAGCAAAGGTTTGTGTGAGCTCTTGAGTGTGGTGTTTTTTATGATTATGTGCGGTATATTGTGAACGTTTTGGTCTGTCTGGAGTGATTTACGTGATGTATTCATATGTAATTGAATGTAACTGTTTGTCAGGTTGATGAGAATGTGCAACGGGGTTTTATATAATCAAAAATCGGAAAGAAGTATTGATATGACTTCATGCTATATGTCCTCAGTGAGATACAGGCAAAAGCCTAGTTTACTGGGAACACAACAAATGAAAGGCATCAAACCAAGATCCATTAAAATTGTGTCCAAATTAAATTACCTGTTGTTTTTTTAGCAAATTATGTATATTTCTTGTCATGTGTAAAATAAATAAAAAAATATGTATATTAAAAAATTAAATACCCATGGTATCCTTAAAAAAAAAGAACAAGTCTGGTTCGAGTTTATCTGGTAACAATACATGCATACGTTTGCCAAATTCGAGTGTTTAATGCCTTTTTATGTTGTTGAGTGAGGTAGTATTTCCACAATACAATGAGGAACTGTGCGAAATAAAAACATTTTGTTTCCTTTAAAAACTTGTAATTCGATTACCAAAAGTCTTCGGAGACCCAATCCTCACTCAGTGGACACAAAGCTGCTGATCAGTTGGTGTAGAGAATTTATGGCCTCCTGGTGCTTCGAGCTGGGAGTGTTAGTGGTGCATAAATAGTAAGTATAACATACCAAATATATAGTTCATATCAAATGGAACATCACTTATATGAAGTGTTGATGATATTAAGCCAACCCCACTGATAAGGTCAAAAACCGGGTTAAACAGAAAACTCTTTTTTTTTTAATTCGCATGATGTATTTTATTTTAAGTTTTCTTGATTTATTTATTATTGTTTATTTTTTAAATATAAATAATGTTTGTTAAAATATCCTTTGCCATTGAAGCTGAAAAAGATGTCATGAGTGATGGGGAATCTGATCTCGGTGAGTAAGTGAAACAATATTTAGTGACTACACTTTCCAATGTCTCTTGCAAAATACAGAGACACAAAATATTTATAACAAATATAATTATATCGATATGGTATGATGAAGGAAACATTTAAATATTGAATTTAAATAATTTGTTTCCAACACTCCTGCAAAAATAGACTATCTGGACTAGAGAGTAATGATATCCATATTTTTTTCCCCTGCATCCTGTCTGACCTCCCTCCAGCATACAAAATGATTCAATAGAAGTGGAAAGTTTGTAGAAATCAAAATTTTTCAGTGGAAAGGTCTTCTTTCAAGGTGATCCTCAGTCACATCCAGAACCCCATTCTAGTCGTCCTGAGGAAGCAGCAATGTGGTTTTATTCCTGGTAAGTGTCGTGTAAACCAAATTAACATTTTTCGCAACAGGTGCAGGAACTTAACTCACCATTTGCTTGCTGTTTCATTGATTTTGAAAAAGCCTTTGATAACCACCACAGACCCTCATTGCAAGTGCTTCTTGTTTGCGGTGTGTTTCCTAAGACTGTACGATCCAGAACTCCAAATGCTGTCCAGAACAGTTTGTGTTCTGTCCGAGTGTTTCAGGATTAAAGTATGACAGGGCTTTAATTTTATTTGTGATTTGTTTAACATTAGTGGGTTCAAGTCCCGAGTTCGAGTGCCCTTGAGAAGTTTTTTCTCTAAACGGCACTATATAAAATTGTCTTTTCTTTCTTATACTTATAGATTTTGTGCGCAAAAAGTCCATGGAGTGTATGAGGGGTCTCCTAATTTTCCAAAAATTGGCAACTGGTCGGTCTGTGGAGCTGGGTGACTTTGAATATGCGAATGAATATCTGCTTATTAGGAGCCTCTGTGGGTGATTTACAGCATGCGGCACACGACCTTTCAGAAAACTCTCACATCTTATAGGCTAAAGTATAAACCCTCGGAAGATAGAGCTGATGAGCAACTTATATCCTGATAAGGACATCCCCTGTGCATAAATGGCATCCCTATCAACAGAGTTGATAAATTTAAGTATTTGACTGCCACTGTTGCTGGTAATGAGGGTGTCGGGAATGAGTTGCTTATTAGGATAGGCGCTGCCATATAGGACTCCTCAGCGTTTAGTCTGAGGACAATGTCTATTATTTGGCACTTGTATTTTACCTATTTTACTACACGGCTCTAAATCTTGGCATATTACCAAGGTCTAAGAGAGAAGACTTCTTAGTTTTGAGAACAAATGCCTTTGGAGGATAATGAGTGTCAGGTGGTACAACTATGTGAGAAATGTAAGGCCTCCATCCAGGCTGTTGACCGACCTGTTAAAAACCTGGAGGTGTTTTATGGCATCCCTTTGTTCCTGATGGAATGAACTCTATAAATAAATATTCACTGTGCATGTCATATCAATTATTTATTGATAAAATTTGTAAAACAAAACCATATATTTGCAAAAAAAATCTTATACAATGAATAAAACAAAAACACCAATACCTGAGCTTAATCTACGGGACATTTGGTTTATGCATAAAAAACATGCAAGCAGCTAACTGGCGTAACAATTTAATTCCACTTTAAATCGTTATTTATTGACATGTGTTTTGTTTACATTACTTGATTATTATTCCAGAGATAATTTGAAAATAAAATGATTTATTGTGTTTTAAGTTACACAATTGAAAATACACATATACTTTTTTGTCTATTGTATAAAATCTGTTATTTGATGATTATGCCTTATTGCTTGTGATTTAACAATAAATAAAATTTAGAAGTGGTATTGTTTCTTAAATATATAAATCCCAAGCAAGATACCCATCCATGCGCTGTATTATGGGAAATACAAAGACAATGATTTAAATGAAAAATATCCCACCACCTTCATAGCTTTTAATGATGTCACATTCATTGAGTTATGTAAACCAATCATTATTTAGACAAATTTACATCATTATAATACAAATTAACGGCATGTTTGTCTGCTACATGAATTTTTACGCCAAGTCTTCTATGAAAAATAACATATACAGGTTGTCCTCGACATACGACCGAGATACGGTCCTAAACTTTGGTCGCAAGTTGGATTGGTTGTAAGTCGAATTTCATACAAAATATGTATTAAAATAAAACATGTACATATATATGTAAATTTTTATTATTATTAAATTTTTTGTTATTTATTAACACAAGAAATATACATTCACTTAAATAATCTTTAAAATTACCCATCATCTGTACTTACGAGGGTGGTCTGATAAGTACTTAGCCTACAAAAGAATAACAAAAATTTTGGAAAAGTGGCGATTTATTTCTCAACATAATCTCCTTTGAGTTCGATACACTTGACCCAGCGATGCTCCAACTTCTTTAACCCGCCTGAAAAATACGTTTTCTGGAGGTCTGCAAAGTAGGCCTCCGTGGCGGCGATAACCTCCTCATTCGACTCAAATTTCTGCCCGGCGAGTGATTTCTTCAAATTTGGAAACAAAAAGAAGTCGCACGGGGCCAAATCCGGAGAATACGGTGAATGGGGCAGCAGTTCGTAGCCTAATTCAACCAATATGGCCGTGGCGACGGCGGAGGTGTGAGCCGGTGCGTTGTCATGATGGAAGAGCACTTTTTTCTTCGCCAAATGGGGCCGTTTTTTCTGCAATTCGGCGTCGAATCGGCCCAATAATTCGGCATAGTAGAGCCCTGTGACCGTTTTGCCCTTCTCCAGGAAGTCGATGTAGATCACACCTTTTGAATCCCAGAAAATGGTGGCCATCACCTTTCCGGCCGATAGGACAGTCTTCGCCTTCTTCGGAGCACGTTCGCCGAGTGAAGTCCACTGTTTCGACTGTTCCTTGGTCTCGGGTGTGTACCAGTGTATCCATGTTTCGTCGACGGTCACGAAACGACGCAGAAACTCCTTCGGATTGCGCTTAAACATCGTCAAACACTGCTCTGAAGTGGTCTCACGGTTGTGCTTGTTGTCCGGAGTGAGCAAACGCAGCACCCATCGCGCCGACAGCTTTCTCATGCCCAATACTTCATGCAGGATATGACCCACGCGGTCTTTTGAGATGCCTACTGTCTCAGCTATCTCGCGCACCTTCAATCGGCGGTCTGCCAATACGAGATTGTGGATTTTTGTCACGTTATCCTCCGTAGTAGCCGTTTTCGGGGCACCTGGGCGTGGCTCATCAAAAACCGACGTGCGACCACGTTGAAACTCGTTAAACCAATTTTTGACGGTCGCCATCGAAGGAGAAGAGTCACCGTACACAGCATCCAAGCGCTCTTTGATTTCGCTGCGCGATTTCCCTTTCAAAAACAAGAATCGAATCACCGACCGATATTGCTCTTTTTCAATTTTTCTCAAATCCGCGGACACGCTCTCTTCCACACGCGGTCAAAACAAAACTACGCATCTGATTCGGCTGAAATTTTGACAGTAGCTGTCAACGAGAATGTACTACGCGATAAAAAATTGCTCTTGCGATAGTGGTGCCATCGGGCGGTGAGGCTAAGTACTTATCAGACTGCCCTCGTATATAAGTACAATCCATTGGTTCATCATAAGTAAGAGAAGAAGCAGTGGTAGGCTTTTTAAAATAAATACCTAATTTTAGTTGAGTTGTTTTCTTTTTTCCCCTGTAGATACCTCTGTAGCAAGCAAGGTCTTCCTGAATACGGCGGTTTACACTTACGAATCTTTCATTATCCGAATCCATTTTTGCAAATTTTTGCATTCCTTGGTCAATTTGAAGGAACGCTGCATCCATTTCTTTCAATACAATTTTTTTTGTAGATTCCATTTTTTTGTTTTTTTTTAAGTCTCTTCTTCAACCCTTTGATTTTTGATCTGTAACAATTCTTCATTTGCAAGATTTTGCAAATCATTTACGATAAGTTGGTTTATGTCTTCGTGATCAATATTAATATCAAGTTTCTGGCCAAACTCTACAATGAGATTTGTAATGTGTTCAATATCATTTTCTTTTTCAAATGGCGAATTAGTTATATTTTCAAAACGTTTAGTAAGTTTTTTCCATATTCCATACATGCACGATGAAGTAACCTTGACCTTGTCACCCCTTTTCTATATTTTTAATTCCATGAAGAATATTATAATTCTTCCAAAACTCTTTGACCGTTTTTCCCTCATCCAGCGCTATTAAAGCTTGAGCAAATGTAGTTTTTAAATAAAAGGCTTTAAATGTGGCAATAGCTCTCTGGTCCATGGGTTGCAAAATACTGGTGGTATTAGGGGGTAAATACACGACTTTAACGTTAGGATGTAAATTTCCGATGTGTGGTGGATGTCCTGGTGCATTATCTAGTACTAGAAGTATATTAAATGGAATTCCTTTCTGATTACAATATTGTTTTACTTCAGGAATAAAAAAATTTAAAAACCAGTCTTCAAAAATAAATTGCGTCATCCACCTTTTTTTTGTTTAAGCGATAATATAGTGGTAACATATCAATATTAATTCCTTTGAAGGCTCTCGGCTTTTTCCGAGTAATAAATCATTAGTGGTTTCAATTTATATCCAGCAATATTGCCACCCAATAAAAGGGTGATACGATCCTTAAATGCCTTGAATCCTGGCATACCTTTTTCTTCCTTATTAATGTAGGTACGCTGAGACATTTTCTCCCAATAGAGCGCAGTTCCTTGACATATTCTTCTTTCCTAATCAATGTGTTAAATGTTTTGATAAAATCTTCAGCAGCCTTGTAATTGGCACTAGCTGCCTCTCCATTTATTTTCACATTCTGATAATTCGCCCGTTTTTTGAATCTCGCAAACCAACCATTGCTGGCAGTAAATGTCATTCTCCTTTAATTTCAGGTTTTCAAAAAGGCTCCGCATTTTTGTTTTTATGGTCACGAGACTAAGGAGGATCCGTTTTTTTATCAAATCTTCCATCCAAATCACTAATAGTTTTTCCATTTCGTAGATGGGTCCAAGTTTTTTTTGTTATTATTGTAGATTTTATAGATGTTGTTCCTTCACTGATCAAACAGCTTCACTGATTCTTACTTTATTCTTAAAAATTGTAGAGATCGTTGAATATGATAATTATAGATCGCGAGCTATGTCCTTCACTTTTTTACCACTCTCTTATTGTTTAATTATTTTAAGTTTTATTTCTAAATCTATTGCAGTTCTCTTTTTTTGTCACATCTCCGTTTACCAGTCATTATGAGCACAATTTATTAATTATTCACTTCAGAAATTAAATGCGTATATTATGTCTTATCATATGAATAAATATCCAAATACAAATATGTTGAGTTAACTGAATTGGAATAAAGAACAATGAAGGGACGAAGAGAGAAACACACGATTTGTTTACGCAAATCCCGTGACTAACTGACAGACAGGAAGTATGTATTGCATCATCTTTCTTTACGTAACACATCGATCAATAAGTCCCGGGACTAACCAACGGATGGCACCTCTAATAACAAATCCATACCATTCTCAGTTAGTACCAACCTTTAGAAGTTAAGTGTCAAACTTTCATGACATTCCGACATTGAGTTACAGTGGTTTTAGTGATGCTACTTTTGCTATTTTCAAAACAATGGAAAAAACCGAATTTCGTGTGTTGATAAATCATTGCTTTTTAATGGGAAAAAACACAGTTCAAACTCAGCGATGGCTTGAAAAGTGTTATCCGGGCTCTGCTCCGTCGAAAACAACCATTTATCGGTGGTATGATGATTTCAAACGCGGTCGTACAGACACAAATGATGCTGAACGCTTTGGTCATCCAAATGAGGCTGTTAGACCAGAAAACAAAAAAAAACTCAAAATCGTGATGGAAAATCGCAAAGTAAAGTTGCCTGAGATAGCTGACATCCTGGAGACATCATTTGGTAGTGTTTACACTATTTTGCATGAACATTTATTTGGTCATGAAAAAGATTTTTTCGAAATGGATGCCGCGTTTGCTCACAATGGAACAGAAACAACAATGCATCGATGATTCAGAGCGCTATTTGGCACTGTTTACGCGAAATAAATAGGAGTTTTTGTGTCGGTATGTGACAATGGATGAAACTTGGATTCACCACTATACTCCGGAATCAAATCGGCAGTCAGCTGAGTGGAGAGTAGCCGGTGAAAGTCGTCCGAAGCGACTAAAAAACTCAACAGTCGGCCGGGAATGTTATAGCCTTCGTATTTTGGGATGCGCATGGTATAATATTCACCGATCATCCTGAAAAGGGAAAAACCATCAATAGCGAATATTACATAGCGTTATTGGAGCGTTTGAAGGCAGAAATTGTAAAAAAACGGCCCCATATGAAGAAGAAAGTTCTCTTTCATCAGGACAATGCACCGTGTCACAAGTCGATGGTAACGATGGCCCAATTGCATGAGTTGAACTTCGAATTGCTTCCGCAACCACCGTATTCTCCAGATTTGGCCCACAGCGACTATTGGCTGTTCGCAGACCTCAAAAAGATGCTCCAGGGAGAGATTTGGCTCCAATGAAGTGACTGCCGAAACTAATGCCTATTTTGAAACCAAAGATAAATCGTTCTACACGGCTGGTATAGAAAAGTTAGGAAAGCGTTGAAATGAATGTATCACTCTTAAAGGAGACTATGTTGATGAATAAAGAAGAATTTTGGCAAACAAATGTTGTTTTAGTAGTAAGTCCCGGGACTTATTGATCGATGTGTTATGCATCAACCATTGGCAATGGTACCATGTGATGCAATGTAAAATTTAAAAAAAAAAGCAATTTTTTTTAGTCGTAAGTGCGAATCGTCGTAAGTCGAGGACTACCTGTAATTGATTAAATTCATTGTTATTGGAAACTTCAAAACTTAAAAAAAAAAAAAAAAACCATATAGAGCACTTTTGGTAATGGGGGTTAGAGACTGACACCAGTTATTTCTTACGTATTGTGTGCTCATTTTATAAATATATTTATAAAATGAGCTCACAATATAATTAGGTTTTAATTGTATATATAAGTTAAATAAAATTAAAAAATATTTGACAAACTCCATATATATAAAAAAAAAAACATTAAATTCCTAAGACAAGAAACAATTTTACATTGTGTTGCATGAACACTGGATACCAAAAGTGGCGCTATACATCATACTTTTTGCAATACAAAAATTCTTGTATTGATAAACCCCACAGCGCGGTTGAGTGACCTTAGTGTTTTTTTCAAGACACGGAGAAATATGTATTCCACTAACAACCCGCCTGTGGTAACTCAGTTTATGGTTGATGCAAATTTTAATATTCAATAGCCTGAGAGAAAAAATAGTCTTTAAATGAAACTCTGTTTGGTCTCTCTATTGCCACTCATTCTGAATGTTTTTTTATCATCTGTTATCAAAGTCTATACATGAGTTATTTTAGTTTTTAAATATCTGGGGATTTAGAAAGCGTCAATAGGCTTATTATAGAACATGAGTAGCTTTATTGTCATTTTTTTGTGATGCAATGTAAGTTTTGATTGGCTAAATGGTTGAGGTTAACACCAGCTTACCAGTATTTTGATAGCTTAAATTTTATCAATTAAACACGTATAAAAAAATAAGGAATTAGTGTGATTGATAAGTATGATGAATTTGGCAAATTGTATAAATTCATATCCGTTTATTATTTGAGGCCTTGAACATTTATGGTATTCAAATACAAAGCTTGAGTCTACGCATGAACAATTATTAGCGCATAAATAATATAAATGTGTGTATATTATTGTAAAAGCAATAAATACAATGGAAATTGAAATAATCAAGTCAAGTTTTTATAACTTAATTTTATACTTGGTCAATAATAACCCTTCTAAATAGAGGATCGTGATAGAAACGTATAATTTTTTTAGTATATTTCAAGATTGCATAATAATTGCACAAATTTACCAAAGCACAGACAATTATTACTTTCTAAAACTAATTTTGATTTTTCGTATTATACTGTTTCAATAGACTTTTTCGTAGCTACGAATTATAGAAAATTTCACAGTAATTTCTATAAATGCATAGGAGTACCAAACATATTTGTTAAAATACCAATAACAAAAAAATAATGATTTTTCACCTAGATTATAACTCTGAGTTTAAATCTGCATTTTTCTACCTCATACGATAATCATAAATTGAACTGATTTTTCTGCCTCACATGTTAATCATAAATTTAACTGATTTTTCAATTGTAATATTATGTAGTTTTTTTCCAAAGTCTACATCTCATAATCTTAGAATCCATTTTTTTTAAGTATAAAAATATTTTGTGCTATTGAAAGCACATATAAAAAGCTTTCAAAAAATTATTCATATTAGAAATTCAAGATGTGGTTAAAGAATTTTATATTCTTGCAATATTCTTTGAAATATCTTAAAAACTTGATGATTTTAATTAAGCTTCAATACAAAAAGCTTACTTTGTTATCAAACTTAATCTTTACATTTGATTGAGTTTAAAATTTTATGCAGAATTTTAAAGATAAGATTAAAAAAAATGTATATAGAGAAGTAAATTGAACTCTTGTAATGTTTTATTTGAATTAATGGTAGTAATAAAACAATGGAAAATACTATTATATTTTCAGGAAGTAAAGCCAACTGGGTAGGTGGAGGGTGCTACAACAATATTTTGAAAGTTTGATTTATACGTTGATATATTCTTTTTAATAAATTTCGATGATGAATTCACATATTTTAATGGCACAATTTTAAACCTTTTAATTTTCTTACATAATGATAAATATTTCCTGATTTCCGCAAATATGTTCTTTTTTGTTTCAAATTATATGTAGCCATTTTTGAGCTGGCTTTGTCAGGCTTTTCAGTATTTGTTTTTGCACGGAATGTTCATTTTTAACATAGGCAACATAGAAAAATTAAGATTAGAAATAAAGATTGTGTTTATATAGCGAGTGGTGGAGGACTTGTGTCTAGCATCAATGAAGTCGGCATTCCTAGATTGAAATGACTGTAATGCAGATCGGAGCTGTATTAATTAAGCATTGGTGCAGCAGAATATAAAATGAATAAGCACATGCAAAGCAAATTAAAAGTTTCATAGAAACAAATTGAATATAAAAAGAACTCACGATGGAATAATACACTATTTTCCGGCCTAGTGGTATTATCTATTGAAAAAAATATAAGAAAAAAATTAGTTTATCTTAATTCTAAAAGATTATTCAAAATATATTTTTGTAATCTTAATCAACCTCCGTGGTATAGTGGTAAAAGGTTTATCTTCTACCCGGGGATTTAGAGTTTGATTCACAATAGTGACCAAAAAAAAAAAGGTGTCCCAGTCTGGTTTCGTCACTTAAAGGTTTTTTCAATTCTTCAATCTTGCCATATGAGCTCATCAGGTTGTAAAGCATTAGGGGTGTCCAAATCGTGTCCCGCGGGCCACATGTGGCCCAATTTAAGATTTTGTGTAGCTTTCGAGGTTTCCAACTTTCTGTACATTTTGCATTTTGTTATTGATAAAATAAAAAACAAATACCATGCACGTTAATTATCACATATTATTGATAATTAACGTGCATGGTATTTGTTTTTTATTTTATCAGGTAATAAATTCGTCACTCACAAAATTAATAATATTTCACATATTATTAATTTTGTGAGTGACGAATTTATTACCTGGGCCCAAATTATTACCAGTCGATATTAAAAAATTATCAAATGATAAAAAACAAATGTTTTTTTAATTTTACAAAGTATTAAAATATTTAGATTGTAAGTTGTTTGTTTAATTTTAATATAAAAAAAACGTCATATAATTATTAAGTTATAAAATATTTATATGTGTGGCCCATCAAAGACTTGAAATGTTTTATTTGGCCCACCAAATAATTTCAGTTCCCCTGCATTATATTGATGAGAAATGTTGTTTTATGTCCAAAAAACTTTGTATTAATAAATTAAACATTTAGAATGCATAGATTACAAACAGTGTCTAAACATTCCCGTTTATAATGTGAATCTGCTTTATGTTTTTAAAACATATGTTATGGAGACACGTAGAAACAATGACAGCAATGTCTACAAGATTTTTTTCCTATACCTTTTGGCAGGACAACAAAGGTAAGCTATGATGTACTGGACCAGACAGATGAGGAAGTTGTGCAGCAATGCTGTTGTTTTGTTTGCACATTCTTTATTTTAAGGATTTTTGTACTTAAAAGAGCGAATTTCTTATGTGTTAAGAGTGAAAACTATGTTGAATTTTTTTTTTTAATATTTCAATGTTTTCACATAAGGAAGAAGAATATTAAAGGGGGATCTGATTGGTGTGTCAAGAACATGAAATTACATTTTCAAAATGAAATAACCTTTCTTTTATAAAAATACCACTTTCTGAAATGTACTGGCTTGAAACAAATATGAGTATGTTAGTATTTTCAAGTATATTGCAATTGATTATTAATTGAAATATCCCGAATTCTTTTTTTCCAGCCACTTTCATTTCTTGGGTGAAAATATTAGAACACCATTACTTGAAAGCTTGCTGACTGGTATGTTTTTACCTACCAAGTTAAATTTCCCAAGGATTATTGTGATATTTTTCACAATGCATCAAGTATTTTACTTTTAAAAATTGTTTAAATTATCCAAAACAAAACCCTGCTATACCGTGACTCTAAAAAAGTGTAGCTTTCTCATGCCAACCAGCATTGTTTTTATTTTGAGTATTTACAATTTAAGAGTTTACTTATAAACAAACATCTGTGCCAGTTTGTAAATGGAGTTAGTATAAATATTTTGATAATTCTTAGTAAATTGACTGGTTTCTATCTATTTTGTTTATTTATACTGAATAAACTATGTTTATTCAATAACTAATTTCTGTAACAAAAATAAAAAAACTATTCATATCCTATATTTTTGCGCGTAAAATAATTTTGAATTATATTTATTAAGTTTCATATACACATGTCCAATTTAATAACAACCTAATATTGCATGTATTTCGATTGTATTTGGTAAATATTTTTTGTATAGTTAATGTCACAATACATGAACAAAATTTTTTTTATCAAGGCCACACATGTTTCAACTACATGAACTTTTTTAACTACAAATTTTTCAATTATTCTTAAACAAATATGAGAAGTTAATAAGAACATGTTTATTGATTGATTGAAATATTGGGTTAAGGCATTATTTTTAAAATGTTGGTAATTTACATAATACTGTGTGATATTGCTAAATAAGTATGAAGAATTTAAAATTATACTACTTAATAAATGACAAGTTTATACTTTCTAAAAACTATTTGTTACAAGTTATTTTTCTCATGAAATAAATACAAGAATCAGAAAATTCATCAGTCCATATGAAGACATTTAAAAGTTGCATCTTAAATATATGATAAAAGGAACTTATTTATAGTAAATAATATTAATAACAACGCATTTGAATCTTACTTGCTATAAGTAAAAGTCAGTATATAATTTGTAATTTTCACCATTTTCTAGGTCCCGAAATTGTCTTTTCGTAACAAATTTTAGTGTTTAATCGAAAAACTGCATATTTCGTTACGTGTTTTCACCAAAAAGTATTTATGAATTTAAATAATTCAAAATTTTCTGTGCAAATAACAGATCCATGTAGTAGCTGGCCCTGGCGGCAGGTGTATTACGTGCCAGCAAGTGGTTCAATTCCCTAGGCTCCCCCTATATCTATTATCTAAAAATTATTATCGTAAGTATGGAAAAGCCCACCGAGAACTAATTGCAGGAATAGCATTTATATTACACGTGCAAACATACACAGGTTTATCTGCGCAAACAAGTGATCATGTCAAAATCAAATAAGTGACAATTATAGTGGTATTTTTTAATTTATATTACCATTAAATATAAAATATTACAGAAATATGTTGAAAAAACTTTACTTGGCTTATATTATTTTACCAGAAAGAAAAAACGGTAGCGAATTCCCAGTTGTTGGGAAGTGCCGCGTTAATTTTAAATTGTTCTTTTTATATACATACCATCACACAATTTCCCTATCAGGGTAGGCAGAGAAGACAGAAGGCTATATTTCCTATCTCAACACATCCTTAGCCTCTTCTACTTCCATACACCTAACTTTCTATGTTTCTGTCTTTTTTTTCCAGAATATCATTCACTTGATCCAATCATACTTTCCTTGGTCTTCATACTTAAGTGAGTATTCACATGGAAATCAAAATATAATTTAGTGAGTTTATTGAATACCATCCCTACTCAAGACTATTATTGTTGGTCAATAAAAATATTATGATAAAATTTCTTTGGTAAATTCTACTAACATTATATTACTTCACCATGGTCATTGTCACGCAAACTAAAAAAAGAGCTCAGAGAAGCAGTTCAAAACTCGAGTAAAAAGAATAATATATTAATGGTATTTTCAAACAAAATGCGACTTCTGTAACCCATTCCATAAAATGCTTGACTTTCATCCGAAAAAAATAAATAAAAAAGATTATCAGTCAGCTAGAAAGTTCTGGTAACTAAACTTGCATATGCTAGACATGTGCAAGTGTTGACACTTCTTCACATGCAGTAATATTGCTATCATGTGCGATGACAAATTGCTGATTTTGTGCCTACGCCAGTGGTTTCCAATCAGAAGGGTAGTTTAATGAGGTCAAAAACATTTGTGTTTTCGACCACTATTCGGATACGAAAGAATGATAAAAGTTAATCTTATCATAATTATTGATAAGTATAATTTTTACATATTTTAAATACAATCTACCTGATTTAAAGGGAATATTGAATATGTACTTTAGTTTGATGAGATAAGAAGCGTACTTATTGAATTATTGTGATTTATATGTTATATTAGTAGGTGACAACAATTAGCCTGGACAGTGTACGAAAATAAAACTTATAAAAAAAAAGATCGATTTTATTTATTTAACACTTTCATGCAAATACATTTGGCGGATTTATTGCTTTGAAGCAATTTCTTACAATCAACCAGCTTTTGTTTCATAATTATTATCGGTAGCCATAAGTTATGCCAGTGTCTTAAACTCACTAAATGAAAATAATATTTGAAAAAAAAATCAAAACAAAAGATGAATGTCAAGGGATTAGAATGGAAATTGTATAGGAGTTAAGAATGAGGTATATCTTCAGATAAATATTGCATCTTTAGTTTTTTCTTAAATAATGACAAAGATGAAGCACATCTGATTGAGTCAGGATGATTGTTCCCAAGTTGAGTTGAGTGAACCGCAAAAGATGTGCGATAAGTTGATTTACAAAGGATTCTGTCGTCATCAGATTAAAGAGACAGTCCATGCTTAGAAAGAAAATGTATTTTTCAAGCAGATACTGAGTAGAGCTTGGATTGTTCAAGACCATTTTAGATTTTGTTTCTATTCATAAAGAGCCAGATAGTTTGAGCGACAATGAAGAAGCTATTCTGATATAACAATATATTGATTACGGAATACCAAGTCCGAGTTGAGCTTAGATATACAAATCTGAATCAAGTTTCCAACAGTAATATTGTGATGTACCAAAAAACATTTGTTTATCTAAAGTCTAACAAGATCCAATCAAACTGGTAAAGCAATCTAATATGGCTCGTTTGAAATTAAGGATAGTTTGATAAATCAAATTGAAAGACACTGGAAAACTGCTGGAGTGCATGGTTTTAAAGTTTGGTTCATAGTTCTGGAGGTTGTTGATTATTTGATATTGTTGATATTTTGATTGAAATGTATTTTTCAATTGAGAATTGTAACAGAATGTATTTGCATTATAAAATGTGAGGACATTACCCCCTAGGAATAGGTAGTCAGCTTAGCTAGAAATCAATAATGTTCGCTTCATAAAGGCATTTTTTTTAAATGAAACAGAAATATGAATAAGATTCTACAGCACATATTATAAAAAAACATAGATGTTTGAGATCGAACCTAAAATAAAATAGGCCATAGATCGATAAAAAATTATGTCTGTTATTATAAAATGGGGTACGTAATACGTATTACACTACAGATTAAGTACAGTGTTAAACTACTTTTTTATTAGTTTACAAATTTTATCACTAACATATCAGAGCAGTTGTAAGTACGATGAATAAAAAATACTTACAGAGAGGCAATTATCGTTCTTATTTCCACTATTCTAAAAATCATATCAATTCCAATATATAATAACTTATGAATGATATGGGTACACGAGACTTTTATCAAGTTATTTTAAGATAAGATTTTGTCCAACTTGGAGATGATTTAGGAGAAACCAATGAAGTTTGGTTATTGCTGACCTATTTAATTGGATTTTTAAAAACAAAAAAATAAAAATAAAATATCAAACACAAAGCATGACTACCTTAGGTCGACTAGGTCTACCTTATCTACCTCCAAATTGTGTTAAAATCTCTTTCTACAGATATGAATTCAATCATACCAATTTAAAAAAAAAATTATTTGAATGATTTAAAAAATATCAGTCTCTTGATTTACGACAATTGTACCTCTGTAGAACTAAACTACTTCAAACACAAAAAGAAAATTTGTCACTCTGATTTTGAGATCTTAATACTATATTGAAATATACAATTCAAGCATTATGGAATTTAAATATACAATTCATTCAATTTACATCTTACTTAAGGGCAAAAAGACACCAAGCAAATTTATTTGATCAACTCCAATATTTTATTAGAGTAAAAAATCAAATTGACATGGGACAAATTTGCAGGCAGTAGTATTGCAGTCGATTCTTAACCATTCTTTAAACATAACCAAATTATTGAAAAAAAAAAAACAAAGAACTTCATAGCACTGTTTCAATGTACAATAATAAATCAAACAAAAAAAAAACCTAAAGGTAACATTAATTTGGAGCTTTTATTGCTCCTTTTCTTGAGGTTGAACAAACAGGAAATCAAACTGTGGATGTTAACTAAAGCACTATGTCATTCGCTTCTTCCATGTCCATACATCTTCTTATACAGTTCCTTCAGTTTCTCTTACCTTTCCCTCTACTGATATTTCATTCACTTGGTCGAACCTACCTTTCTTAGTCTTCCACTACCACGACTCCCACTCAAATTCTTATTCTAGATTTATTTAGTCAGCCTTTTGTTACCCATCTTTACAACATATGTTCAAACCGCCTCAGAAGGCTCTATTTTATGGTGTTTAGTTCAGATTCATCCTTCATAAATTTAAAATATACTAATCACAAATATAAAACATTTAAGAACTCAAGATTTTATAAAGATAATAATGATTTCAGGTATATTTGTAATTGAAAACCAAGTTCATTTATAATTGAAAACCAAGTCAGAGAAGAAAAAAAAAAAGAATCGAGTTCTTTGTCATATATTAAATTTTTAAAGACGTGTGCATTTTACTGCGCCGTTTATCTTTTGTCAGTGATTTGAGAGCATACCTTTTCCACTGTTGTGTCATATGTGTGATTGTGTTATTTATCTATGTTCCCCCAACCAAGTCAGAGCTTTCTCATAGAACAATATAACATATGGGAGCCAGTTGTCTTTGAAATATTTGCTCAATTATCTCTTACATAAAAGTTAAAATGTTTTTTTAGATTGAATTTCTTATAATGTAACATACTCGTATTAACTATAAAAACATCTTCAGGTAACCTTATCACAATGATTTAAAACTAATGAATGGTTTTGAATGTTGTATTTTCCATAAAAATCAATATTAACCTAGAAATGAAAATAAAGATATAAATACACCGCAGCAAAATTGTAATCCTGTGTCAAATGTAAAAAAAATATATTTTCATACGCATTGAAATCACAAAATCAGAGTTTATCAGTATTTACAGAGGTAGAAACAAGAAAAAAATACCTTTGATTTCGATATTTTTCGCAATTGCTGCAACAGGACAAAAGTGTAAAAAAGATATTAGTAATTACTTGAATAATAATTTAACTCTTTAGTACAAAACAATAATAACTACTCCGTCATTTCAAAATAAATAAAGATTTTAACTATTATTTTATGAAGAATCGAATGGAAGACACATAAATTAAAATTGAGACTGAAAGGAAGAAGTTTCACCAATGTGGAAGAAATTTAAGAAATAATGTATGAAACTTTAATCTCCCCTCATACACGTTCAACTTTATTGCTATTTTTGACACTTTCAATGAGAGTTCTAGTCTTACTTGAAATGGATCAAAGTGTGATAAGATATTTTTATCTTATACTTGAATTTGATCATAATAAGTTCACTTGGAACGTTTTTATATCAACCTTAATTAGATATTAATTTTGCATTGCTGAATCTGCCAGTGGTCTAAATACAAACGGATAACAATATTATTGATTATAAAAATGGTACTTTTTCATGTTGTGAACTCTGAAAACTTTTGTATTAGTTTCTCTAAAAGTATGATAAAGTGCTGTTAGATTAGTTTATATGTTTAAAAAATATTTGTACAACACGTACAAATAAACTTCATTTTCATATTTTTTTCAATTGAAAAGCGTCAAGAAGACATTTGAAAGTGTCAATGCAGTTTACTACAATGTTTCTTAGTGATTCATTTCCATATCATGAAATGCACCTGGTATCTTGATTTGCAATATCGTAATATAATAATAGACCAATATCATTTATGGATGAAAAAGTAATTTCTTATACTTAACATTTTTATACTTAAAGAAAAATACCCCACATTAACATATTTTTAAAAAGAATTAATGAATTTAAAATCAGAATAAGAAACAGATTCACATTATACAAACAATAATAATATATAGTTATTTTTTTGTATGAAGATTCAAATGTCTATATAACCCATTGATATCTTTGTTTAACCCTTTCACTGCTGAATTTTTATTCTTATAGTTTACCTGTAGTGCTGTGTTATTTTTTAAAATATAAACTAACTTATTTCGTTGACTGCAGACTTCTGAATATGATACAGCACAATTAGACAAGTTTTATGAGGCACAAATAAGTGTGGGCTTTAAATTTACAGAATGGCTAGAATTGGGACCCGGCAGTGATGGTACAGCCTCGTAAACCCGGTTATAGCCAGAACCTGCAGTGAATCAGTTAAGGAAAAATAAAAGTATCGTGTTTTTAATATTTATGCAGTTCATGATTGGTTCATTTATCTACAGTAAATATTTCGTTTTATTGTTTTTAGCATAGGTAAGTTTGAAACTTGATTTAAAGCATCATCTAGTTTAAAGATCTTATAAATTCTAAATTAGATGAAAAAGGACTTGATTTCTGTGGTATTGTTAATATAATAGTAATCTTTATATAAAAATATTAATATATTATAAAAGTGTGTACAAAAGTACAAATTTAACATTGAATAAGTTAGTAACAATGTTAAAATTAGTATATGTAATCACACACATATAATTTTTGTATTATATAGGAAGACTAAGAAGGTATTTATCCTCAATTTTGAGAACAAATTCCGTAGGAGGATAAACGGTGTCAGGTGGTACACCATGTCACAAATAACATGGTTCGTCTTCATACTTAGTAGCAGTCTATAACCATTAAAATAAGGGTAAGGCGCTGGAAGTGATAAGGTTATGTATTGAGGATTCTGCTTAGTAGCTAGTCAAGAGTTGCACTATTTGATTGTACGTAAGGGACTCGACAAATTGGAGGTCCATCTTACACCATACACTGGTGTTACAATATGGATATTCAGTCTTAGCCCAACATGAAAGGACAAAGTGCTGGACTGTGGATTGGCTTGGATAGGTATTTTATCATACTCTTGTGTTTGTGTTAGAAAGGATAAAGTGATGCAGCAGCATCAATTTGGATGTCAATGGGTTAATAATACTATGTATTTACACGTTCAATTAATTTAATGGAATTTAAATTGACAAAAAATTTGTTTGTGATTTCATTAACTGCAAATCCAGAATACGGCACTATACCATTGGGTGTAAATTTGTGTTTTAAGTTTTACTTCATCATAGCCAATGCTGTATGTGACATTATATTTTCATATTTAATACTTCTAGCCAATGGAAACCAAAATAGGTATCGATTTGATATTTTCAGAACAGGTCTTATAACATATTTCTTGTTGGACAGAATTAAATGCCAACAACCAACAAGCCCGCCAGGTTATAAATGTATAAAAGGAAATTTAATACAACAAAAATATATTGGTTGTATTCACAGAAAAAATATTCAATATTGATAGTCTTGTGGATCTGGAACCACTGAAGGAACCTCTAAAAAATATTATTTCTGAAGGGCAAATACATATGCTTTAGTTGTATTCATTTCAAACTTGAGAGGTGGATCGTGTGGATCCTATGAGATCTACTTTGAGTTAAACCATGTTGTTTTACTTCCAAGGACAAAAAATATAAAATTGCAATGAACATTTTAGAATTAAAAGTTTTTTCATAATCGACCTTCAGAGTCTAAAAAATAGTTCCAAGAATTATAACATCTTGACTAAAGCATAAGTAAAATTGCCAGTAAAAATATTGATATATAAAGCTCTGATTAGGGAAGTTTCCACTGAATAAAAATAACTTCATTAATTTCACTGGAGTTTTTTCTTCTGTATAAGTAGACAATTTCTATATTCTGTACATCCATCCATTTTAATTAAAATTATGTTCTTACGTAAAAGTATTTTTTTAGAGAGTCATTCAATATATCTTAAGAGAGTCATTCAATATGTTATGAATATTATATTGTTGTAAAATTTTAAAAAACTTACGAGATTTGGTATTTAACCATTCATCGGGGACAGGGCAAAAGGTTCCGGTTGGGTCAACATCACCTAACTTAGGAGCAATCTGGCTTGGTCGACCAAACTTGCTTCTCCATCTGTGTTTAGCCAATTGATCTGTAAGTCAAGAATCATTGCATTTTATTTCCCCAGAACAATAATTGTCAACATTTGCGCTGGAAGAAATATATTTTTTACATTAACTAAATCCCTCCTTCATATTAGGTCCTTACATATGAAATTGGCGTTTTGTTTGGGAGGAACATAAAGTTGATTTTTTTTTAATATAATATATTTATTTAATCAAAGTATGTACCATTGCTATCTATGCACTTTTGCCATCTCATAGGTAGTTCATCGATCCCTTTACTAAAAAAACCATTCGGACAGGAATCAATAAAATCTTTGAAGTCGGTTTGGACTGCCCCATCGGAGTTGAATTTTTTCCCTTGCAAGAAGTTATCCAAATTTCGAAAAAAATAGTAATCTGTTGGGGCAAGGTCCGGAGAGTACGGTGGATGTCTTAGACATTCCAATTGAAGCTCTTCTAATTTGGTAGCCGTCTGTTGTGCAGTGTGTGGTCTAGCGTTATCATGAAGCAGCAGTGGCCTAGAGCGATTAACCAACCTCGGTTGTTTAGTAGCTAGCTTTTCCATCATGGTTTGCAGTTGCTGACAATAGACATCTGCCGTAATCGTCTGGCCAGATTTAAGAAAGCTGTAGTGAACGACACCAGCACTAGTCCACCAAACGCTCACAAGTAACTTTTTTGGAGTCAATTTTCGCTTGGGGCATGGTTTGGCTGGTTCGGCAGGGTTCAGCCATTGCGATGAGCGCTTCCGATTATCATACAGGATCCACTTTTCATCACAGGTAATGATTCGATTCAAAATCCCTTCATTATTGTGCCGGTTGAGTAATGCAACGCAGCAGTCAACGCGCGTTTGTTGATTTGCTTCACTCAATTCGTGAGGTACCCACCTTTCAAGCTTTTTCACCTTCCCAATTTGCTTCAAGTGGATTAAAACAGTTTTATCACTAACACCGCAGCCTGCAGCTAACTCGGACGTGGTTTGCGATGGATCCGCTTCCACAATAGCCTTCAATTCTTCATTATCAACTTTGGTCTCCGGCCGTCCACCGGGCTTGTTCTGCAGGTCGAAATTTCCAGAACGAAAACGTTGGAACCAAAAACGCACTGTGTTTTCTTTTGCGGCACCGTCGCCATACACATCATTAATCCTTCGAGCCGTTTCTGCAGCACTGGTGCCACGGTGGAACTCGTACTCGTAAATAACGCGATATTTCAAGTTTTCCATTTTGTAAACTGAGTGACGCAAAGAAAAAAAACAATTGAGGAAAAAACAAATGAATTATAATTTTCGAAACACAAATACTTGAGTAAATAGCTGTATAAATTTGAATTTGGAATTCCTAACCAAAGAGAAGATATTTGAGATCAAAGTTGCCAGTACGGCAAAACGCCAATTTCATATGTAAGGACCTAATATTATGAAAAATCTGAAATTGTCTGTTGTGGCAGCTTTTATAATCAATGTGATGCATATTAAATTTATTACTTATGAATTCTCATAATAAACAATGTCCCGTATAAAAGAATTAACAAAATAGGTAACACGTAAGTATCTTGAATTATAAATATGTTATACTTCAGAAAGTCTAGGATGAACCGTGCGACGTTTAAAACGTCATGTCACAAAGGGATGGGGTAAAATCGTTTTTTTTTACAAATCGAACAGTTTTTTTATAAATCGAACAATTGTTTTTCTCTAAACTGGTGTTTTAATTCCTAATTTTCATTATACTGACTTTCTAATGTATTGTATGATTTGTATGTATCTTTAAATAGGCCAAATATCTTTAATACATCTTGTCACAAATTAGCAAAAATGTGGCAGTTTGTTAAAATCATATTATATTTGGTGACGTTTGTCAAAAGTCACTACGTTAGTCTGCATTGGCTAGGGATGGGGGATGGGGATGGGATGGGGATGGGGTATTCAGTAATTGGATTTTCGATTTTTTTTATACATAAATCATAATGAGTATTAATCCATAGTGGATTAATACTATTTAATTTGTCATTATTGTTAGTTTAATGTAATGTATTTACCTAAATAACTTGCTATTTATTAGAATCGAGGCTTATATTAAAGTTGATAAAATAATTAAAATTACTGAACATCGTTACAAGGTTGTATTGGGGCAAATTTGTGAGCTGTCATACGACTCATCCTAGATTTTCCGAACTATAGTAAAACATATGAGTATATCACTAGCTGGGAACTTGCTTACATTACAAAATTGGTTACATAATATGGACACTTTAAACAGGACATTCATAATATATATTTTTTTAGTTTTTATAGATTCTAATGTAATTGTGAATCTAGGGTTACCTTGAAATCTGGGATTATGATTTAAAATTGAAGGCTTCTTTAAAACTAAAGAAAAAGACTTCATAATTACTTAGTAAATTAGTTTTTAGTTTAAATATTTCTTTTAATACATAAACAAGTCTAGCAAATCAACAACAAATAAACAAAAAAATTAAATATAAAACTTGTTAGGCACTCTATTTGACAGCTCTATAAACTTCTCTTGTTACACAGAGCTAATAGAAATGCAATGTTAAATTGTAAGATATGTTTTCTGCGTGTAAAACTTTATTTTTTACAATTATCACGCTAGTCAAAAACGCAACTAGCTGAACCACTTCTTAGAATGTACAATATTGTTTTTATGCCGGTCACCTAATCTAAGTCACTTAAAATGCGCTTCCGTTACAATGTCAAAATGTGACAATGGAACAAGTCCTTTGAATCCTTTTATACAATTAGGCTTTTGATATTCAGTGCTAGTCAGAGAAAATTATAGATTTAAATAACTATTCCCTTTGTCTCGCAAAAATATCTGGAGTTTAGATAATTAATGTAACACTGTTATGAATGTGCTTTGTCCCATGTTGACTGTGGTAATCTTTTTAGCAGAAGGTCCCCAGTGTGAAATCGATATTGGAATACACCACTCAGATAGGAACAAGTATTGTATTTTTCTGTTAATTTTCAGGAGTATAAAGATACTTTAAAATTAGATTGTATTATTTACAATTTTTATAAGACTGGTGCAAAGACCCGAGATTCTACAGAACAAGTATGTCGAGTGCTGAGAAAATAGCTGAAATAAAATATATTTTATAATTTATATTCACCCATATAAATCTTTTTTTGGATAATAGCATCCCCTTCATGAATAGCAGTTATGATCAAATTTTTATCGTTTTCGGATAGACTTTCGACTAGTGCACGTGCTGTATCAGAAGTTAGAGGAGTTATTTTCGCTACTTTCACATCTTTCTCTGGGGTTTCACTATTATTCAAAGTTTTGTCCGATTCTGGAGCGTTTGTACTTTTGTTAATATTTAGAAAATTCGATCGTGATTTTGAACGATTATAACTAAATAATGACCCGTTTGACTCGTCAATACTGGTTAACGACACAAATGTGACTATTCTACTTTGACAAGAAAGTATAGTAGAAGTCCGAGTCGAAATAGTCATCAAACATTTTGCTAATCTAGAACTCAACATTTTGTGGCCTCAGGTATTCATTGAACATAACACAATTGTAGTCAAAATTTTCAATTAACTGAGCACAAATATAATGAAAAAACGCGTAAAGATGTTATTAACACAGAATGTTGACAATTGAGAAGGGAACTTTGAGAGAAACATTGCGATCCCAATTAGAATCTGATCGTAATTCCCGTCAATTCTCGCCTTCACGATTTGCTGCCATTTTTAGACCACAAACGATTTTTAACCATAAATTAAACTGAAAACCATAAAGTGTTCTTGAAACTATTATTATGCTTAATTTATATGTTTGCCGAAGGGACCGTGTAATATATGAAGTTAAGTTATAAGAACTGTACACCGCGTTGTTTAATTGTTTTGGCGTATACTCCTTTAAATAAAAAAGTTCATGGCTATTATTCAAGAAAAATGAGAGACAGGAGCTTTTTCACAATTTATGATATGTCGAATCAGATTATTGAGATTTTTTTAATGTAAGTCTTGCACAAACAAGCTCGCAATATGGCTGCAGCCATTAAATAAGTAACCTTCGACTTACTATAAATTAAGTATTTGTAAGTCAAAACTCACTTATCTGAAGCATGATTCTTCATTAATTAATTTTACGAGCAGATGCACGTTTGCTAACAGGCAAACCTTTACCTAGGGGCACCAAGCCACAACGGATGCCCAGAGATTCATAAATAGGTTATAAAAACATATATAGTACATGAATGATTTTGTTGAATGATTTATGGAAGAATGTTCGCTACAGTTTATATTTAAAATACAATTATATCCACGACTGTTCAATATTACAGCTTAGCAAACTAATGATTAATAGATAATTAGTAACTGTATATCCTAACATTAACATTATTTTATTTATACACACCATAAGCAAATTGTTCCGTGGAACGATTTTTTTTTACTATTGAAACAATTAAAAATATATTTGAGATCCACACTAAAAACAATACAGACTGAAAAACAAACATAATTAGACATATTAGTGAATATGGGCTTCAATGATATCGTACATGCGTTTTTGGTGAAGAAAAAAAGACATAAACTAAAGTGAGGGAGGGAGGGATGGGGTGCGCGATATTTGCCTAGGGGTGCCATTTATACAGGCGAGGCACTGTTAACGTTTATTTAAAAAAGTGAAAATGTAAATACGAAGCAACTTAGCTTACAAACTATATAATAACATAGAAAATTTCTTCTATTTTATATTGAAGTATCCAACAATACTCCTGGTGGCCAAAAATTGACAAAACACATGTAAAATAGATAAATCAATGACCAGAAATTGAAATTTACAGTTTGTCGATGAAAAACGTTGTTTTTTTAACATTGATATATATTTTTCATCTTGTTTTTTAATGTTGGATTAGCAATGAAACATTATTTGCACTTTTTAATAAAATATATATAAATTTAAACGCTTGAAAGAGTTCTTAATAATATTAATACATTGACAATAAAAAGCCTCCGTTTTGGACACACGAAGCCACAATACAGATCATCTGCACGTTGCTTCAAATGTGGCCAATCTCACCTCGGTGAAACCTGCTCCGCAACGGCTCCAACATGTATTACATGCGGTGGGCGTCACACGGCAGTGGATAGATCCTGCCCGGAATTCACTAGACAAACAAACATAAAACGCCTTATGACTGACCAGAATATGTCTTACCAGGAAGCATCCAAATCCACCCCAACCTCTGTGAAATCCTTCGCCGAAGTTACGGCACATGGTGAACAAATCTCGCACCCACTTTCCCAAAATACGCCCTCTGCTAACCACCATAAGTCGTGGAAACCAAAAATGTTAAATGCCACCAAACCATCAGGTCCCACTTTTCGCCCTCATATCACTCCTTCGACGAAGAGGGAGATTGAGGGCCTCTTATGGCGTCCAAACACAAATCTTCTTAATAGATGTGGCCTCCCTCGAGACACTCCAATCACTGCACAATCACTAGATAAAAACATTTCTTCAACATTAAATAAACTCATATCACTCATCTCTGGTCTTTTATACAATTCTCCTCATATACCGTCCAACGTTGCCAAAGAAATATTAAACGAAACACAAAATTTAACTTACCAAATTAACACATCTGAAGAAACAGATGCAATACAAGGAAGGTCCGGACCGACCTCCCTTAATTAAATATTAAAAATGGCCGAAAGAAAATCTCACCTATCATCAAGAATATTGCAATGGAATTGTCGTAGCCTCCCCTCCAACAAGGCTGAACTTCTCCTGATGCTAGGTGAGTTCTGCCCATCTTTGGCCGCCGTCTCGGAAACATGGCTATCTCCGGGGGCATTATTTAATGTTCCCGGGTACTCGTGGCTACGGGACGATAGGGCGGATGGAAGGGGTGGAGCAGCCCTTTTCATCTTATCATCCATTCCATATACGCAAGTGGTTCTGGGTTCTCGGGACGCCAGCTTCAATGCAGTCGCTGCGAGAGTCCAGAATATTACGTATATATCAATTTATATCCCGCGCCCGTCATCCATCATCATCTCACAACTTAGAAATATAATATCAACACTACCTCATCCCATCATCTTACTTGGGGATATGAACTCCCATCACACGCTATGGGGATCACCTAGAGCATGTAGATTTGGAGCTGAAATTATGAATATTCTGGACGATTTTCAACTTTGCGTACTGAATAACGGATCACCCACCCGCTTAACACCCCCGAATCAAAGTTCAAGCGCAATAGATCTATCCATATGTTCAGCTACATTAGCCCCTACGCTATCATGGAATGTAGTGCCTGATCCCCACGGGAGTGATCACCTCCCCATAATCATTACATTTTCATCACCTCACCCCCCATTCATTAACCCCACTTGTTATAAATTTAACACCCGTGAAGCCAATTGGAACAAATTCTTCCACTCCCTCGATGCCTCAATACAACAATTAGAATGGCCGACACATAAAAATTTTCATACTCAGTATGATAAATTCGTGGAGTTGATGATCCAGGCGGCTCCCTACTCGACCCCCCTTAAAAAACCTCACTTCTTTAAGCCACAACCCCCTCCATGGTGGGATGAAGAGTGTTCAAATGCAGTTAAATCCCGGAAAAAAGTATACCAATCCTATAAAAATAACATGACAGAGACAAACTTCCTCCTTTTTCGTAAAGTACAAGCCGTCACAAAACGCTTGCTTCCTAAGAAGAAGAAAGATGGATGGATACGGTTTTGTCACACCCTTTCGCCAGAAACTCCAATATCAACAGTGTGGGAGAATGTGAAGAAATTTAGGTCCATCTACTCAACCCGCTTACATAAAATACCAACAGAGTGTTGGGTTCACACCTTTTTGAATAAAATTGCTCCTTCTTCATCGCCAACCCAATATGACGTGCCATATACATACTTTCTCCCCTCTCATAATCATCCTCTAGATGCGCCCTTCACAGAAAATGAACTCAACATGGTTTTGTCCAGCCTAAAGGACTCCTCCCCAGGGTTGGATAACATCCCATATTCCTTTTTAGTGAAAACCCTACCCTACACCAGGAAATATTATCTAGCACTGGTTAATTGCATTTTTAATACAGGAAAAATTCCCAAGTCCTGGAAAATATTTAAAATTATCCCAATACCTAAAATGGGTAAAGATCTTTCAGATGGAAATTCCTATAGACCAATAGCCCTTGCATCAACTTTGGGAAAAATCACAGAACATCTTATTAAAAACCGCCTTGAATGGTTTGTAGAACACAATAAAATTCTGGATATTAATCAATTTGGTTTCCGTAAATCACGTAGTGCTATGGATAATTTAGCTTTTCTCACTACTGATATTCATTCCGCATTTACTTATCAAAAACCACTTATAGCCGCTTTCTTAGATATTACCTCAGCTTATGACAATGTCATTTTACTTATTTTAAAACAAAAGATATTACACAAAAAAATACCCAACAAAATTACCCACCTCATATTTAACCTTTTATCAGAACGCTCCATCTTTCTATCAGTGGAGGAGGTGTCTTTCGCAAGAACCGTTTGGAGGGGTCTCCCGCAAGTATCAGTCCTTAGCCCCCTCCTTTATAACATTTATACGGCAGATCTTGCTCACCTGGTTCCCCTCAATACCGTCGTATTACAATATGCAGATGATATCGTGGTTTACGCGTCCAATGAATCCTTTAAAATAGCAGAAAAAATATTAAACAATTCCCTCCACTCTCTCTCCAAGTGGCTCAAAAACCATGGATTAGATATTTCCCCCTCCAAAAGTTCTATTGTCGTGTTCTCGCGGAAAAGACAACTGCCTACCACTAATATTTATATTGACAATGCCCCTATTCTTAACCACAGTTCACACAAATTCCTCGGAATGACATTCGACTCCAGGTTATCTTGGAAAAATCACGCTGAGAACATAACATCAACCTGCCAAAAAAACATAAATATTCTTCGCGCAGTATCAGGAGTCTGGTGGGGGGCACACCCAACCACTTTGAGACTTCTATACACCGCCCTCATCAGAAGCCACCTTGATTATGGGTCATTCTTATTGGACCCTACCTTCAAATATATCCTCCATAAACTAGACCTTATTCAATTTCAGGCCCTTCGAATTATAGTTGGAGCTATGAAATCTACGCCGACAAATGCCCTACAGGTTGAATGTGTGGACCCACCGCTCTGCTTCCGAAGACAGTTCTTAGGTACCCGATACTTCCTCAATATATACAAAACAACATCCCACCCCCTTCTGCGTAAATTGAAATCACTTTCAGATCTCATTCCCACAAACATATTTTGGAGAAACAAAACACTCCCCCCTTTAATACAAAGTTATCGTAAATTCTCATCGTTGAATGTGGTAGTCCAAAAAACCCCTATTCCTCCTTTATACTGCACCCCGTTTCAAGCTTTAATTATAAATCCACGCATTGTTGAATCCTTTGGTATTGATAAGTCGAATTATCACGCCAATTATGATTTCATCAACCACATTAACACCCATTGGAGTGACTGGACTGTCTTCTACACAGACGCATCCAAGATTGCTAATGAGGAACATGTAGGAATAGCAATATATTGCGAAAGCTTAAATATCAAGAAAAAAATTAAACTACCCAAATTTTCAACTACATTCACTGGTGAGACATTGGCAATCTTGGAAGCATTACAAACATCTTTAGAATTAAGTATCCCAAACACTTTAATTGTATCAGATTGTCTAAGTTCCCTTCAAGCAATAGGAAAGAACCCATTTCGATCCCCAAATAGTATAACACTTAATATAAGGGAAACTATATACAACCTTGAAGAGGCGGGCCTTGATGTCACCCTGGCTTGGGTTCCTAGTCATCGAGGCATTTCGGGTAACGAAGAAGCAGATACTCTAGCTAAAGAGGCAACATCTTCAGGAAATACAGACAAATATAATTACACATCTGCACAAGACTTATTACCTTTGGCGCGCTCTTCGATGATGGAGGAGTGGACAAATTACTGGAATGCCTCGAACCGCACTAGGGGAAAAAGATATGCATCAATTCAACCCTACATTCCAATCCAACCCTGGTTTTCCAATTATAGAAGCACTCGGAGAGAAGCGACAACTATAAGCCGAATACGCTTTGGACATTGCTGTTCCCCTGTCCACCTGGCCAGATTACATATAAGGAACTCTTCTTTATGTGAGTGTGGCCAGGAGAAGGGAGATCTTGAACATATCTTCTTCTCCTGTTCTCTGAATACTTTCCCCTTGACCTTTAAAAAACAAACAAAAATATTACTCCCCGCAAATCTTCCCCACCTGTTGAGCCTCAATAAAATATCCATATTGAATAGTATCACTCATTTTATTAACAAAAACAAAATTAACCTGTAATAAAATATATGTATAATATATATGATAAATATCGATAGGAAATTAAATCATTCGCTCGCTCACATACATTTAACTATCATCTTATTGTAAATATTCATTTAGTTGTAAACTATGTAGTTTAGTTGTAAAATAGTTTAACTCCATAGTATCTCACTAGATAACAGTAGTCCTGGGCCGAGTTGCTTGATGTGCCGTGTCGCCCATATGAATAGAACTGCCTAGATACTATGAAGCTGACATCACTGGACACTGGCGTATACTCCTTCATATATAGGAGTTCACGGCCATTATTCAAAGAGAGAGAGAGAGAGAGAGAGAGAGAGACTTTCACGGCCATTATTCAAAGAGAGAGAGAGAGAGAGAATTGCTCTATGGAATTTTTAAATGTCAAACTCCTGTTGGCTGTCAAGTTTCACAAATCTTATTTGTTGCGTTTTGTGATTCACTAAAATCGTCATTCGCTGATTCCATCACCCTTTTGATATTCCAATTATGACACTAATTTTATCCTTTTTTTTTAAACCAGAATTTTCAGCATGTAAGTAAAAGAATACACAGAGTTGGACGTTTTATATAATTATTATTATTTACATATTTAAATGGGTTTTCGCAATGTTATTAATTTGATATAAATAAAAAAGCTTTTGATTTTTAAGTTTCCTCTAGTTTTCAGTGATTTTATTTAATCATTTTCTTATTTTTTTTAATTAAATGAACTCATAAACCGACATAATGAGTTAAAATGGGGGTCACCACACTTTAAATATATACATTATTTCATATTACAGATAATTATTTCGCTGCCCCGTGGGACTATGCTCATGGCATTTAATTGCTTATTTTACTTTAAACCCATTTTATATTCATCATAATCACCCTATTTGTTTCATCAGGAACAAAGGGATACCACAAAACGCCTACATTTAGGTGAGTTCACCAGTTAGATCTAGCATTCTACCTCTTCCCACGTTTGGTTTGTGAATCCCTTTATTGCACTACTGGTATAAAGTGTAGGATTGGAATCTGATTAGCCAAGTCCCTTGCGGGCGATAACAGCTCTGTACCAACTATCAGTTCCTATCTTCAGTGAATGACCCAACCACTTCCAGCACTTTACCCTTATTGCGGCAGTAATAGGCTGTTTCTGGGTCTGAACATGAACTGCCACATTCGTCACATGATCGTACCACCTGACATATGTATATCATCTATTCTCCTAAGCCAGTTTGTGAACAGATGATAAACTGAACTTTTTACTGTTAATAAGATACATTTAATATATTTTTATAATCAATCAATATTGAATGCTGATCAATGAAAATTAATATAATATGTGAAAAATTTCAATGCCTATTTTAAGAAATAAAATGATTTATGTGATTTATGAGGGTGGATCAAATATAAACAAGACTTTTGTTATAGAGCGCGTGATTATAAACGGAGAGCGCGGCCGCCTCGAGGAGTATTGGGTTTGGGATATCAGGAGTGAGGAGAGCGGTAGGCCGGCCTCGGCAGATTCCGTCATTAGTATGGCACACAATGTCTGAGAAAGAGGTACACCCATCGATTGCGCAACGCATAATTATCAAGTTTCTCGCTCGTGAGTACGTAAAACTGGCCGAAATTCTGCGGAGTCTAACGGCACAGTTCGGGGATCAAACATTGTCAAAGCCCCGTGTGTTGGCCCGGTATAAGGAGTTCATGAAAGGCCGTGAAGGGGTCGAAAACGAGAGCCATGATCGTAATTTGTTGTGAGATAGGAATAAGTTATGGGAGCACTCAATCCATAATCACAAAGGACCTAGGATTCCGTGAAGTGTCTGCTCAATAGATCTCACGTCTTTTGACTACAGAATAAAATTTGGCACGTTTGCACGTCTGTGAGCAGCTCTTGGCGCGGTTTGCACAAGAAGGGACGTATTTTTGAGTCACATTGTTACCTGCGATGAAATTTTGGTATACCACTACCCAACTTGGAAACAAGGCAACATGGAGTGGAGAAAGAAGAATGAGGCAGCCCCTGTGAAAGCCAAAACTCGTCTTATCAGCTGGTGAGGTGTTTGCAACCATTTTTTTGGGACCAGCGCGGCATTTTGCACATAGATTTTTTGCACGATCGTCGCACCATCAATACGGTGTACTACTGCGAAATTTTGAGTGAAGTTAAACTTGCTTTCGATGCAAAATATCTGGCCAACCGATATAAGAAGTGATTCTTCTCCATGACAACGCGAGGCTCCATACTGTAGCTATAACATGCGAACAATTGGAGGAAATGAGTTGGACACGACTGAAACACCCTCCCTATAGCCCTGATCTATCGCCCTGCGACTTTCATGTATTTGGGCCAATGAAAGAAGCTCTGGGAGGCCAACATTTCAACGATGACGATGGAGTAGAAGGGTTTGTGTACAATTGGGTGTTGACACAACACACTTCTTTTTACGATGACGGGAAAAAGAACTACAGATCCGCTGGCAAAAATGCATTTCTAAAGCGGGAGATTATGTTGAAAAATGATGTGTACTTGGTCTTTTTCTTTCTGCAAATAAAAAAAATAAAACAAGAAAGTCTTGTTTATATTTGATCCACCCTCGTTTATTGAAATATAATGCATGGTTTTGGTTTAAATACTAAAAGAAAATTTTCATTACTTTAATTTGGATTTAGATGGTAAATATGGTAAAATCGATGTAATATTTCTTAAGCTGAAGATAAATACATGTATTGCATATAATGTCATTAAAATGTCAGCATTGGCTGTTAATGACAAATACATTCGGGTACTTAATTACTTAATAATAATGATTTAATTTGATATCACCATCAAGTTACTTAGTGAACAATAAATAGCACTCATTGTAGACAAATCTCCATAGCCATAATTTCATCAAAATAAAAAATTGTTTTTTTTTTTTTTGTAAAGGGGCTGATGTAAAGGGGCTTATGTAAAGGGGCTGATGTAAAGGGGCTGATGAAATTTTCATTTTAATTACTGTGCTTCATATGTTACATGTTGTATATTTATTTTTATTTTTAGAATCACAATGTTGGAGGGTTTAGTGGCTTGGGTTCTAAACAATTATCTTGGAAAATATGTTGAGAACTTAAATACTGATCAGTTAAGCATTGCACTATTATCAGGTGAGTTTTTACTTTAAATACTGTAGTTCAGGCCATCTTCTTTTTATGAATCATGAAAGAAATAATAAGACATAGTTGTTTAATAACGGGAATATACTCTAGATTTTCGACACAAAAAAGAAGATTCACATGAAAATATTTTTTTTTTATTGAAATGAGACCTAAGATTATATTAATATAATATGTATTATATATGGACAAAAATTAAAACTAAAATAAAATATAAGTACATATTTATTTTTTACATGTAATACATGTGTAGGTATCCAAAATAATACTAATATATAATGTATTTAAGTGTTTATGTAATATGGCACTAATATAATGTGATTGTATTTATATTCAATAAAAAAATTCAATGTATGAATTTGTCAGCCCTCATACCCTCAAAAATATATGCGTGCGGCCGGCGAGCCTTTACCCAATATTGGTTTTAGCACACGGCCCAAAAAGGTTGACCACCCTTGCTGTAGTTGTTACAGTTCTATTGATAGCTTGCTTAATTTGGTAGGCAAAAATACTCCATGAAAATTAATTACAGAAACTTCTTAAAATGGTACTAATTAAAGCTGTAATTAATTTTGCATTGAAACCAAAATTTCGTAAATTTACAAAATTACAGATTTTCAGTGAAAAATATTAATTGTTCAATAAACAATACAAAGTAATTTGATTTTCGATCACAATTTCAAGTAAAACTTGTAGAATTTTTCATATCTTAATAAAAAAACTGGCTCAGTCTTGGGTTGGATCTGCTTTTGGTACTTAAGGAACATTTGTTCATTGTGCTGTATGCACATGATGTTAATGAACCAACTACTAATGTGGCACTCTTGGAGCAAAAGGTTAAACCTCTTAAGCGGGAAACCATTTCAAAAAACATATTAAACAAGGAAATTTTTTTTTAACTCGTATGGAGTTTTCAGGTCCGGATTCAATTTCTGTGCAATGTGGTATTTTTTAGTTCAAGAAAGTGAATTCACTCATATCAATGGTGAACTGTGTTAAAGGAATTTATGGAGTTCTTTCTGTGTTATATTTATATTTCTAATAATGTTCAATCTCAACAAAAAAATATAAAAATTATACAGCATTGAAGAACTTTACCAAAAATTTATTGGAACATTTTTGCGATCTATTTGTTTGAGACTCGGAAGTTTTAGCCATCATAAATCAAGACTTGGTTTTCTATTATAAATTACCTACTTTTATATACACACGATATATTAAAGTAAAATATACAAGTTAGTTCAAGAGTAATCATTCAATTTATTTAATAATTTAAAGCAAGTGTCATAAATTTTGTCACAGTTAAATTTTTCAGATTTTTGTTGCATTTTACGTATTATGTCAAGAAAACAAATTTTTATTTTTAAACAAAATAAGGTATCGTTGCATTATATTTTGTTGATACACAATCCTAATTTATGGGTTTATTTATTTTTTTTAAATTTTTTTATCTAACTAAATTTTAAAATAATAGACTTGGATATTTTGTCACTACCAGAGATTGAAACTGAAACCTCCGGGTGGGAGTTTAGTATTCTACTATTATGCCACCTCATTAGTTTCATTATTGACGGATAATCTTGCTTAACCCTGTTAAAGTATTATGTGTTATTAGTGATTCGTACATACTGTTTCTTCAGTAAGACTCTACACTAATCAGTTGAAATTTCATATAAGGCATACTGGTTTCTCATCAAAAAGTATTAAGATTGAAAAAATTGTATTTGGTAATACAGATGAAAAGTCATGGAAATTAAGGTCAACAACAAAAAGTCTATTACTGTGGACTTATAATTTATCTTATAAAAATTTGTTCTTTTTAAGAATTATACCATTTTCTTCTAATTCTAGGTGAAGTTGAACTTGAAAATTTACCATTGAAAAAAGATGCCTTACGTCACTTTGGAATACCTATCCAGGTACAAGCAGGCTTTATCGGGAAAGTCAAACTACAAATTCCTGTACGACAGATCAGATCAGCACCATGGGTTATTGTTATAGAACAACTCTATTTGGTTACGACTCCAGTTAATTTATCAGAGGTTAGTGTTCCTTTTCTTTTATCATTTCAATTAAATATATTTTGTAGTTTCCAATGAAAGTTATTACAGTAATAGTCTTAATTCGAAATTCAAGGG
The DNA here is from genome assembly GCA_949825065.1 of Odontocerum albicorne. Taxonomy (NCBI): domain Eukaryota; kingdom Metazoa; phylum Arthropoda; class Insecta; order Trichoptera; family Odontoceridae; genus Odontocerum; species Odontocerum albicorne. The sequence goes on from OX463840.1 coordinate 18,014,648, forward strand.
ACCGAATTTCACAAAAAAATTGAATTATGAATTACACGATCACTAAAAAACCAATTTGAATTTGCATAATACTTCTCGATGGCTGGGAATATCACTTAAATGTTTTTCTTACTGTAAAAATAGTATAAGTCAAGTAAAATTTTGTTGACATATTTCTGCAGTATTGAGACGTAATAACACATTTAATAGTAATATAAATAAAAAAAACTACATACTATTTTTCATGGGCAGCCAATGTGTACAAATAAAAAAAAACTAATTTTGACTTATTTGAATTTGACATGATTACTTGTTTACATAGATTAAGTTGTTTGTGTTTGCAAGCAGAATATAAATATGATGATGTTACTAGTTTTTATTTGGTAGGGTGCTTGTTTACAATATAAACTATGATTCAAAGTTTTTGACAAATTAAAGTTCACAATTGTGAAATTATTAAAAATAAAATAAATAAAAAACTTTAAAATACGTAATAATTTATATGCAAAGAACACTCAAAACTCCATACTTATGATAATAATCTTGAGATATTTCAATATTGAATCTTTGGATATAGGTGATTTATAATACACTGGTCGTCCCGCTGCCAGGGTTAGCTACTACGTGGATCAGTGATTTACATGAAAAATTTCAAATTAGAATTCAAAAATACTTTTTGGCGAAAAAACATTATTAATTACACAATAAGCGGTTTTTTGAATTAGTAGTAAAATTTATTAAAAAAATGTCTATTTCAGGTCCCAGAAAATGACAAAACATACAATCAACAAATTATCGTTCTAATTAATGGCTTTTTACTGTATTCAGAATTTTACAAAATGAGTTGTTTGATAAATATGTCATTTTTCCTGTTACAATGTGGGTTTGATTAATTATTATTCATATGGAAGAATACCAAGTAGGATTCTAATACTGTTAGGCGGGGCCAAGAATATTTCCACTATTTATTAGGTGTACAAATAAGTTTCTGCCGTTTTTTATAAAAAATTGGGCATTGTGAAAGAACGGAACCTCATATTTTATTCGAAGTATTGCCCATCGCTTGCCACTACTTTTTCCCATCTTTCTGGCAGCATACGGATATCGCGTCGGAAGAATGCTTAATCTTTTGAGGCTATCCACGAATCGACCCAATTTTTGGTATCTTCATATGATGTGAAGTGCTGCTCAGACAGGCCATCCGTCATCGATCGAAACAAGTGGAAATCAGAAGGAGCAATGTCTGGTGAATACGGCGGATGGGGTAAAACTTCCCAATTGAGTGTTTCCAAATAGGTTTTGACCGGCGCTGCAACATGTGGACGAGCATTATCATGCAGGAGAATAATTTTGTCGTGTCTGAAGTAGTAGTGGGCGCGCTTTTCCTTGAGTGCTCGACTCAATCTCATCAAATGTGTTCGGTAGACAGCCCCAGCAATGGTTTCGTTCGGTTTGAGCAACTCATAATACACGACACCAAGCTGATCCCACCAAATACACAACAAAAGTTTTTTTCCATGAATATTTGGCTTAGCCGTAGATGTTGAAGCATGGCCAGGGGGTACCCATGATTTTTTCCTTTTTGAATTATCATAGTGGATCCATTTTTCATCACCAGTGACTATACGGTGCAGAAAACCCTTTCGTTTATGCCTGGCAATCAGAATTTTACATGTGGAAAATCGACGTTCAACGTTTCTCGGTGTCAGTTCATATGGAACCCAATTTCGTTGTTTTTGAATCATTCCCAATGATTTCAACCGATGTGAAATTGCTTGTTGAGTCACTCCTAATGTAAGTGGCACGAATCTTGATCCAATAATACTTCCGATTCCGCATATTCTTATACTTTCGGCCTTCCGCTACGTTCTTTGTCTTCGATGTCAAATTCACCGTTCTTAAACTTTTGAAACCACTAATGACAGCTTCTCTCACTTAAGGCAGCCTCACCATATGCTTCTACAAGCAATCGATGCGCCTCAGCTGCAGATTTCTTCAAATTGAAGAAGTAAATCCAAAGTTCCCGCAAATGACGCTTATTCGGCTCAAAACTTGACATTTTTGCACACAAAAGAATATATTATACTGATAAAAATTCACTAATATTTCAAGGTTATGTTGTTGACAGATGTCCAACCTTACGACAATGACGTTTTACATCTGACAATTTTAACCATAACTTACTGGTGGTGCCAACTTTTGTCAAACGGCGGAGGCTTATTTGTACACCTGATAATATATTGAGACTAAACTTTTCGATTCTGTAGGTATTATCATTACTATTGTTGTGTAAATACACCTTTTTGAAACAATTTTTAGATATATAATTAAGTGGTAGATTAAAACTAATCTAAGTACATTTTTACAGTGGAATAGTGAAGCTGAAGAATACATGAGTCAGGAATACAAATTGAGCTTACTGGATGCTCTGGAAGCACAATGGCGGGCAGAAAATGAAACACAGCCTGATTCGGGATATTATGCATCTAGCTTTTCATCATGGATGAACTATGGCACCAGCTTGGTGACTAATATCATTGAGAATCTTCAGGTATTCAAATTTGATTTATTTTGAAATATTAATTATGTATTATAATTAGGTATATGACATACTAGTCAAATCAGAAAATGGAAATTTGAATACCTGAGAACTTCCATAAATTTGTATGTTTTTCATTAGCTTAAAATCTCTCTATTTCATTAGCTCAAAAGAGTGTTCTATTTTGGAACTAAGTTAATAAGTAATAAGTGTTGAAGAGGACTTGGTCTGAAAATATATATATATTTTAAATCTATTTAATCTACAAAAGCATTATTTCATAACACTGTTTACCCCAAGAGAGCTCTAAGAATTTATGTTAGACTTAGTGCCGGGACAAAAATTACATCAGATGAAAAAGGTCTCCAAGTAAAACTAGTCCTGGGATCGAACCCATAGAATTTAGTAATAATAGGAAATTATTAAAACGGGGCACGTAAGCATATAAGTAAATATTATTTTTAAGTTTGTGACGGACATAATTTTTCTTGAAATTAAATATCCATATTATATGTTTTTTAGTATTTGATACATTGATTGAGAGTTTTCACCATACTTTAAATAATTTATGTAAATGGCATCCTTATTTATCACTCTAAGGCCTTTGGATTTTTTGTTGCTACTGACACTTGTTTGCCTTTTTTTAAATCTCTAGCACATGATTTATTAAATTTAATTTATTTCATAAAAAAATCTAATCAAGCGCTTTTAAACAGAAATAATGTCACTGCCTAAAAATACTAGATGAAATGGAAATTCGGAATAAGACATGAGGGTATACCATTAATGGAAAAAATGTTAGAATTAGAATCCTGAATTTGAAAGATTCTACGAACTATTATTACAAGGCGATCATTTGCAAACCCTGAAGATTTCTCTAATATACAATGAAGCCAGGAATTGAGGAGAAGATAGCCACTTACCAAGTATGTTTTTCTCAACATGTGCAGATGTGGGAAAGTACCCAATCTAATACCCACAGTTGTCACTTTCCTATCCTTACACTCAACTTATTTTATTTTTTGTAAAATTTTAAATTGTTCGATAACAGTTCAGTAACAATTTCTGAGGAGAGTCTGCTCTCTAAACAGCGCTGTATAAATTGTCCTTTTATTATTATATATTTAGAGATTGTTTTGTTTAAATAAAGAAAAATATAACATTTTTTTCAGCTAAAAATTAAAGATGTCCATTTGAGGTATGAAGACTCCATTACCTGTGGAGAGAATAATACGTTTGCATGTGGCCTTATAATGGAATCATTTTGCGCAGAGTCTTGCGACTCCAATTGGCAGAGAAGTTTCACTACGCTCTCTTCTAGTCAGCCTGGAGGGTGCTCTTTTAAGTTACTAGAATTGCAAAAAATGGCTTTATACTGGGATAAAATGTCAATACCAAATGACATGTTAGCTTATCTTACTTTAGGTGAACTTGCAGTAAGTAATTTTTCTTTATTTCGATATACACTTTGAATACTTTTGGTTCCAGGGTTGTTGCAAAACAACACCAAGGTTAAAATTTCCTAAAGTATTGAAAGAAAGCACTAAGGTCACACTGGACAGGCGCATAAAATAATATTTTCTGAAAATTAAACACCTTTTTTTTATTTAATCAATTTATTTATATAAGTATAAATAAATATTTTCTATTTTTTCTAAACATTTAAACTTTTGATTCCCAGTATGTTGTTTTAAAAGAACATTGCTAAATTGAATGAAAAAACTGTTAAAAACAATAACATTAAAAAACATCACAATAAAAGGTACTTAAAGGATTAATTTTCAATGTTGTGTCTTTTTTATATTGACAATGTTTTCTTTTACTTTTTTACTCATAGTTTTTCACCCTATTTTGACTTTTATATCTTAATGAGATTAGAGTTCATCAGTTTTGAGGTGCAGTCTTTAGAGTAACAGTGAACATAAGCTTACTGATTATTGATGGCCAAAAGGTTGATGTAGATATTTCTAATTGCAGTGATGTTAAGTAGCTAAGGCAAAGTAGCACACTTCGTCCTGAGAGTAGCTGTAAAATAGCGACATTACTATCTTTTACATAGAAGACTTAAGTTCATGATACTTTAGTTTTAAAAGTAGCTGTAACAATGCTTCTTTAGTAGCTTTAATAACATTGTCAATTTCCATAAAGTGCTGGTTGTTATAAAATTTCTGATTGTGATAATACTTATACATTTATAAAAGATAAAATATTTGGCGATCTTAATTGATTTATTGAAGCCAACTAGAGTTCTTAGGAAATAAAGCACTTTAACTAGGTTGAATTGTCTTTCGAAAAATAGAGCTCTGTACTTTATCAGTTTTTTTCAAATGAACAAGAAAAAATAAAATTGTAATATGTGTAATGTTATTTTTAATGATTCATCAACAATATGACATTTTAAATGACGAAATTCATTTTAGTTACGAATGTGTGAAATGAAAAATTCAGAACACCAATTTGTTGTGAGTCCAGTATCAGCAGTGGCACAACTGCGGAGGGAGCGCTGTGAGCAGCCTTTAAGATCGCATTCTCGCCCGCGATTAACTTGTCAGCTTTCATTAGATCAAGTACCTTTGATCTTAACAAATGTAAGTTTTTTTTTATAATCTAAATTTTTATTTACATTTCTTTACTTAAAATAACTAAATATTCATCTCAAAGAATTTATATTAAAACTGTTTTTTTTATTATGAGATTTCCTCTCCTTTGAAGTGATTGTGTACGGTTGTACATTAGACTTTGGAACAGGCTATCGGTTTGTAATTCAAACTAAGCTCCTCTCATCGAATAGCATAGTATTTTTTTAAATAAAGATTTCAAGTGGTGTAATAATTTTTGATTCTAAAAAACTCTGAAATGTCGATTCTGATGTTTTGCATGGAAGGTTTTTATGTACATATATGAACATTTCATAATATTTTTTGAATTTTACAGTGTCAATACAATCAAATGATAGGATGCGGAAGAGGATTATCATTAATAGGAAAATTGCGCGTGTTTCGACAGTGGCGACCAAATACCATAGTTAAAGATAATGCCAGAGCATGGTGGAGATATGCTGTCAAATGTCATTTTCCTGATAGTAGTTGTAAGTTCTTTATTTTAATTGATAAAGTTTTAACAGTATTTCTTGAATAGGACTGAAGCTGTTGGAAAGTTATAGTCTTGGCATAAATCCATACATATGTTATCACTTATATGAAGGGTACAGCGAAGAAATGTGCATTGTCACTCAGAGTTAGTTTGTCTGAACCTCATTTTCTATCTTGGAAAATATTTAGATTTTTTAAAGTTTGTAAGATAGGCAATAAATCTAATGTTAAAAAAATATTCAAATTATCTCTGTAAGGTATTTCAAAAGCTAAAAAAATATTTGTGACCAAATCTCCGAGTGAACACATTATGCTTCTTTGTACCTTTCATTTACAATTTTTGGTTGATAATGAATATTGGTAAGCTTTTCATTTGAAAAAAATATTTGCTCTATCAGGTTTATTTGAATCTATACGAGTACAAACAAATACTGAGTTTTTTCCATTAAGTATCTAATTAAAATATGGCCATAATGCTAAGGATTAAAGAAAAAAATTCTCAGCTTTGAAATCTTTAAGAATGCCATCTAGTTAGTAGCTGCCAAAAACTCCACTGTTTTATTGCTCATTTTACACCATCCATCGGTGGTGTTATGATAGTGAGTTTGTAATTTTAGTCTAATATGGGAGGATGTGAAGTGCTAGGCTGCAGATCTACCTGGATGGGGGTGTTTCATAGCATCTCTGTATTCCTAATGGAACAAGAAAGATGTTGGATGGATTGAATTAGTACACATTACTCTTTAATCCATTTCATTTGATTGATTATTTTTTACATTAATTTGAACATTTAACATTTCTAGCTTTTGCTATACACTACTATGTGTACTAGTTGTCTCCTGGTTGATTATTACTCTCTTGATCTTGAATTGATTGGTATTTTTTTTAACATTACAAAAAATTATAGTAATTTTTTTTATGAATTCATAGTAATGTAATAAAAAAAATACTTCTAAATTATAGCATTATAAATGTTAACCATGCATGCATTAAGCATTTCTTTTAGAAATAGGGATTACAATAAAATATAATTGTAAAATCACATGAATTACGAGAGCTGAATAATAATTTAAACTTTTTTATTCAAAATTTTTCTCTGTTTTTAAGTTATGGATCCAAAACCTACTTGGGATAGCTGTCTTGCTAGTGCCCGGCTTTGTAAACAATATGTAGACTTATACACTGCTCTTCTAACAACTCCTACTACTACACTACCTGGAGAAACCAAAACCTTAAAGGATCAAGTAGAATGGTCTGCTTCATTCCAACAGCTTAAATTATTAAGAGAGGTAAAATTTTAACAAAAATATTTCAAATTTAATTGTGTAAACATGGCAATGAATATAAGATTAAATTGTAAGTCATTATATTCATTCCACCCCAAAGGTAATTCAGGTCGCATTCTTATCTGTTTGGTTATTAGTTCCTGGCTTTGGGCATTAATGTGGTAACAATTATAAGAAAAGAAGTAAATTTTATATTTTGCTCTATAAGTTTATGTTCTTACAGTCTGTTTGACAAGAACGTGGCGAAACCCGAAAAACTATTTGGGATAAGACATTAAAAAAAATACACACATACTACATGATATAAACCGTGATGCTTTATTGTTGATAAGTTGTCCAGTCGCCTCCACTAGAAATCACTTAATATAATTAAACTCTGAGATGGTTTGGGTATGAAGAATAAATGAAAGACTGGCAAAATAAATTTACAGTGCAAATATGAGTAGAGAGGAAGACCAAAGAAGGTATGGCTGACAGGTGAATAGCGTGATGGTATGTATATTGAATAAAATAAAAATTTTGATAAAGAAATTCTTGCTTTTTTGACCTTGAAAAATGTCAATTGAATTTCTACAAGAGGTGCGATAATTTTTCATTATAAAAAAAACTTACATTTATATGAAGATATTTTTGCATCTAAATTTATTATGCATCATTAGCAACAATTTTAAATTTTTCCAGTCTTCAATGCGACGTGTTCCAAGTGGAACAAGCACAGATAAAAACAAAACAACAACAGATGAGGAGGGAGCTCAGGGCAGATCAATGTTGATGCGATGGTTCCCACAGTGGTGGGGCTGGTACTCATCAGTACCACAACAGTCCGTCACATCTACATCATCAAATCCAGCACCTAGTTTGGAGGGAGAAATTTTAGATGTGCTCGCTGACTCAGTTGAAAACAACACATTACTAAAGAGAGACACAGTCTTTGGAAGATTTCAGTTTAATTTATCTCGTGGTAGTTTCCGACTATGCGAAGACCATTCACCAAAAGCGGAAAACACGAGTAGTCACAACAAGTATGTTTTTTAAATAGTTTAATCAACACCATCATGTCATGTCTCTATCGAGGCAGGTAGAGAACAGATATCCACTTCATTCTATCCTGTCATAACATACATCTTTCACTTCTGCCTCGTCCATACATTTCATAGTGCATATTATCTTATTATAAAGGTTTTTCATTCCTTCGTCTTGCGAATTTCATTCATTTGGTTGGTTCGCAGTTAAACTGTGCCAAAAACTTTTGGACCCTACTACTTATGTCAAGATAGATCATTAGAATACATATCGTTGATTGATAGTTGGTCAAAGTGAAGTTGGTGCAAGCAAGCTCGCAGTATTAACACTCTCAAGTGGGAATCCAGCCTTGTATTGTATTGAATTACACTTGCATTTGCCATGTGGCAATTCTTCTATCCAACTAAAGAGGTGTTAAAAAGGCTATAAGTGTAAACCAGACTAGAACAAAAAAAATTTGGGTATCAAAGGGAATCAAACTCATAACAACGAAAGACAGATGTCTTATCAACTAGGCCGCGGAGGTCGTCTTCTCTTTAGTCTTTTTGTATACTTGTTATACAAAATGGAACGTGTGCATAGCATCCAACTATATGAAACCACTCTCATTGTCATATTATGGTATCCTATGGGTGGATTGGACAGTAAATTTTTTTTTTCTAATCATGCCTTCTGGTACATTGTTTATTTTAAATGAGACAAAAAAAAAACACAATTTTCTTTTAAAAGAATAAATATGACTGAAGCTATAGACATCCTTATACCCCCGAATACTGGGCGGAAAAAATGTCTATGTCATTTGAGGGGAGTAGCACAGCGCGGGGTTTAAGCCGACAACCTTCCGCACAGAAGTACAGCACGTTACTGCGCAGCCATGCACCTCATGCCATGCACCTAAATTGTTTGAATAAAATAGTGTCCAGATTACTTTAAACATTTATTTGTGTTTTTTGTTTGTTTAACAGAGTGAAACTGGAACTTCAATTTGAAAATGTGGGATTCAGTATTGAAAGTAGGCCTCGAACATCTTCTCACTCAATGAGTATAGCTCTTGGTGCAGTTTATTTGAAAGACCACTTCACTGAAAACACACTGTTTCCCATTCTTATTGCACCACAGGTAAATACATTTTAAGCCATATTCTATGTTAGCTTTCCAAGTAATATGATTAATAATAATTTGACAGTCATAATGACCACCTTGTACATTCCATCAGGAATATATGGTTGTCATAAAACACTTCTATCCAGGCCAGTCCACAGCCCTGCACTCCACATTATTGTGAAACCAGTATGGTGTAGGATTGCCATCTGATTCATTGAGTCCTTTGCGAGCAATAACACAGTGCAAATCTTGACCAATCAGCAGGTGGCATTAACTTTTTATGTGATACTTATAGACTACTGTTGTATCCAAAGGATAATCATTTCATTCTTCAGGTGGTAGTTCAACCTGACACCCATCATCTTGAATATTTAATGTTATTTCCATATTAAGTATATGATAGTTAAATAAATTCAGTGTAATTAATGAAATCATTTTTTTAATTACATTAATGACAATCTATTATATCAGTTTTATCATATGTGTAGTGAATTTTAGATATTCAAGTAAAAAATACGTTTTTACTTTACTCAGCGCATTGAAAAAAATGTGTTTATTTTCTTTTCTAATGTGTCATTTTCTATAAAGGTTTGTGTTTGTATTTAATTTTTAAAGTACTATATTAAATAATTATATTTTTAGGGAACCATCAGAGAAGGTTTAGGTGGTGTGAAATTTCCTTCTGCCACTTCTGGCTGGGTAAAGCAATCTACAGGAAATACAAGCAGTACATCATTGTCTAATATAGATGACTCCTTATTCCAACTTGTTTATGAAAGAAAACCAGTTGGATTGAATGTTGACTATAGGTATTAAATTAGTATTTTTCTTTTATTTAAAAAGGACTTTTCCTACAATTTTAAAACTTTAAGTCTTGAACTTTGAGACATTAATGGGACTAAGGTTAAGAATCGAGATTTGTTTGTTACGCCCCCAAGAAAAGAAAACAAGACAATTTGCGGATAACACAAAATAATCAGAAATAAAAAAAAAGTATAATCCAACATTATATAATAGAGCTTATTAAAAGTCAACATTTGATGGGTGATATACATTTCATAGACAAGAGTATTATTTATTTATTTACATGACAGTTATCTACAATATGTATACATAGTATGTATGTATATGAAAAACAAGATATACAAAAACAAGTTATTTCAAGTAGACACTCAAAATATATGAATCCAGCTTTGTTGACTGTCATTTGTCGTGACCCCAGTAAACTAGGCCTTTGCTTGTATCTTAATGAAGACATAAACATGAAAAAATATATTGATTCTTGTTACCAATTTTTGAATTATTATTTAATTCTTTTGTCGTACATTCTCATTAACTTGATAAGTTATGAGACATGATTACGAGTATGTATCATGTAAGTCAACTCTTGGCGTACTGCAGTCATTCGAAGACATTAACAACCCATCCTATAATCTTCTACAAACATTTATCAAAAAAATATTATATTTTACAATAGAGTTTATACAAATATTCAGTACACAATTAAACAGTAAAATTTATATTTTTTAAGTTTGAGAAATTGGAGGCATATAAGTCTGGATTTCCACTTGACCACAGTAATTTTAGATGCTGCTTACGGTCTGCCTTGGGTCGACCATGATCCTACGGAATCATGTCCACAGTATGACAGGAATTTTGTGACGATGACTCATTAGATATTTAGGTGACTTTTTGTATCCTTTTTCACAATTGGTGGATTTTTGTGAAGTTCACACAAGTAAACTGATGGTATGACGACAGTCAAGTGAGAATCCAGCATAAATGGGACCAAAATATATGGATGAACTGATAATTGATATATGAGTAGATAGTTATAGCATCTTGACAAAAACTGCAGTAAATGTTATCTGCACAATAAATTTCAATTATTTCGTATGGTACTTTTCAACCTTACGAATTGATGATTCGGACATATTGAAGTGTGTGGCCGAGAGCTTGTGAAGATACAACAACATTCGCACCCGTTGGCGCGTTTGAGTATTTTTATCTAATGACCTTTTACCAGACTGGGATTCTTTTTTTGGGACATCAAAAATCAAACTTTAAACCCCAGAGTGTATGTCAAGTGTCTAATCAACTAGTCTACGAAGGTCGTCAAATCTAAAAATGTTTTTATTAGAAATAAATATTCGGAATAAAAAGATTTTCCTTAATCAATTTCAGATTATTTGTAAAATCACAATCTTTGGAAATTGTCTACAATGCTGGAGCTGTAAAATGGCTTGTTGATTTTCTTACTCGACCTCTGACAGTTGACTATAAAAATAAGCAGCTCACTGCTCCTGACAGTGTGCCTATAAATAATATTGGAGCATATGCACATGTCAAAAATACTACAAAGATGCACCTTATTAATCAGTGGGAACATATATTACAAGGAAATTTGGTAACATTTTTTTTCTTTCTTATAAAAATAGTAAAAGGACAATTTACAAAGTACCGTTTAGAAAGCAGACTCCTCAAGGAAGACTTGGGAATCAAACCCACTATTATTGAAAGAAAAAAAGCAACAACTTGGAATACGGAGATGATAGCGCTGCGGTCATTATATTTGGTACTTCCCCACATGTGTACAGTTTTTAGAAAAACATTTGTTAAAAAAAAATCAGAAAACTTACCAAGGTCTCCATGGCCACAGGCAATATGTCCAAAGAATCAGGAGACCCCATCGTAGGCATATTGTCGATAATTTGTCAGTAACTCTCAGTTTTTCGAGAAGTAGGCATTTATTTGCCTCACTGGCCTCATCAAATTCATAGCATCTTTCTTCAGCGCTAAATTTCAAATGCACCTATTCAAAGTCTTTCTTTCGCTTGATCTCAGAGTCCATGTTTCCGCACTGTATATAAATATTGTGAAGACAAGAGACATCTTACCTAGATGCATTTTTGCCATGACGGTGATGGTTCTGCTCTTTCATATATTTTCCAGCTTTGACATAGAATTCTTCCCCATTCCAGTAATAATAGTTTTAGTAAAATTTCAATTGATTAATTTTTAATTTAGTTAAATTGATTTTTTTAAATTAACATAGCAGAAGTTTAAATACATACATTTTAATAATTATAAAAAAACATTATTACCCTTCCCCTATCATGCTTAATTACTATGTTCAGATACCGTATACCTGCTGGCTGACTTGCTAGGAATTCCTGTTTCAAGTCAACCAGCTTATCACCTGTGTCAATTAAATGCTCTCATCACTGAAAATAATTTAAAAAACAATATTTAGGTATAGGTAAATTAGCACTTTTATAGTTCAAAACACAAAATAAAAAAAAAACCAATAAGACATATATTCATCCAAGATATAGAAATTTGATTTTGAGGGAATTTGATTTATAATCTCTTATACAAGTATATTTTCAGAGTGAAAGAAGTTTATGGCAATTGGAACTAGATATATCGGCACCCCAGATAATGCTGATTGAAAAGTTTACTGATAAAAATGGCGTAGTTGTGTTAATAGATTTTGGCAAGATGCATCTTAGTAATGGATGCTCAGATCAACAACAAAATGATCCTGCTACAGAGGATGATGATAATGGTAAACATTTTTATTTAACTTCATATGTAATTTGTTTAGTTAACACTGTTTATTCCACTTTATATAATGGTATAACCCTGTTTCAACGTTTTCATTCACCGGTTTCAAGGTTTTCATCTCGTCATCAGGGGAACACAAACAAGACTGAGTTTTGTTCGAACTGGTACTGACATACATGCTTCTAACGGTAAAAATTCGGATTGGAGATTGTGGGTGGAGAGAGGCAGGAGACAACTTCAGCGAGCAGCGGTGAAATCTTGGGAATATATGTATTTGCCAGATGTTCATCCACTGCACTGATTTGGATATTTCTAAGGCCTCGAATATACCTTGTATTAAATTTTTATTGTATACAGTATTATAACTTAGCAAGCTTATTGGTATATGATAATTTATTCGAGCTAACAATGTTAAAAGACCTTATATTAAAGATGTTAAAAGGTCTTATGTGAAAAATCAGACTGCTACTTTATTTTTCAAGTACCGTTGGGGATCAAATTTTAATCATCTGAGTTGAAGACAAGCATTCTACTAACTAGGCCATGGTGATTGAAATATGCCATGATAGAGATGGTACAATAATTTTATTTAGACCATTGATTTGTCCTTTATTTGGATAGTTATTTATGGTTTTTCTTGTATATTTACAGAGATGTTCATGACACCCTGCTCTACACCACCTGGCAGTGAAGCTAGTGATCTAAATCTGACAGATTGTGGAGCATCACCATTGCCTTCAGATGCTCCATTTGCTCAGCTCAATAGTACACTTAACCAAGATGCTTTGCACCATAGATTATATGATAGGTAAATTTATATATTTTTTACTGAAAATGAACTAAATATCAATATTTATTCATATACGAGTATGTAATGTGAAGATGAAAAATTTGGGTCTTAATTTAATCATCACCTTTAGCCATTGTCTGTCCATTGCAGGATGAAGGTCTCCTTCCGATGTCTTCATTCCTATCTATTTCTTGCCGCTTTCTATCTCTCTGCCAGTACAATCCTTAAAATTTCAGGATTTCTTCACTCCAGTGAAGTAGGAGTTACTTCTTGGTATTGTGTGGTCGCTGGGATACTGTTGAATAATGGAGTTAGTCCACCATTGATCCCTCATCCTTAGAATATGAAATTTCTACTCCAATTTTTGATTTACAAAATTAAAATCAAACATCAGTCATTTTATACTTTAAACTCTTTTTTTTATGATAGGGCCTTAAAATAAGTATTTAATTATTTTAGAAGTTTTCAATATGGAACTATGAGTGGCTAAAACTTGGTATGTTATAATATGTTTTCCTTTGAACTCTTATTATAGTGGTTATGATGGATTGTGAGTGTATTGCTCTACATAGTACTCCAAAAACATTTTTTTTTTCATTCACATGAAATTTATTTACGCAACAAATATATAACCTATTTGGATTTATTTGTAGGTAATGCTAATGAACTCCAAAATTTTTTAGAATTTTTCCTTTTATGATATATATATATTTTTCTAGATATAAAATTGAATTTAGTGATCTTCAAGTATTGGTTGGTAGAATTAGAGATAATTGGAAATATGCCAACACTAAGGGAACCTCTTCACTTCACATTCTAGACCGGTTCAATATATCACTACAGGTAATATTATATATCTTTAGAACAAAATAACATTTTAATTTTCTATTCAAAGATTTTTTTCAAAATATAGGATATCTAAATTTTTATTTGTTCTCAATTACAGATTGAAAAATAAGGTTCATCCATTAATTCTTATAACTTAACCTCCTCGGACCCGCGGGTCCATTTCGCATTTTTTTGAAAAATAAATGTGATGTATGCATAAAATATGTATTTTTAAACTTGTGTAAGACCTTTTTTTTTTTCACCAACCCCCCTGTAGGGGGTAGCGAGTGTATCATACACGATACACTGGGTCTGTACCACAACATTCATCGTCATATATCAACAAAACACATACATTAAAAACTGCATTTGTTTGTTTGAAAAATGTACATATTATTAAACAAAATTTTGTAAAAAGACATAATACAATTATTTTTACTCCTAAGACAAGGATAAGCTTGACATTCGAGACAAAACATACAATTATTAAAAAAAATTATTACAAAATTATGTTTTGTGAAAAAACATAAAATAATTGCGTTCACCCGAAAAACATAGGTAAATTTTACACTCGGGACAAAATACAAAAGTTAAAGATGAACATCCAGGAAGTCTACACCTGGATCTGTTGGGATCTTCTTTGTTTTTCATAACAGGAAGATGTAATACATTTCCTCTAATAAAATCAGTATTTGGTAAAGGATTAACACATCTTCTTTTTACTTGAGGCGCATCGCCATCATTACCACCACTGTCACTCTCTTAGTGTTTTTCCATTCGATATTATTTCACAAGTTATGTTCCATTTAAATTGGTAGTAGTCCAAAATATTAATCTCCGGGATCGGAAAGAGCGTTGACTCTACTCATGTACTGTAAAAATCCAAAGGAATTCCTCCTGGAGTAGTCATGACAAATACCTTCAAACCTACAGGATTCGGTTTACCCCGAAATACTTGTCGATACTTGCAGGTTCCTTGGAAAGGTATCATTTGCTCGTCGATTGATATGTTTTGTGTTCGAGCATTACCCAAGCAACCTCTTTGAACACTGTGTAGGAGTGGCCGAACTTTCCAAAAGTAGTAGTTCTCTTTTTTTTCCTTGGCTACAGTATTATCGTCCACATATTTAAGGTTTTTTCGCAATTAAAAAAAACGGTCTCGTGACATATTATCAGCCACAAGCGCTATCCTTGTTTCTCGTGACCAGTATTGACGAATTTGTGGAAAATTTAATAATTTAATAAGCTGATACCAAAAAAAGTTTTAATTTCTTCTACTGAAGTATCTATTGATCTTCCCATTCACGCCAAATGCACTACAGTGAAACCCCGTTTTTAAGTTTTTGAAGGGACTGATAAAAAAAAACGTAATTAGAGGGAAAACGTAGATTCGGGGCTAGAAAAAAAAATTTAAAATTGAAAATTATTTTTTATTTAGATAATCACGCAAATCGGTTTGGTACATATTTTTGTGCTGGTTTACAGCTCTTTCGGTCTTATAAATCGACAAGAAAGTTTCGTCTTGTACATTTTAAATGCTAGTAAAGTAACTTTTAAGGCCCTCAATATGCCTCATAGCATCTTCTTTTGTTGGAATTGGATGGATTAAGTTTACCTCTTCTTCACCAGATAATTCTTCGTGGGATAAGTTTTCGTGGATATGACTGTCCACTATATCATCGATATCCATAACTTCAGATGTCATCACAATTAGAATAGGAACATCCGTCTGCTTCCAATCTTCAGCCATATCCAAATCAACACTTCGAGATTCCCCGCAAACTGATCTATACACCACAGAGTGCCTCTTCTTGAAACCATCTATCCAGCCATTTGATGCAGTAAATCTTTTGATATTTAATCGAGACGCAATGTGCACGGCCTTATCTCGAATTAATGGACTGTTGAGTGGCATATTGCTGGAGCGCGAGCCGACAAACCATTCTTTAAGGATTTCTTCCATTTCATCGTATTTTGAAGGTAGTATGTACATGCGTTTTTTCGCCATGGGACCACATTGCATCGCACTTTTTTCAATCGATTAGCGATTTTTTATTATCATAGCCAAAGTTGTAATGGGTATCCCCAAATCACGTGCGAGCGAAACACGTAAACCAACGTGTTTATTCAATTTTTCGAGAATTTTCCTTTTCTCTTGAATCGATAATGTTTTTCTTTGCTGAGACATTATTTGAAGGGATTCAACGAAAAATCAAAAGAAATGAAAAAAAAAATGTAAATCGACACACGAAATACACGACAATTGTAATTGTATGTACACGAACGACACGTTTAGAACACAAGCACAGATTGACCAAATATACAGTCTGCCTGCCTCTGATTCGCTAAATTTCCCACCAATTGCATCGTATTACACGACTCGTGTAACCTTGACCATGAGCGCTGCAGGTGCATACGTGTCTATAAATAGAAACAACATATTTCTGCTTCCTAATATTCATTTCAAATATTTTAAATCGTCGCGCACTTAATTAAATATTATAAATTGATTTGCATTTTAAATATTTCAAACGTAAATTGCGGGAAATAAAAACGTAAAAGCGGGTACTAAATAAAAAGGGGATTGTAAAAATTGAACGCAAATAGCGGGAAAACGTGAATTCCGGGCACGTAAAAACAAGGTTTCACTGTAATTTGTGCACATTGAGATATTTTGGAAAAAAGAGTCCTGAATGTATTGATGCAAATAATCTATGGGGTTTCTTATGTCATCTTGGAATGCCATCCCTTCTTGTGACAACTCTGCTGGATGAAAATGGCTTACATGTTTCCAATGAGCTCTTGGATCATGATGTTATTGAGCCAAAGGAAAATCGTCATCATCGGATGATGTAATTTGAATGTCTTGGTCTTGGTTTTCTTCAAATTCAGGCTCCAAGTGTGGTCGAACTTCAAGATCATAATCTTCTGTGTCGGATGTATCCGAGTTGCACTCCATATCAGAGTCATTGGGATCCATCGGAATAAGTAACTCCTCCAATATTTCAAGTTCATCAAGTCCTGTGAGTATCGTATGTGATACAATGCAAAAGATCGTGAAATCCTCGCTTGTTATAAAATATATGATTTTACGATCCAAAACAGTTAGGTTTGTAGATACTTTACATTATAGATTGATAAAAGTTGTTTTTAATATACAAATTAACACCAGAAATTTGAAATGGAGACATTTTTTCAGATGAAATTTGGCAATTTCACTCCTCGAATGTCACGTGTTCACTGACGAAACCGGCGAAATTTTTGAACAAGTCGGTAAAACAGTTTACTGCTGTGCGTGTGAAATTGGTCTCAATGAGTAAACTTAAATAGGATAGTGTAAATCATCTAAAAACTCTATGTATCAAATATGATACACGGGGCCCGAAGAGGTTAAATATGAATTATAAAATGTTGCAGCAGTTCTCAAAATGTGTACTGTGGAAAAGTGCTAGGAAACATTTTTAATTACAATAAAAAAAATTTAAACTACAATGTACTATATTTATGTCAATACATTTCTGTATAAATGTTATATTTACAAATAGCTATTAATTTATTGTACGGTTAATGCTACTCAATTTTTTTAAATGTTTAAAAAAAAAGAATTGTTTAATTTTTGCTGGGAAAGAATTGAGACCTTTAGTGAACTGGGAAAAAAATTCTGATATAGAAAAATGCTGTAAACTGTGAAAGCTTAACCTCTCCGTGCGTACCGCCCCAACCGTGGGGCCATGCATACTGAGTCAGATAGCATATGGCCCCGCGGTTGGGGTGCAGTGATTATTTTTCGAATATTCCCAGATTATGGCAGGATTTGGACTACCAGTAACATCTATTTATGATACCACACAATTAAATCATTTATCGGCTAGTTACATGTTTTACCAACTGAACAAACGATGTTTTAAAATTTTAAAAATATCTTACTACTCGAGAGGCTAAGAATTGTGTAGGATATTACAGATGTTTCATATCTGCCTGTTTTAAATGAACTGAACTTTCCATTACCCTTTTAATATTTTTCAAGGTTGAGAGGCGGGTTATTTACACCAGTGATCCACAGTTCCCTAGCGTAACATTATGTGGAACATTACCACATTTGGTAGTGCACTTGAATGAACATAAACTGTTATCCATCCAAGCTCTTATTGCTGAATTGAACTCTCCACAAACCCTTGTTTCAAGCAGGTAAATCTTGGTGCATTTGTCTTCTAATTTATCCTTTAATGTTTTTATTTTTGTCTTTTAAGTTTTATGAAATAGTTTTTTTTATATTTTGAAATTATGAATTTATTATTGAGTGAAAGTATATAATCGAGTAGTATGATCACCTCTTTAGTTTACAAACAAATTTTGAACTTAGATGATAAGAAAATGCTGTTTAAATACTTAATGGAAATGGTGAAAAACTTGAGCAATGTCTGTTGTTTTAATGATAACATTTTACCTTTTTTTTTTAATTGAGTGAAAGTAAATTTTATCTGTTAAGAAAATTATTTTTGTACTTTGTACAGCTATATAACCTTATTTAACAAGTATTGATATATTTAGCAGTCTCAACACAATGCCTTTGAGTGAAGATTGGAAAATAACTCCTCCCACTGAAGACCAAAATAATGATCAGTCAGAAACTGAGGGCACTGAAAGATCATATAATCAACTATCTCGATTACTGATGGTGCAGTTTGCAATAGATCAGATGGCATTAGAAGTAAGTATTGAATTTAATTGAATTAGGATGCCTCAATCTTATACAATTTAAATCCAAAGTATCCCACTACGAGATATTTAAATGAGAGGAGAAAAAAAACTATGTATACTACTGCAGTCTCATCTTGATTTGTGGATGTTGAAAGCTCAGAACCCATTACAGACTGTTTGAATGTATGCAATAATGGAATTTAAAGAATTAACTTAGATATTTCTATGGTTACTTTTTTTTATATAGTAATGATTCTATGTAAAAATGTAATAGTACTTATAAAATTATATCCAAGGTATAGAAAGTATTCCGTTTAGATTTGTTTGCATCAATATATTGCATGCAAAAGGGTGTAACCTTAAAATTTTCAAATTATGTCAATAATGTTTTTGAATATGCCAGCAGTTGATCTAAAGGTGAACAATAATTTAAATTAATATTCTCGTGGAAGTGGACAAAAGTTTTTTTTTTATGATTTATTATATGTATAAAAACTTTTTTTTTTATTATTGCTAGTTGATTTAAGGTATCAAAATCAAGTTTACATAAATAATTAAATTATAATTAATCATTCAAATCAGTAGTTCATTTCCATGTTCAGATGATCATTGTTAATTGTGCTAAGTGTTTCCAATAGGAGATAACAACAGAGATTATCCTATTATTCACATCAATTAGGTCTTGCTCAGCGCATATAGTTCTGATGTTCAAATAAGATGTAAGTTCTGTATAGCCCCACAATCACATTCAATGCTACTTTTGTTAAAAAAACCTGATCTTTGTAATGCATCTAGTCACCCTACTCGGAGTCTATTCAGAGCTTTCCAAGTAGGCCAAAGCAGTTGGTCTCCTGGTTAATAGTTAGATAATGTAGACGAAACATATGTTCTGATTTTGGTAGTTAATTACATTGTTGAAATAAAGGAGTTCACAGTCATATTTTCAAAGAGAGAGGCCAATATTATGGACCTATTAGGGGGGCAATAATCGAGCGTGTATCATGAATGGTAGCGAATTTTACTGTCATGTATTATTTTCGAGCTTATCTGTTAACACTGCAATACACAATAACACACTGAGATCTGAGGACCACTCATTTTTCACAGTTGATTGAATTGCATAAAGATAGTGAACCTCCTTGTTATTAAAACACCACAACCTTTTGACCAGAATGCATTGATATAGTATTACTTGATTTTTTTTCTTACAATCTTTAAATGACAATAAAGTTTTTTAAATTCGCTTTAAATATTTCAGGTTCAATCTCGTGGAAGAAGTATAGCAGAAGTACAAGTCTGTGGAGTGAGAGCTGCACTCACTAAAAGACCTTTTGATTTTAATTTGTCTTTAAGTGTTCATTCTTTATTACTTGTGGATGCTTTGCAAACATACGGTCCCGATTTTGAACTACTTATCGCAAGTCACAAACATGTGGGGTAAGCAGGTTCTATTTGGCCAGTATACTCGTATTTATTAATAAAATCTTCATAATGTGTTGAACAATCTGTTGAGTGGCTGAAATTTTTTATCTTACACTATGTTTTTCTTTTTCATTTCACTCTCACCACTTTTTTATTCACTTCATTCTAAGTGATTATGAAGAAAATGTGAGTGATTTAATACATTGCTCTACATATTAATTAAATTAAGCTATTAAAATGGAAGTGAAATGTACTTAGATTGGATAACCACTTGATCATGGTCATATAGTGTGCTACTCATGGACTGGCTTTGGGTCAACTGTGAACTGATCGTAGCATACTCAGGGTATGACAGGGTATGCATACATTTTTTTTGGCAATGTGTCATATCAGTTTGTTGGGTTGCGTGCCTGCATCTTATTTAGGATTGGTTGGTTGGGAAGTCCATGTAAACTAGTTCACGTTCCAGTGGAAATCCAGTCTTCGACCTGTGGAACTTTCCATATAGTACTAAAAAAATTTATCTTTTTTTTTTAATTTTTTTTTTTACTTATTCATGTGGAATATTTTTTTCTTCTTTAAAGTATGGATTCAGTATCAGGCAGCATTAGAGACAGTGAGCCGACTTCACCAGTTTCCCCCTCTTCACCACCTGAGAGCCATTCAGCAAGACCTTTGCATCCACCTCCTCCGGCTGCTCTATCACAAGCCCTGCATTTTCTCAACTCTCAGAATTCAAAAACAGGTATAATTTATATATATATATATATATATATATATATATATATATATATATATATATATATATATATATATATATATATATATATATATATATATATATATATATATATATATATATATATATATATATATATATATATATATATATATATATATATATATATATATATATATATATATATATATATATATATATATATATATATATATATATATATATATATATATATATATATTTTTACAAGATTCTTTACATTGATAAAACTATTGGCATTTATGTACACTAAACCTATAATTTACTAAAGATCATTTTTAGTCCTAGTATTTGATATAGTTTAACATATAAGTATATTACTTGAAGATCTATTCTGTCATATCCATTATATTCTGCTGGAAGGATAATTATATCTTTGTTAAATAATAAAGAATTAACTAAATAAGTATTGAATGTATAAATTAATTTGTACTCATATTTGAGTTTTTGGTTACACTGGAGATAATGCGGGTATGTTGAGGAGTTCCATACAACTGTATGAATAACATACAAATAGTACTACTGCAAACAATATAATTTTTCAGTTATTAAGAAAGCTTCACCACAAAATCAATTTTTAGTAACTTTGCTTTAATGATCGCTTAATGCATTTTATAATCTGAAGAGGGCGCCTCTTCATCTTGGTTGTACTGTGGACAAGTCTAATTATCTTATGAATGGGATTTTAAATAATGTAAATTCCTCATCCTCATCCTCATCTTACTTGTAAATTATATTAAATGGTTTTGTTAACGATTGCAGCGGCACGTTGGTGTGTAAGTCCTACAATGGATGGTCCTGGAAACACAACAGTGGCTGGTATAGTGGACTCTGAAGCTTTGATTGTCATAGAAGTTATGGTTGTTGCTGCAGATTGCCCTTCAAATCAAGGCGAAGAGCTCAGAATTGCTAATATTCTTTTTAACAACCTTGATATCATAGGTAATTGAATTATAAACATAATATATTATACAGTTCATCAATCATTATTATAGCTAAGATAGATATAATTTGGAACAATATTTTTGTTTACAGCAAATCAGGAAACTATAGTAGAGCTCATTGGTTTTGCCAAGCGTGTCTCCACTATCACCCAACCAATCACCAAAAGGGTGCCTTCTGAAAGTGCTCTCAAGAAAATGTCTGGTGTTTTGAATAATATTTCAGATGAACAATATGTTGATTCAGAAATTCCTCCAATTGTCAGGACTGAAATCACTTTTGACTTCCACCGTCTCAGTGTACTTTTGTTGAGGGCTTCTGTGCAAGATGGGAATGTTGTCGGAAAAAAAATTGCTACTGCTACTATGAGTGATGCCAAGATTCAAGCTACAGTTGGTACGTATTTGTTTTTATTATTATTATCATTATAGACAGGCAAAATTAATACTACCAAGGTCTATATCAAGTTTGACATATGTTCATAAAGAAAAAACAAAGAAAGATTATTAAAAGAATAAGCAAAGGAAACTAAACATCACATGGGAAACTAAACATCGCATCTAAACAACTTATGGGTTTGTGTGTAGAAACTTGTTCAAATGGTTTTAAACTGGTTTAATGTCACAACACAAAGAGTTTGTTCAAAGATTCCGCAAATTGGTTAACAAAACAATGTTTCTTTAATTATTGTGGAATTTAGTTTTGGAAAGTTTTAATTGTTTTCCTCTCAAATGTGTGTTTTGGTTAAAAGAAAATTGTTGCAGGGGTTCTGAGCAATCATTACTGCTCAATATCTGTTCAAGTATTTTATAAAACTTTATATTGTGAAAAAGATTTAAGTATTTTATAAAATCACTTCAGTTATAGTCAATGTTTGAGTTACTTGATTTCCATTAATAGATTTAGGTTTTGACTTCTGACGGGGTAGTAGAACAAATTAATGGTTTGAACGTGTAGAACAAATTAATACAGAAAGCCTAACAAATCAAATTTGTATTGCAAATGTGAGTGAAAGAAATGTATGGTTGGAGCTAGTGAATGATATTTTGAAAGAAGGATATGTAAAAAAAACTAAAAAGTTAGAGAAATCGTCGGAGTCGTATGAGAATGTGTATGGATTTAGAAAGAGTTCTGCCTAATCTAACAGGAAATGGCATGATGGTATGTAATTTTAGTAGTGACATGTAGTAACTTTGATTTGACATTTAGTTGAATATTGTGAGAATTACAAAATTGAGTAATGCACCTTAACTGTTCGTGTAAAAGTAGTAATAGAGGAAAAATATCCTTTTTTAATTCCCTTACAAATTTCAATATTATGAATAAATAAATAAATTTCTACAATATATAAGCCTTTGTGCTTTTTAATGTTTGATATGAAAATGATGATAGAGATTTTTTACTTATACATATTTATTTTTTCAGCTAACAAATCACTAGAACTTGATGGTTCGCTGGGCGGACTTCAAATTGTATCTTTGTGTCCTGGAACAACAGTGCATCAGCGCATAGTATCAGTTGGCCATGATCCACTGGCGCATCATAATATTTCACTATCTACAGACCTTGCTCACTCTCTCGCACAAGAAGTGTATAGGGGCATCCATCAAGTTTCAATAAGCCAAGAAGAAGGAAAAGCCTTGAGTTTTAAAATAACAAAATCAGTAAAGGACTTCATTAGTACTGCAACAATTGATGAAGAAACAAATGGTAATCATTCATTTTTATGGTCTAACAGTGGCCTCCATGGCCTAGTTGGATAAGGTATATCAGGTCTGTAAATATGAAACCGGATTTTTTTTATAGAAAATGCACATTTATCATATGAAAATCGTAAAAAATATTTTATTCAAAGTATTGCCCATAGCTAGCTTCACATTTTTCCCATCTCTCTGGCATTTGTGGATGTCACGCCAAAAAAACTGTTGCTCTTTTGAGGCAAACCAATCATCGAGCTATTTTCGTACATTTTCGTAAGAAGTGAAGCGCTGCTCAGCAAGTGTGTGTCCCATCGATGCAAATAAGTAGTAATCGGATGGAGCCAAGTCCGGTGAGTAAGCCGCATGCGAAAGTATTTGCCAACTAAACGCCTCAATCGTTTCCTTGACCGGTTTTGCTGTGTGCGATGGTGCATTATCATGAAGCAAAATCACTTTGTGTTGCCTCTTTTGATATTCTGATCGTTTTTCACGCAATACTTGGTTCAAATCTATCATTTGTTGTCGGTAGCGTTCAGTATTAACGGTTTCGCCAGGTTTTAGCAGATCATAATAGATAACACCCTTCTGATCCCACCAAACACAGAGCATTGTATTCCGTCCATAGCGATTTGGCCTTGCAGTCGATGTCGCTGGTTTGCTTGGAGTTACCCATGATCTTTTACGCTTAGAATTGTTGAAATATATCCATCATCCAACAATGCTTGCAATTCGGCGTCTTCAAACTTTCTCGGTGGTCTTCCACGTTCTTCGTTTTTCATGTCAAAATCGCCACTTTTGAATTTTTTAAACCACTCAAAGCACTGTGATTTACAAAGAGCATGCTCACCGTAAGCTCCGACAAGCATTCGATGCGATTCTACAGCAGTTTTCTTCAACTGGTAACAGAAAATCAATGCTGTTCGCATATCATAGTTTTCAGACACAAAAACAGACATGTTCAACGCTATGAAAACATATATAGTTGTATTAAACTTGTATTGTGAGTTAAAAGTCTTTGACAAATGTAAACACAAGAAAAAGGTGCCAATGACGCGGTTTGACAGTCACTACATTGACAACTAGAGCCATCTGTGAGCAAATTCCGGTTTCATATTTACAGACCTGGTATGTCTTTCACCCGAGGAATTTGGCTTCAATATCCGATGGTACTCAAGATATAAAAAATGTAAAGGTCTCAAACTGGTTTAAGACTTCATCTAGTAACAATGTTCATAAGTGCTAAACGTGTTCAAGTTTTGTTGCTTCTCTACTTGTAAAAGT
Organism: Odontocerum albicorne; assembly: GCA_949825065.1. Classification (NCBI taxonomy): domain Eukaryota; kingdom Metazoa; phylum Arthropoda; class Insecta; order Trichoptera; family Odontoceridae; genus Odontocerum; species Odontocerum albicorne. The sequence continues at coordinate 18,039,680 of OX463840.1, forward strand.
TTTCCAACATGTGTGATGATGAAATTATGCTTATGTGCCTACTCCAGTAGTTATAAACCTGAAAGCTCTATTATTGGAGTCGAAGACAATGTTGTCTCCGGTTATGCTCTTCAACATGTCTGTATTATCAATTCTGATTCATTGAGGAATTATGTTCTAACAAATATTTTCCTTAGTCCATATTTCATGACTGAAAACAATGATCTTGATAAAATATAATTCTTATGTGAAAAAAACTCTCAATCCAAAGTATCCTAGAGAACTTCCATACAAAATTTCTTATAAGAACTTCTTTTACAATCCCATCTTTATTAGTTTCTCCAGATTGCTAAGGTCTCTCTAGTATATTTGAACGCAATTCCTTATTAAAAATACATTTTGGATATTTAGTCTAATAAAATTTGTATTTTGGGAATGTAGTAGTTAAATAATATCATTCAGCAATCCCATTGCCCGCCATACATGACAATATCCAGGAATTAATAAATGTAGTTCGCTACTTGTTTCCTTCTGTCCACCGAATCTCAGGATTGGCCTAACACACCTGCTGGTCTGAAATAGAGTGACTCACGTTGGTCAGATGGATGTGGCCTTGAATGACATGCTATCTGATTACGGGTTGCCTTAAACCAACCATTCTAAATAAGGTGCACATCCTCACCTGGATTGCTCCACCAAAAATCAGACATTGGAAGCAGTGCTAAGAGATCTAACCAATTGAATGATCCCAGACATTCGTTGTATAACCATCAGTCCCAGTCGCTAGGTTGAAATACAGACACCGTTTCATTAGGATCACTAAACCTCTCAAACAATCGCCAACTATTACTAGGATGAACAGGTAGAGAGGAGCATCAGACCCCAGCGGGTGGATTTTGTCTGTAAAATCATTGCTACCAAACTGCTCTGGAGAACTTGGAAATCTCTTAACAGACTCCGAACAGGAATTAGGAGAACTAAGGACAACATGTCAAAATGGGGAATGTTACATGATGGATCGACTCTATCTACGATAAGGAGCAGTCCATATGACACTTGCTGCAGTGTCCGAGTAGCCCGGTGTCTTTTATCAAAGAGGACTTGATTTGTGAAATGCCCAGTATTGTCCAGGTGACAAAATTCTGGGCGGAATTAGTGGGTCTTGGATACGAAAAGAAGAAGAAAAAGTTTGTTTCTCTTTTAATTCAGGTCAAGAAAAAGTTGTGGGAAAGTGAGCAAGAGGAAGGTCTCCTAGAAGATGGACAGACCAAATAAAAAACTGGATTCTCTTTTAATGCTGCTTTCAACATGTCCCAGGACTGGGAAGGATGGAGACAAATGGTGCCCTAAATTCCAGAGTTTCCATTTCCCCAAGCAGAATAATATGACATTCAGCATTGAGGGTGTGATGAAAAAGAAAGAACATCACTTCATTTACACATAATTTTTTCTATTATTACTAATACCAAATAAACATTTTTTTTGTTGAAAATTTATTTTCAGGTGAAATTAATTTAGGCATTCATGTGCACATGGCCTCAGTGTGGTATACACATTCTGGAATTTTCATAGGTGAGATTCAATCATGCGCCACAGAATTTAAGCAATATCTCTCTAATTTAGCAAAGTCAATCAAAGCTGCTGCGACTGATATGGCTATTGGACTTGTTCAAGCTAGGTATTCTATTTTTATACTTTCTTTCTTTTAAGTAAAAGGGAAATTTAAAAAATATTTTAATAATGATAAAATTGATTAATTGATTTATGTTTCATACGAGTATATGCAATATAAATAGAGATATTGTATTATTTTTACACTGATTCTTATTTATGAAATATAATCATATAAAGACTGAGATAAAATGTAAATTTTTGTTACTGAAATCATTAATCTAAAGTCACACTAGACTTAAAAGGCCATGGAATTAAGTTTTTAAATCTCAATTATCAGAATAATAAAAAAAAACACATGCAAAACAATTTATATGAACTCTTTTGCATGTGTTTTATCCAATATCTGCATAAATCCCATTCTAAGGTTTACCAGTCTATAGTCTGATGGTAAAGGTAGTAATAATCAATTAAGAAAATAATAACATTTAACTCACAGTAGTTGTAAGGTCTACTAATGTCCAAGTTCCATTTTGGACAAATGATTTATATCGAAATGTGAAAAAATCCTACACAATCAAATTTACTTGTAAGAATTTGAAAAAAACAACTATCATTTTCTCTTTATTTAGTCAATAATAGAATTCTAGAGCATAAATTCAGTTTCAATATCAACATTATTAATATTTTTCCATCTTCTAATTAATAGAATATGAATAATTTTTACTTTTTAAAATCAATGAAATTTTTAATTCCCTCAAGTTTTGAACTCCTTCCTTAAACTATTTTTCATTAATGTGTGGATTATTATTTTAGAGGAGAATCACTATATACCAACCCTCGTATGTCAGGATCAATGGAATGGATATCGCCCAGGAGACCTCGCTCTACAAGTATTGGGATCGGAGCACAAGAATCTATTGACAATGGTTCAGATATCCACTCCCCGATTATTCAACTTAAGTATGTATTCAAATACACAATATTTTTAGATAAACAAAAATAATAATTTGAAGCGCTTTTTAGTAACCAAAGTTACTGCAACAATACAAGACAAAGGTTGAAAACTATCAAGTAAATGGGAATTCCACCTCTTAATTAGTTAAAATATGAGTTCAACCACACTCCAGAACTACTTATAATTTCAATTTATAAATAAAGTGATAATGTTCGAGATTTGAAATTATCAAAAATGTATTGTCAAAATACAAAAACTGTTTCTATTTTATTCTAAGCTTAGTTTTATTTTATTCTATTTTAAATGGTTTCTGAAAAACATAGGAGGGTTGCTACTTAAGTTTTGAGACAGACAAGTAAAAACAAATATTTATCATCGAAAATGACTATTGTTTTTCAAAATACTCTCTATGAAGATAAATACACTTTTGCATCCGTTTGAACCAATTTTCGAAGCCCTTTTTCACTCCAAATGAGGTAACTTCAAAACATGCGTTTTAAACGCATAAACCGCTTCTTCTCAGGCGTCAAAAAACGTTGACCTCGCAATTTCTTTTTGATGTTCGGGAATAAAAATAAATCATTGGGTGCCAAATCAGGGCTGTACGGCGGATGACCCATCAATTCGATGTTTTGAGTGCTCAAAAAGTCACTTGTTTGAGCCGATGTGTGAGAGCTCGCATTGTCGTGGTGGAGAATGATCTGTCTTCGGCGAATGATTTCGTCATTTCTCCGAACACTTCTGGCAAACAAATGGTGGTGCACCATTCAGAATTGACCGTACGACGTTTGACTAAAGGCATTGTTGCAACATGACCATTTATACCAAAGAAACAAGCCACCATTTGCTTCGAAGTGCTTCGTGCGCGAACAACTTTTGTTGGATTTGGCTCGTCTTGAAAGACCCATACAGTCGACTGCTGTTTAGTTTCTGGCTCGCATCCATGATTCGTCGCCTTTCACGATCTTATAGACGTATTTTGAAGCACCGCGATCAAATTTTTTCAACATTTCTTTGAACCAATCGACACGAGCCTTTTTTTGAGCGATTGTCAAATTATGCGGTATCCAACGCGAACAAATCTTTTTGACGGCCGAATGTTCATGCAATATTAAATGTATGCAAGTGGAACTAATGCCTAAACATGTCTCAATCTCACGATAAGTCACATGACGATCTTGCAATATCAGTTCACGCACAGCATCCATGTTTTCTGACACAATAACTGATTTTGGACGACCTTCACGAAATTCGTCCTGGAGGAACTACGACCACGATTGAATTCGGAAAACCAGCGAAACACAGTAACCCGCGATGGTGCTTCATCACCAAAAGTCGAAACGAGTTGATCGGCACACTGTTGTTAAGTTAGTCCATGTTGAAAATCATAAAAAATCATCGCACGAAAATGTTCACGATTTAATTTCATTTTTGGCCGAGATGAATTTTTCAAGTCACTGTAAACAACACAAATAGCACTCGTATGGCAAAATTTTCTGAGCACGTATACCATTAAAAATGTCAAACTTTACGATGCTGATGTCAGATTTGACGTTCTACACTGTTGTTGCCATATCTCAAAACTTAAGTAGCAGTCCTCGTATATATAAAGAAATTCATAGTCACATTAAACAAACATAATTGTAGATTCTATTTGTTTAAATCTGTGCTTAAAAATGTAGAGAATAAGGACAAAATAAATTGATTAAAAACAAAATAAATTCTTAATTTTCAGATTGGATGTTGTCTTGGAAACTCCAGTAGTTGTTTTGCCCCGATCACCAACTAGCACTGAAGTATTTGTTGGTCATTTGGGTAACATTTCTATAAATAACAAACCCGGCCTAACTCAATTTTACAATATACAAGTTAGGGATATTAATGTGTATTCAGTGAGTATTTCATAATTTATTGATTAAGTTTTTAATCATATCAGTTATTTATGCAACCGTAAACTTGTAGAAGATTCTCTTACATTTATATATTATTTTGCATTTGGTTATTAATCACTTGAGGTTTTGTTTTTCAATTATTAAAATAACTGGTTACAAAATTGTAAGATTATTGAAAGTTTTTATTTTATTTTTTATAAATAAACAGGTAGTTTGAACAAATGAGTGATAAAATGCTGACAAAACTGATCTATAATGTGAATGGGAAGCATGAGAGATGAAGGCTTGGTATGGTTAGATTGAGTAAATTAAATTTTGAAAGAAAAAAATGAATGAGTAAGAGAAGTCATAGAAGCTGTATCAGAAAATTAATGGATGTAGAGGACAGGAAGGAAGTATACCGTGATAGGAAAGTGTGAGACTGTATGCGTGCAAGTTTTATTTTTTCCCTAAAGTCAAGGCAGGATAACTTTGTGTATGTAAGAGTTCCTCTGGAAGATGCTAAGATTTGATCTGCTATGAAAGATCTAAGATAAATTATTCTTTATTTTAAGCATCAAATAATTTTCATTGGAAAACCTGTGATGAAATATTTTATCCTTTTTTATTTTTAGTTGGACATTATCAATCATCTAAATAATACCAACGTTGATACTGTTGAAGCTATTTATAGTTGCGGGACTGAAGGAAAACCCATATTGCATGACACCACTTTGCATCTTACTGTGGAAAGGGTGCCTTTCACAAATGAAGCAAATTCTTATGAACACTATATGCAAGTAAGTTAAGTATTCACATTACCAATGCTGTCAATGCTTGTCAATTGCCTTGCATTTGTGGCATCTTAGTTCCAATTCTCATTTGTGCTGAAACTTCTAATTGTGAATTGACTTAAGATTTATTTATAATTCACAACAAAACAGTGTCATTTATAGAACATGATAAACACAATAAAAATTGACTCAATACGTAAAATGATTGACATAAGTATATAATTTTTTCTTACAAGAACATAAAGATGCAATAAAAACTTTAGTTGTAATATCATTTGCTATAGAAATTAATGCCAGAATAACTGTAGTGTATCACAGGTATGGTGCCCGCAAGTTTTACGAAATACTTCAACAGAAATAATGACGACCTCCGTGGCCTGGTGGTAAGACACTTGTCTGCCGATCCGGAGGTTGCGGGTTCGATCCCCGCTAGAACCCAGATTTTTTTAAATAGGATTCCAGTCTGGTTAACACTGAGGGCCTATAAAAACATCTTTCTGGTTGGTTGGAAGACATTGCCACATGGCAATAATCTCGCCAGGTTAAAAAAAAAAGGATTACATTTGTACTGTATGCAAATTTATTTTCAGAAAAAATGTACCATTCTTGTATATTGGTGGGTGTAGCTCAGATGATTCCAATTGATACTCATTTTATGGAAAAAGAAATTATATTTTCAGATTGTGGGTAAAGTCATGACACCCTTAAAAGTGTCTTCAACCCGTCACCAATATGAACAGATGTTGGACACGGTCGCTGGCCTTGGAGTGATATCTCCAATCCCTGTCACTGATCCGCAGCCTCCATTTATACCAACAACTGACTCGACAGGTGTTACCACCCTTGGGATGGATCCTCATCTTAGGGCGCAAATATTCAATTCACATGCAATGACAAATCCATCTGTAGATACTTTTCAACATTTTAAAGGTAAGCATATTTTTATGGCAATAAGTTTAAAGTGCTCTCTTATGATTTAATGGACAAAAAATTATTGATTCTTTTTTATATCACACGTTTGGTGCTGATAATGCCTATAGGTCTATTTTTGCTTTTGCTGGGTGCTCTGCTCTTTGCTGGGTGCAAATGCCCATTACTGCTCTGTTCCCAATATCTTTGGATGGAATCAATTGAGCCCAAAATGACCTAACAGTACTGATAGGGTTTGTAAGGTATATAATAATGAATTAACACATCGATCAATAAGTCTTGGGACTAACCAACAGATGGCGCCTCTAATAACAAATCCATACCATTCTCAGTTAGTACCAACCTTTAGAAGTTACGTGTCAAACTTTCATGACATTCCGACATTGAGTTACAGTGGTTTTAGTGACGCTACTTTTGCTATTTTCAAAACAATGGAAAAAATTGAATTTCGTGTGTTGATAAAACATTGCTTTTTAATGGGAAAAATACCGTTCAAACTCAGCGATGGCTTGTGACTGAAGTGTTACATCAAGACAATGCACACGGTGCATTGTCCTGATGAAATAGAACTTTTTTCTTCTTCATATGGGGCCGTTTTTTTGCAATTTCTGCCTTCAAACGATCCAATAATGCTATGTAATATTCGCTATTGATGGTTTTTCCCATTTCAAGGTGATCGATGAATAACACATCGATCAATAAGTCCCGGGACTAACTACTAAAACATTATATGTTTGCCAAAATTCTTCTTTATTCATCAACATAGTCTCCTTCAAGAGCGATACATTAATTCCAAAGCTTTCCTAACTTTTCTATGCCAGCCGTGTAGAACGATTTATCTTTGGTTTCAAAATAGGCGTTAGTTTCGGCAATCACTTCTTCATTGGAGCCAAATCTCTTTCCCTGGAGCATCTTTTTGAGGTCTGCGAACAGCCAATAGACGCTGGGAGCCAAATCTGGAGAATACGGTGGGTGCGGAAGCAATTCGAAGTTCAACTCATGCAATTTGGCCATCGTTACCATCGACTTGTGACACGGTGCATTGCCCTGATGAAAGAGAACTTTCTTCTTCATATGGGGCCGTTTTTTTGCAATTTCTGCCTTCAAACGCTCCAATAACGCTATGTAATATTCGCTATTGATGGTTTTTCCCTTTTCAAGGTGATCGATGAATATTATACCATGCGAATCCCAAAATACGGAGGCCCATAACCTTCCCGGCCGACTGTTGAGTTTTTGGTCGCTTCGGACGACTTTCACCGGTTGCTCTCCACTCAGCTGACTGCCGATTTGATTCCAGAGTATAGTGGTGGAGCCAAGTTTCATCCATTGTCACATACCGACGCAAAAACTCCTGTTTATTTCGCATAAACAGTGCCAAACAGCGCTCTGAATCATCGATGCGTTGTTGTTTCTGATCCATTGTGAGCAAACGCGGCACCCATTTCGAAAAATGCTTTTTCATGACCAAACGTTCATGCAAAATAGTGTAAGCACTACCAAATGATATCTTCAGGATGTCAGCTATCTCACGCAACTTTTAATTTACGATTTTCCATCACGATTTTGAGGGTTTTTTTAATGTTTTCTGGTCTAACAGCCTCATTTGGACGACCAGAGCGTTCAGCATAATTTGTGTCTGTACGACCGCATTTGAAAACAGCATACCACCTACAAATGGTTGTTTTCGACGGAGCAGAGCCCGGATAACACTTTTCAAGCCATCGCTGAGTTTGAACGGTATTTTTTCCCATTAAAAAGCAATGTTTTATCAACACATGAAATTTGGTTTTTTCCATTGTTTAGAAAATAGCGAAAGTAGCGTCACTAAAACCACTGTAACTCAATGACACAATGTCAGAATCTCATGAAAGTTTGACACGTAACTTCTAAAGGTTGGTACTAACTGAGAATGTTATGGATTTGTTATTAGAGGCGCCATCTGTTGGTTAGTCCCGGGACTTATTGATCGATGTGTTACTTTCATTTTAACATATCTAGTGTATTTATTACTTTGTAGCAATTTCTTTCAATCAACCAGGTTTAATTTCATAAAATTATGTATATTATTCATTATCGTGTCTAAAGAATAACAAATAATAAATAACATTCAAATAAGGAATAAAGAGAATGTGTGAGAGTTAGGAATGTGAAATATTTTGATATAAATAATGCTTTTTGAAATAGAGTCATTTAACAATTAAATATAAAAATAATTTCTACACAATAAGCTTAATATGACCGGCCTGTTTCTATTTACAAAAACATTGCGTAAAGCGAAACAGGTCTGTCACTTTAAGTTTATGTGTAGATTTACTTTTACATTTAAGTGTTAAATCATTCTGCTTTAAAAGTGGATTTCTACAATATATATATATACGAAATCAATTAGTAATGCTTTTTGAAATTTTTATTAAATTTAACTAAGGATGAATCCATAAATAAATTGTAATAAAAATAATCAGCCTTTCAACTATGCTATTTAAGCATTCACTGTACAATCTGCAATTTTTTTTTCCAAATCTTGGTTTCTTACTTTTATTTTTATTCCCGCAGTGAACTTCCAGCTTCCAATATTTACTGTGGAACTACGTGGAGATTTTGGCAGCGGAGAGCAAAGTTTGGTTAATTTATCCTTTAGAGATTTTTTTGTCAATTATGAGAAATGCCAGTCTTACGAAACCAATATTGAGGTATTTTATTTATCTTTGTTTATATAATATTTACACATAATTTAAGATAAAAATATATTTAATTTAATTTTTTAATTTTATTTTTTAAAAATATTTTATTTTTAGATGTCTTTGAGATCAATCACAATGGAAGATCTACTCAGGGATGTTGATTCAAAACACCGATTTATGATGGTTTCCCATAAACCATTGATACCCAAAGCTAATTTCGTGTCGAAATCAAGTCCTGACTTGAGATGTGATGATGAGGATAGTTTTAATGTGCAACCTATTAACACATTACTATCTAACACAAAGAATAGGAGTTCATTGCCGGATCAGTTACACACTATAAGTAAAGTTGACAATAAAACTTCAAAGCCTCAGCCAAACAAGAAACCTGTTAAACAAATATCGTTCCCTCAGGATAATCTTGTTTTGATATCTATACAACTCAGAGATCCTCAAAATCCCAGCTTTCAGGAGAAATATAAGAATGTGAGTTTTTTTTATCTTACTTTGTTATTTTATTAAAACAGTGTAACCACTTAATTTTTTTTTATCTTTTCATTTAGCAGAAGATAATATGTGTGATTTTACTTCCAAGCTCTTTATGAATAGGTAAAATGTATTTGTCGAGTATCTGAGTTTTGCCACTCAGACAGTACATAGGGTGAGGTATCCGTGTATGTGGTATAAGGAATACATGTTCTAATATTTTACAATCTCCTTTCAACTTGACAATATTTGAGGGATATTATGCCATTTTCAAAGCACGATTTATCTATCTATTCACAGCATGGATCACTTTACTATAACTAGAAAGTTCTTCTTGAATAATAGCCCTGAACTTGTATGTATCAAGGAGTTTACTCCACACCAGAAAGTTTTTTTTTTCCGAGCCATTGGAAAGAAAATGGAACAAAATGTAGGATAGAGAATTTTGTTAACAGTGCTGCATCTGTATGCCATTTACCTTAACTATCAAACCGCCTTCGTGTACACTATACTCATATTTTATTGTATTGGAATGATAATTTAATTTTTACGAGTGTGGATGAAATATAAACGAGACGTTTTTGTTTTAATTTTTTTATTTGCAGAAAGAAAAAGACCAAGTACGCATAATTTATCTACACTAGTCCTGCTTTATAAATGCATTTTTCTTAGCGGTCCTAAATGCCACACTGGTCCCAAAAAACGGTCGCAAGCACCTTACCAGCTGACAGCCGAGTTTTGACTTTCACAGGGGCTGCCTCATTCTTCTTTCTCCACTCCATGCTGGCTTGTTTCGACTCGGGCGTATAGTAGTGTATCCAAGTTTCATGCAGGTAACGATGCGACTCAAAAATGCGTTCCCTTGTGCAAACCGCACCAAGAGCCGCTCACAGACGTGCCAACTTTTGTTCTGCAGTCAAAAGACGTGGGACCCATCGAGTAGACACTACGGAATCCTAGGTCCTTTGTGATTATGGATTGAGTGCACCCATAATTTATTCCTATCTCACAACAAATTTATGAAACCGTCAAACGTCGGTCGCTTTCCAGAAGATCACGAATGGCATTAATGTTCTGTTCGGTAATGCTCGTCCGTGGGCGACAATCATGGCTCTCGTTTTCGACCCCTTCACGTCCTTTCATGAACTCCTTATGCCAGGCAAACACACGGGGCTTTGACAGTGTTTGATCCCCGAACTGTGCCGTCAGTCTCCGCAGAATTTCAGCTGGTTTTATATCCTCGCGAGTGAAACTTGATAATAATGCGTTGCACAATCGACGGATGCACCTCTTTCTCAGACATTGTGTGCCATACTAATGACGAAATCTGCCGAGTCCGGCCGACCGCTCTCCCTACTCCTGATATCCTCACTCCTCGAGGCGGCCGCGCGCTCCGTTTAAAATTACGCGCTCTAAAACAAAAGTCCGTTTATATTTGATCCACCCTCGTATTTAAATAAATATAAAAGTGACAACGTTTTTATATAAATAATTTTCTCACTTTTAGGTACGCAAAGTGACAAAAATTGATTTCAATTGCTTGGATTTGGTTGTGAGTGTTGACAGTTGGGTAGTGGTACTGGACTTTTTCGGTATGGGATCTGACAGCAGTGAAACTCTAAATAAAAAGTCAAATTCTGTAATAATGCAGAATAAGCTACAAAGGGTTAATATAGGTAAGAAAGTAATGACATTTTTAAGACAGTAAATTTTATTTAAAAGTAAAAGAATATTTTAAAATGTTTATACATAGTTTCAGGTACTTGCCCAGTAAACATTATACTCTATTTCATGATATATTTTTTATAAGTTTCAATTTGATTGGTTGATTGCAAAAAAATATTGTGGGATATTATTTTGGTGTTAAGATATTTTATTTTTTGAAAAAAATGATAAATATTATTGAAGTCATGGATATCCTTGTCTCGAAAACTAGGTAGGAAAATGCTTATCATATTTAAGTGCAGAGAATTGGTTTTCAAATTGCAATTTTTTGCACAGAAGTCCAGCACATTAACTGCCAATCATACATCATCGGTCATGGTCAGTTCAATTATAGTTAAATTCAACAGATTCAGAAAAACCTTTTTTTTTTTTCAGATGCGATGGGTGAAACAGAAACTGAAATGTCAGTCCGTTCTCTCAATGTGGTTCTTCTAAGACCTCAGAAAGAGGTTTGTCGGGCTAATATTTCTGGACTCCAGGTGCTTGTAATCAGTGGCAGCGGGGGTGATGGAGGTCGACGTATTTCTGGTACATTGGGGTCCATGTCCCTAATCGATTTGTCTCCTCATGGCCGAATCTGGAGAGAAAGATTTCTTTCTTCTGGGAAAGAGGCTCTCAATTTTCAATATGAAAGGTATATATGATATCTCTTTAAATGTTTAAAATTATTGTTGTTTCATTATAAAAACTTTACAGTCATTGTATTGTTTCAAGTTTTATGAATCAAAATATATCAACAGGCTAGGACTAACTTCTTGTAAAGCATTGGCTCACTTTCATTAGCTTAATAATGTCATTGATTGATTGGCTAGTGCCATTTACTGACATTAATCACCCTAACTGCGCTTCAAATATCATGTAACAGTGTCAACTATAACCTTCCTTAACTTTGTGAAGAGGATACACACAATGCAACTGAAATAGAATGCAAGTTTTTATTTGCTTTAGTTTAGTAGCCAAAAGAATATAAAACTAACTAACTACATATAAAAAAAAATCAATTGTTTTAAGAGAGAAAAATTTGAAAAAACCAATCAAAAATAAAATATAAATAATAAAAAAATTCCCACCGTTTATCCCTAACACCTATTGAATTAGTCATGGCTTACACTTTTACATCTGAAAGAGAAAGTAAACAAATGTTGCTGCACTAGCTCAATGCATTTAAGAACATTTCCTATAAAAATCAAAGAAAGTTTGTCTTTCTTTCTTTTAATATATTTCAATTACTTTATCATAAACCTTATAAGTAATTTAGGAATACATAATTTAATAATTTCGATATTTTTTTAGATTTCGACCTGAAGATGCATTGTTAGCTGACTGTGATACCAGACTATTAATAGAAATGAGTTCTGTAATTTATGTACACACCAAACGTTTTGTAGGGGAGATTCAAGCCTTTTTCCGAGAATTTTCCAGGTTACAAAGTGTAATAAGTCAAGCTCGTCAAAAGGTATATTCTATTCTACTGTAATGATTTTTTTGAAATACATATTTTACTTTACTATTCAACTAACTTACCATTTTAGGTTTCAGTGACTGCCAATTCTCCTTCAACAAGAATGCAGCTTTCAATAGAATGTTTATCTCCAGCAATTTTAGTTCCTGTCAGTAGCGCAAGTACATCAGTTCTTGTAGCTGATTTGGGAAAACTTACAGTCAATAATGTATTCAAAAAAGCTGGAACTGTAGAAACTATTAGCATTATTCGTGATCCAGATGATCGTAAGTTTAATAACATTTTTTTGTAATTCCTAAACAGTGTTTTACACGGCTTGAAACTAATTCACATTTATATTTTAGCTGTCAGAGAACTACTTGATGTTATGACAATTAAACTAGATAATATGGACTTGTACTGTGGAGAAAAAATAGGAGCGGGAGATGGAACTCCTATTAGCCTCAATGATATCTCAAATCAACAAATGAATGATGATGCAAATAATGCTTTACCTATTGGGCATCTGAGTGCCATCCAAAGACAGGGACCATATTTACTTACGGACAAATGTGGTCTCATTTTACAAGTTGAAAGAAATCTTGAAGAATATCATAATGGTAATGTATTTATTATTTGAATATATTGCAGAATATACAGAGATAATATTAATTAATTTAATTTCAACTTAAATATATAGCTTTGAGATGAATGATTCTTGAAATATTATTCATGTAAGTAAGCAATATTGTAGAAGTAAAAAAAAAAATAACGTAGACAAATCCTGTATATTAACCAGGTGCCCTATCTAATAATAAGAGCAAAGCCTTTTTGTCTGTCTCAACTGCTGATTTTAAAATATTTTGTGCACTGTATTTTTGTGCTATAAAGTGAATTTGATTATTGTTTTTCCAATTCCGTTATAGTGGAATTCTGTTAAAAGAGGGTCCATAGAGTGAATTATGGGTGTACAAGTAAATAAAAATTATTTGATTCTTTGAAAAATACTTGGACATTTGCAATTTCTCATGAGAAGAAGAATGGTTTTGAAATAGTTACTTTTATTAATATACTCAATAAATGTTTTCAATACACAGTGGCTGATATGAGCATTCAAGGAACCCTAAACACATTGGACGGAGCAATTGATTTAATACAATATAAAGTTATCAAAGGTCTTTTATCCAATAATCTTGGAGAGAATACTGATGATCTATATGTATCGGAGATATCAAATACTTATTTGAATCCTAGGATGAATGATGAAAAAACATGGACACTCACATCAATCAGATTCGATTTATTAAACGTTACACTGAGGCTTGAAACTCAACATGGAAAATCTTCTTTGGCCTGTATTAACTTTATCAAGTCTCGTTTAGTTGTGGAAACTTTTTCTGATATGACACAAGATATTGACTTAGTATCACAGGTATGTAGTTTTATATAGAATCAATCACTTTAAATACTTGAAATGAAATCTTAAGTAATTGAACTAGTCTAGGATTTTAACACATTGATCAATAAGTCCCGGGACTAACCAACAGATGGCGCCTCTAATAACAAATCCATACCATTCTCAGTTAGTACCAAGCTTTAGAAGTTACGTGTCAAACATTCATGACATTGTGTCATTGAGTTACAGTGGTTTTAGTGACGCTATTTTTGCTATTTTCAAAACAATGGAAAAAACTGAATTTTGTGTGTTGATAAAACATTGCTTTTTAATGGAAAAAAAAAACGTTCAAACTCAGCGATGGCTTGAAAAGTGTTATCCGGGCTCTGCTCCGTCGAAAATAACCATTTGTTGGTGGTATGCTGATTTCAAACGCGGTCGTATAGACACAAATGATGCTGAAGGCTCTGGTCGTCCAAATGAGGCTGTTACACCAGAAAACATAAAAAAAAACCCTCAAAATCGTGATGGAAAATTGCAAAGTAAAGTTGCATGAGATAGCTGACATCCTGAAGATATAATTTGGTAGTGTTTACACTATTTTGCATGAACATTTGGTCATGTAAAAGCTTTTTCGACATGGGTGCCGCGTTTGCTCACAATGGAACAGAAACAACAACGCATCGATGATTCAGAGCGATGTTTGGGACTGTTTCACTATTGGCGAAATAAACAGGAGTTTTTGCATCGGTTTGTGACACTGGATGAAACTTGGATCCACCACTATACTCCGGAATCAAATCGGCAGTCAGCTGAGTGGAGAGCAACCGGTGAAAGTCGTCCGAAGCGACCAAAAACTCAACAGTCGGCCGGGAAGGTTATGGGCCTCCGTATTTTGGGATGCGCATGGTATAATATTCATCGATCACCTTGAAAAGGGAAAAACCATCGACAGCGAATATTACATAGTGTTAATGGAGCATTTGAAGGCAGAAATTGCAAAAAAACGGCCCCATATGAAGAAGAAAAAAGTTCTCTTTCATCAGAACAATGCACCGTGTCACAAGTCGATGATAACGATGGCCAAATTGCATGAGTTGAATTTCGAATTGCTTCCGCACCCACCGTATTCTCCAGATTTGGCCCCCAGCGACTATAGGCTGTTCGCAGACCTTAAAAAGATGCTCCAGGGAAAGAGATTTGGCTCCAATGAAGAAAAGAAGTGATTGCCGAAACTAACGCGTATTTTGAAACCAAAGATAAATCGTTCTACACGGCTGCATTAGAAAAGTTAGGAAGCGTTGGAATTAATGTATCGCTCTTGAAGGAGACTATGTTGATGAATAAAGAAGAATTTTGGCAAACAAATGTGTTTTAGTAATTAGTCCTGGGACTTATTGATCGATGTGTTATCTAAAAAATATTTAAATTATTTTGATCAATTTTGTGCCAACTTGAACAATTTTATTTAGCTATTTTATAGTTATCTTTAACCTCTAAGCGAGTGAGATTTTGTGAGTAAAATAAAAAATTGATTTTGTAAGTAATATAAAAAACGTAATTGCGGCTGCCATATACAAAATTATTGAATAGATAAAAACAAAGCCTTGTCTGTTTTATGGATAAATTCATGTATTTGGAAAAAAAACATCGGACGTACCATGTACATCCATACTCTCTTGAGGTAAAAATTCGCTCGCCGTACACCGTACGGCCATACTCCTTTAGAGGCTAATTTGTTTTTTAAGAAAATCATAACCAAGCAATTATTGGATTATGTTTTTTGTTTTTATTTTTAGGAAATTTTAGTTTCTGATACACGATACATAGCGGATCCTGTAAACAAACGATTTAACGTATTCAGTAATATAGTGCAACCAATGGGGTTGAAGATTGACCATAATGGTATACATTCTGTCCAAGCAGAAGTACATGCAAGGTAAAAGACTATAGTTTTATTAAATTTTACACCTGAAATAAAAATCGTAATATCTTGATTCATTATTAAGGCTCAAATATCAGTAATTATATTAAGACTATCATAAGAATGACTTACTTCAATGGGGCACTAAAAGACATATTCAAAGCAGATAATGTCGAGATCTGCTAAAATGATGGTTCAAATAGCATATTAGTGCCAACATTGATGTATGGGAGTGAAACGTGGACAATGAATGAAAGGAGACAATTAAATGTGCGCTATATTGATGTATGACAGAATAAAAAATGTTATTATTAAGGGTAAATGTGATCTAAATATATTAAATAATTTTTGCAATTTGTTTTATCAAATACTGTTTATTCCACTTTTTGTGATGGTATAACCCTACCAGTTTCAAGGCTTTCACCTCATCATCGGGGGAGCACAAACAAAAGTCTTGTTTTAAACCTCCACAATGTCTTTAAACCTCCACAATGTTAATGCCTTAACTATAAATAATGTATTAAGTGGAGTGAAAAAAATCATGTTGAGGTGGTTTGGACATGTTGATTAGATGAGTGATGAGAGACTGAAAAAACAAGTTTATAATGCAAGCATAAGTGGTAGTCTTTATAGAGGATGACCGAGAAACGTTTGGTTGGATCAAGTGAATGAAATTTCGAAAAAATGAAAGGTAATGAGTAAAAGAAACAAATGTGAAGGAAGTATGTCTTGATAGGAAAGTTTGATGGTCTTTTCTCTACCTACCCCGATAGGGAATATATGCACTAATTTCAGTCACAAACATCGAATTAAGTTAAATTTAATGAAAATACAGTAAAGACTGTTTGGTGACTCCATCCTGCCTATTTTACTATATATAGTATCTCTGAATCTTGACTTATTACCAAGGCTCAAGAAAGAAGACTTCTGAGTTTTAACAACAGGTGCCTTACGAAGATGATGAGTGCCTGGTGGTATGATTACATGTTTGTCTTCAAATACAGCTGCAGACTGTAACTGCCAAAATAAGAGTGAAGCGCTGAAAGTGGTTGAATCAAGGGTTGAGGATGCTGCCTGGTATCTGGTCAAGAGCCACACTATTTTATTATCTTTAAGGGACTCGACTAATTGGATGCCCACCTCAAACCATACACTGGTGTTATGATAGGGAGATTTGCAGTATCAACATAATATGAGAGGACGTAGAGTGCCGGGCTGTGAACTGACCTGTATGGAGGCGTTTTATTATATCCCTGTGATGGAATGCATTGGATGATAATGATGAAAAGATTTGGCCTGCATCCAGCCTATTTGTCTGAATCTTGTTGTGAATGCTAGGCCCTAGAAGAAAAATCTAGTTTTGAGAACTGATGCCGTAGGACAGTGCTACTCAAATGGTACTCCATGTCATAGACTTTAACCTACATAAATAAAGTCTAAGTATTTACATATAGTATTTCTTTGAATTCAATAATTTACGACTTTTTTTTAATATCCACCTTGTCTTAAAGAAATGAAGTCAGTCCCTAGGTGACATTGAAAGATGTATACCTTTCCACCATGAGTATCCATAGAAAGTTTGAGTAGCACTGCCTTAGGAGGATAATAGGTGTCATGTGGTATGACCACATGAAAATGGGATGGTTATTCTTCATAGCAGAAGGACTCTATAGCCACTACTAGTTGGGCACTGGAGGTAGTTAGGTCACATATTCAGAATGCTTCCTGGTAGCTGAAAAATATCTGCTTTGTTTTATTGTCCAATAGGGACTTTGTGAATTAGATACCTGCACACTAGCACTACTCAAACTATGGTCCCCACACAACTGCTGGTCCACGAACAGTTTTTTACTGGACTGTGTCGAGAAAAAATTACAAAACAAATAATAAAAAGCATGCATAATTCTTATTTATTGTTTTGTAATTTTATCTTTTGTTATTGTATTTTTCTTACTAATTTAGTCTAAAAATAACATAAATGTTTTTGAACTCAGTTCTTTTAGTTTTAAAATTATTTTTATTTGATTTCACAAAAATATTGGTCCGCGAAGAAATGGAATGAAAAAAACTCGTTAATGAACACAGAAAATTTGAAAAGTATTCTCTTACTTATTAGTTGAGTTGATGTGGTGTGCCAGGCTGCAGACCGTTCTGGATGGAAGCGTTTTGTAGTATCCCTGTGTTGCTGATGGAACAAAAAGGGCGTTTGATTGAAAATATTTATGCATAGCTTTAATTTAGACGGAGATATATATGTTAGTTTTGACTTCCCTCTCATACTCGTTATTATCTACTAAGTTATAAAATAAATTAAAGTGAATTAAAAAAAAATCATTTGTATCGTAGAAAACGCCGAGAACATTCAGCTTACACTATTTTGGTTAACAATATGAGATTAATGGCAATCTTAGATTGGTGGCAAGCTGTTAATGAATTTATTATGAGTCCACCCACTTCAGACACTATTGATTTAAAGATTCAGTAAGTATTTATTTTAGCTTTTAATATGTATTAAGATTATGTTATATTAAATTCATGGTACATCAATGACCATTCCATTTGAAACCTCTACACCATTACACAAAATTGTCTATTAATTAATTTGTATGGTACTCACTCTATCCAATAGTGTACTTCATATTGGATGTACAGATACATTAAAAACTGTGGATGGGAGACAATATTTTCTTCGACCCAAAAATCAAATGTTCGACTTAAGAACTACGTTACTCACAATTTACCATTGCTTGTGTTGGAAAAAACATGGTTTATAGACATGCAACAACACTTGCCCATACCTAGCGCATGTGATTATTGTTATCAAACGAACTCTCAAACTAGACTTGGACACTTTTTTTTGTGCCATTAGGAATTGAAGCCTGGGGTTGTGTTACACTTTCGTTGTATGCAGTACAACCTGTCAAGTTTATTGCTTTATGGTAACTAGAAAGTACTTAATTAAGCCTTAAGTTTAATCCAGATTGGAACCTTTTTGTTTTTTAATCTGTGTACCATTGATAATTGAATCCGCAACCCCCATGTCAGAAGACAGAACCTTATCAACCAAATTATGGAGGTCGTCAACCATCCAGTATCTTCTTGCACATTTATAAAAGTTTTTCATAATGCCAATTGAATATGTTTTGAGTTTTTGGTAATTATATATTTTCACCCTTGTTATGATTATTTATCTATTTCTTCATTTAGTGAAGACAATAATTTGGTTATTGACGGTATTTTTTATAGGAGCAAACCAAATCAGAGAGAAGGCATTTCAAATTATAGGCAGTCACCGATAGTTGAACCACAATTTGAATTGAAACTAAATATAACAGAGTCACAAGTTGTTTTCGTTGAAGATACATCGCAGTGGGATACTAACACTGTGATATTAAAGGTATGTTTTATATAAATGTTGGAAGTGTTTCATTATATTTGTCATAGAATAGGTATCAACTTTTACACATACAACCTTAACAATTATAATTTCAGAGCACTACTGTTATCTCTTACAAACCTGGCAGCGAACCTAAACCTTTATCATGTGTTTTGAACCATTGCGAAGTGTTTTCCTGTGTATTGGGAATGGAAGAGGAAACTGCATTATCAATCATTGATCCTGTTACTGTTCAGATAGATCTGAATGCGATGAGAACACTTCAGGTAATTTTATTTTTATTCACAATACATCATTTAAAATTTACATTGTTTTAATGGAAAGGTCAATAGTAGAGTATGTAACAATTCTAAAAACTCTCCATGTTGTGGATCTTGAGCAAGATCCACAACATGGAGGGTTTCCCTAGGCAAGGTGGTCTCATTTCTTAATCACAAATTTAATTTATTTGTTCTAAATACTAAAACACTTAAGCTGAAACATTCACACTGCATTCACATCCTTACACATATTTTAATCCCAAACTATCAAATACACAATTATCCAACCATTCCCCATCACACACTCTACATTCCCATCAGTCCATATTTTTTCTCAGTATCTCGGAGATTTTGTTAGAAGCGTCATCTTTACAATCTAAATTAAAAATGTAATTCTACTCTGTATTAAAAATTTCTGACCTATATATAAGCAGAAATATAAAATAAATCAACAGGTAGTATAGAGGTAGGAGAATTATAGCAAGATGATTGCTTAGCAAAACTGAATGCAGAAGGCCTATGGGTAAGGGGAGTGGTAACAGTTGTTGGGGAGATCTTGCAGTGGAACATGTTAAGGATTATGACATTATATAAACTCTATGTCTATACTGAACTCTGCTAAAAATTGTCTTACAAAGATGATATTGCATTACTGAGACCTGTGACAGATAACACAGGCACTTTAATTTCATTCTTACGAGTATTACTAAATCATAGGAAAAAAATTGTATCACGTAAGAATTTTTTATAATTTGGAAATAACACTTGTATGGAAGTCTTCATAAAGTCCAACTGCAAATATATATTTCTTTACTTGAACCGCATTTTATTAGACAAAATACTTAAATGAGGAGTGAAACCTTAACCGATTCGGTACCAATGTTCCCATTTGGGACACTGGTACCGAACTCGACTTTTTATTGGATATTTTATTATAATTGTATTAAAAGTATGTAGTGCTGCACATCAATATTTGCGGCTTGACATCCTCTATCTAGATAATTGTGATTACTCATTACTAGTCATCAGTTATGTGAATAACGCCAAATCGAGTGGTCGCGTTAAACCAGAGCTTTTCAAAAAAAAATTCTTTTCGTAATATATTTTTTTTATTATTTTTTTAATTCTTTATAAAGTCTAAGCTTCCACTTAAAACTGGTTAAAGTCTTTAAAAAAATGTGGTACCTAATGGGTTAATATAAAATTTCCAAAAATAGTTAAAAAACAAATCAAATTGAATATAACATACTCTAATTGGGAATAAATACTCCTTTTCAAGATTACCTTTGGCGACTTGAAGAATAATTTCTGTTTATAATTATGGGACAATGGCAATGGTCCCCCATCATATTAATGTCCCACCTTCCTTCCTTCCTTGAAGTGATGATGAGGGTGAATAGGGTTATATTTCATAAAAAAACATATTTGGCCATGAAAAAAGTGATGTTATATTCAAATATTTATTTATATTTCACAGGACAACTCGAAGGAAATTGAATTATTATTCAATTTAAAAAAATGTGAATTAAAAAAAAATGCATGATGGAATTTTTGACTTTATTTACAATTATGACAAAAATCTACCAAGATCACCTATTTTCACTGGCTTGTGTAATTGTTTTGTATTACTTTTGCTTTAGCCTCACAAAAATTCATATCTTGAGAACTTAAATCTTCTATATTCAATTTTTAATACAACTACCCACTTCTGTGACTACGGTTTTTATAGTTGAAACATGTCTTAGTATTCTATAGGATATTTTAGGATGATTGCAGAATAGGAGTCTCCGAATATCTTTATCGTATATTATATTTCAATACTTTGTATCACTTAATATTTACCCTTTTCCAACCTTTGTAAGGAAAAGGGTGAAAATTATTTTAAAATTAGTATTTATTTTGTCAAATGGAAATACTATATTTCTAGGTTCAAGTGCCCCAATTAAGCGTAAGATTATCATATCATGATGTTAGAATGCTTATGAAAATGTTCCAATCGTTGCCGCAACAAACTCGCAGTGCCCGCGCTGCTCACGATCCAAATGGCTTGCCAGTCAATCAAAAAACAGAGAGCATCCAGAAACTATGCGGATTAGGTTTTTCTGCTAAAGATTGTGCTGCTGCTTTGGCAGCATGTGATGGCCGATTGGAACAGGCAGCCTTGTGGCTAACCGAATGTTCAATGGCAGTTACTTCAGCTTCAATTTATCAAACTCAATATTCCACTCTGTCAGATTCGACCCAACCAACAGCTTTTGACTGTGTTCAGGTAACGTTATTATTTTAATTTTCTTAATTTTATTTTATTTAAACAATTTCGTAACTTCTCTGAGGAGGAACATAAAAAGAAAACAGGAAATAATAATTTGAATAAACCATCTATTTCTTTGAAATTTCCTGGTTTGATCATTAACTCACTAATTTTAATTTTTATTTGAAAGGGGTTTTGTAAATTTGATCAGTTGCATTGCTTTAAATTTTGAATTATTTTCTTTTTCTTTATTGATAATCAATCAACTTGTGGAGAATTTTTAATTAAAATTATTTATATTTTATTTCTATGCTCTTGTTTTATTTGTTATTCTGATTAAACAACAAAATAATTTCTTACAACTTACAGATCAAAGCAGACTGTATATCAATATGTGTTATTGATGATTGCCGGGACTCGGATGTTCCATTGCTGGAGTTGTCACTGTCCGAAATGAATTTATCTCAAGATTTACGTGAATGTGAACCAATTGGAATTATTGGTAGTGTCACTACTCCACAAAGTCCTCCTCTTTGTTTGTCGACCCCAGAAACTCATACACCAGATGAAAAAGACAAAGAAACTGGCCCTGGGGGAGGTCGTCTTCAATGTAAACTAACTAGTGATTATTACAATAGAGCTCTTTCTGGATGGGAGCCATTTATAGAGCCGTGGAGGTTTGTAATTTGGGAAACATAATTATAAATTATTATAGTTTTAGAGAAAAAAAAATATTGATTATAAATGTTTTGATAGATTATAGTCTTCAATGTTTGCATATTTCATAAATGATCTATAACTGCATTTTTTGAGACTTATAAATCATGATATTTGCTGCATGTATTTCATTACGGCATTGTTTAAGGGGGACGATTGGTAATGTAATTTATGAATAGAAGCTATTTTTACGTAACTTATAGGGTGTTGGATATACAACGTGTTATTTTATTAATGTCAAATCATATATTTAAAGGGTGTTGGATATCCAACGTGTTATTTTCTCAATGTCAAATCATATGCTTAATTTAGAAAATATTTCTCAATGTCAAATCATATGCTTAATTTAGGAAATATTAATAATATATTTATAAAACTTTAATAAACATATTAGTTAAAAAAAACTAGCACAATATTTTGTTGATGATCCATATATTTCTCTTTATAATATTGAATGATTTCTTGTACCGTAAAAAACTAGCACAATATTTTGTTGATCCATATATTTCTCTTTATAATATTGAATGATTTCTTGTACCGTAAAAAACTAGCACAATATTTTGTTGATGATCCATATATTTCTCTTTATAATATTGAATGATTTCTTGTACCGAAAAAAACTAGCACAATATTTTGTTGATGATCCATATATTTCTCTTTATAATATTGAATGATTTCTTGTACCGTAAAAAACTAGCACAATATTTTGTTGATGATCCATATATTTCTCTTTATAATATTGAATGATTTCTTGTACCGTAAAAAACTTTTTTACCAAATTGATCATGCAAAAATCTCTTGATTTAAATAATCGTTTGATAAATAAACCTTTTATGCTGACCAATCACTTTTATATTAATATAAATTTCTCATTAAAAACCCATATTTATTACTTTTAGATGTGAAGCTTCATGGGAGTATGGATTAACTAACAATTTAAGAAGAAATAGACTTCAAATTGAAGTAAATTCAACTGAAACATTAAATATAAACATTACAAGCTCTCTTATTGATCTATATAAATTAGTGAAAACAAACTGGACTCAAGATTATTATTCTCTCACAAATCGTGGCGAAGTATCCCCTAAAACTAGTCCTCCGGGCTATAGAAGGAGATCTCCGTTTGTTCCATTTGCCTTACTCAACCAAACAGGAAGCAAATTATGGTTCACTACTATTGTCACCACTGCGGATATGTAAGTAACATGTGCTTGTACTCTAACCGTGCTGCTGAAGTAGGCCCGGCCCAGTGTCGTTTGGACACATCTTTGCAAAAAGCACCCAACCCACATTCTACGTGTTAAATATGGAACATTGTTTTTTAAGATGGAATTTAACTATGAAAAACTCATTTAATTGGCTCAATATTTTTGTACATGCAGTATGATGTATGATTTTTTCAATATTTCATATAAACCAAAAAAATATGTTTGCGGGTTTGGGTCCTTTTTATATATACACTCGTATATTTACATTTTATTGACAAATGTTAAATATTAAATTTAAAAATATTTATCTAGAAACTAATTGATGATTTTAAAAACAACTGTATCTTATTAAACTTTACAAATTAGTGATAATTTTATTAATTTGTTTAACTTTAGTATTAGCGAAAATGTTCAATTGGCTGAACCAGATGAAACCTGGTCTGAAGTTTTACCAGGACAAACGGCTCCGTTTAAATTTGGCAGTCGTGGAAAACAAAGGCACAGAGATTCTCACAAATTACGATTGCATCAGCTGGGAGTTCGTATCGATGGATGGAATTCAATTACTCCAGTATGTGTAGACAAAGTTGGAGTTTTCTTCAGACATGCTACCCATTCGGTATGTAAATATTTAATTTCTTTGAAGTAAAATTTTAAAGCTTATCTTGTCATGTTTGTTGCATACAAGATAATCAATTATAACTATTTTCGAGGCTAAACTGTTGAACAACAGACCACTCTAAGAATTAAGTTAACACTTCTTGGATAGTTATTGCCTTACTTGAGGTTGATGAGAAAAATTGTTGGTAGGAAATGGTTATAGATCGTTATAACCTTTATTTCCTTGGTCTTCCTCTCACATGCCTTTCACTCATATTTGCACTATATATTTGATTTGTTAGTCTTTCTTCTTTTATTCGTTCTACATGTCCAAACCATCTCTGCGTGCTCTTTTTCATCTTACACATCAATCTGTTCACATTCATCCCTAATCACTTCATTCCATATTCTGTCAAATATGGTCATCCCATGTGTTCTTCTCAATGCACACATTTCTACAGCATTTATTCGGCTCCTTTCAATCATTTTCCACGTCCACGTTTCACTCCCATACATTAAAGTTGGCACCAAAATACTATTATAACTATCGTCTTAACAGATTTTGATGTTGTCTCGTTCAAATATGTATGTTTTAGTGCCTCATTAGCTTCCTATCACTACACGCCGTTCGATATTCCTCGATCGATAACTCTTCCATCATCTGAGAAAATATTACCGAAATAGCAGAATTCTTCAACTTGCTCCAATCTTTTAATAAATTTTTAGTATTATTACAAATAAATAGATTCTTTGCTTTGCACAATTTTCAACTCAAAGAGAAATAAGTATTATTATATTTATATGATCAAGAAATAAGATGTAATTTGATTTATTTATTAATCATATGTTTTTATTGAATTGTTTTATCAAATTAATCTTTATTTAAATTTTATTTACTGTAAAGCAGTTTAGTAATCAATACCAGTTTTACCTCTTTCTCTAAAGTTAGCCATTTTTTATAAATTGTATTTTTCCCAACAGAGCAGTGATATAGAAGCCAGAATTGTATTTGCCGTAACATTAGAAGGCTCTGCTAGGAAACTTGTCACCTTACGCTCAGCACTTCAGCTGGTCAACCAATTGCCGGAAGTTATTGAAGTTCGTGCTGATAATATTACAGCCAAAAGCCCTTGTAAGTTTAATGTATTGTATTATTTTTATGTTTTGAATTTATTTAACTACTCAAATCATGTGAAAATATCAAACACATGCACAATATATTTAAGCATTGTAGTTTCGAGTATTTTTGATAGTATCGAATTGTGTTTTCTCAGTTGCCAAGTGGTAATACTCTTCTCTTCCATTCAATTATTTTTAATTGATCACCAATTTGTTCAAGTAGTGTTGTTTCTATATTAGTTGCACAGTTCTCAAAATCGAGTTATCAGACTACTTGAATACTGTTAACTCTTGAGTAATGTCAAGCAGATAACCCGAGATTATCCTGTATAGATTCACTTTAGAATGAAGACCGCTTTCCCAAGTCTCTACCTATTAACACTTGCTTCCACTAGTAATGTTTTCTATATTCCAATATACATATCATCCACCTAAATTAGCATAGGCCATACATTATAGGGTTACATAAATAATATATTTTTCGTAAAATGATAAAATAATATGTCTATAATTGATTTGAATATTGAATATTTTGAACAGCCATCTGGGCCGGAACTTCTTCACCTCGCTCAGTACAGGTGAAAAGTGGGGACACCTGGTGTGTCCCTTTGTCACACAATCCCACGCCCATGTGGATAAGGCCCATCACTACACATCGTGTAAATACAACAGCGACCACATCTGCATCATTTCTGTACTGTGCTCAGCCCCTGGACTGGAGATTAGCTGCCAGACAAGCTCCTGAAGATACTCTGCAGCTATCTCATGTCTGCCATTCAAACACTCAGACATCTTACAGGTAATATATGCTTTATAAAAGTAACTAAAAAAATATTCAATCAATTGATTTATCATACATTGATTATGAATTCAGAAATCATGTGTTACTCAATCTCTATGAAATATGGAAAGCTATTGTAAAAAATATTTGCAGAAGAATGGAAAGGATGCTTTAGAGAGGAAATTTACATTGACATATGAAAGGGATGTGAAATGATTGATCTGCGTGAAGTGAGGATTAAGTGGTCTGGCGTTGAAAAAAGGGTGTCAAGGTGTTGGTGTGATTATTTCAAAATGTGTGCTAGACAGTATGAAAATGTATAAATTTGTCAGTCTTAGACTCATGTGTCTTAGGGTGAAGGTTGGGTTGACATGTTTGTTTGTAGTTATAGGGTATGCACCAGTTAACTCAGAAGATGATCAAACAAATCAGACTTCAGGGAGAGTGAAAGAAGGGCTGGAAAGTAAAAGAGTACGTAATAAAATTATCTTGGTTAGTGATCTCAATGAATGGGTTGGAGCAAAAAGGAATGTATATGAAAGTATATGAGGTAAGTTTGGCCAAGCAAGAATGAACGACAATGGTAATAGGCTGTTAGATAGCAACTTTGTTGTATCAAATACACTATTTGAATCACATGAAACTTCACATGTTTGAATTCCATAAAAAATTTGAAGCAAGAATGAATGGAAAGTGTGTAAGCTTAATACAGAAAAATAATGGACAGTTGTGAAAGTAATATTATGCTCCACTATAAAATAAGTATGCGGGGCTAAAAAGACTGGAATGAAAATATATAATGCATGATGGGATGAGGTTGAAAAAGCTCTTTCTTACAACCTCAAAGAAGAAGACAAATGAAAGTATGATTGGATCAAGTGATATTTTGAAAGAAGGAAACGTAGAAATTCAGAGAAATCGTAGAAATATGAGGTGTATGGATGTGGAGGAGGCCATGTATGTGTGTCGAGATAGGAAAGTCTGGCGCTCTGTCCTCTCTGCCTACCCTGGCAGGAAAATAGCATGATGGTATGTACACGTATGTGTAAATTCTGATTTTATTTATGAATTTTAAATGTAAGTGAATATATGACAGAAAAAACAAAGATATTTTTAATTTTGTTTTAAATTTTCAATGTGATTGTGTAAATTTTACTATGAATCTAAATAATATTTCTGTTTTGAATAGGTTTTGCTGTATAATGAAACGTGATCATTATCCACTGGAGAGAGGGTTGCCACAACCAGGACACATACTGATACTGAAACCTCCAGTTAGATTGGTAAATTTGCTTCCTGTTGAACTCAACTACAAGATAGGACAACAGGACCCAGGAATGGGCAGGATTGCTCCGGGCCAAACTGCTCCACTTTCACAGGTATGTTTATGTCATATGTGAAACAATCATAATTTAGATGACTTGAATAGCACCGTTTCTTCAGGAATGCCTAATTTTTTATTTAAAAAAATAGTTATTTAGGTGAAATGAGGTCTTGAAGTAAGATTAATACTAGGATGTCAATAATAAATAACCAGTCTACAGAACTTTGTCTATAATAAATAAATATCTATCAGTTACAACACTGAAAACAAATTATAAACTTGTATAATTTATATCACATCATTTTCTTAATTGAAACATCAAATATCAATTCCTTTTTTCACAATTTATATCACATCATTTTCTTAATTGAAACATCAAATATCAATTCCTTTTTTCACCAAAAAGTTTTCTCTATGTGGATAATAGCTATCAAAACACTCAATTTGATTAACTGTGAATTTATGAAAAACTGAAATACAATGAAGACTGAGTTAAAATCTGTGTATCAGGTCTGTAAATATGAAACTGGAATTTTTTTATAGAAAATACACATTTATTGTATGAAAATAGTAAAAAATATTTTATTCAAAGTATTGCCAATCGCTAGCTACACATTTTTCCCATCTCTGGCAATTTGTGTATGCCACGCCTAAAAACCTCTTGCTCTTTTGAGGCAAACCAATCATCGAGCCATTTTCGTACATTTTCGTAAGAAGTGAAGCGCTGCTCAGCAAGTGCGTGTCCCATCGATGCAAATAAGTAGTAATCGGATGGAGCCAAGTCTGGTGAGTAAGCCACATGCGAAAGTATTTGCCAACTAAACGCATCAATCGTTTCCTTGACCGGTTTAGCTGTGTGCGATGATGCATTATCATGAAGCAAAATCACTTTGTGTTGCCTCTTTTGATATTCTTGTCGTTTTTCACGCAACGCTTGGTTCAAATCCATCATTTGTTGTTGGTGGCGGTCAGTATTAACGGTTTCGCCAGGTTTTAGCAGCTCATAATAGATAAAACGCTTCTGATCCCACCAAACGCAGAGCATTGTCTTCCGTCAATAGCGATTTAGCCTTGCAGTCGATGTCGCTGGTTTGCTTTGAGTTACCCATGATCTTTTACGCTTAGGATTCTCTAAATATATCCATTTTTCATCGTCAGTCAAAATTCGATGGAGAAATGATTTTCTTTTGTACCTGGCGAGCAAATTCCGGTTTCATATTTACAGACTTGGTATACTGCTAATTTAATAGACTGATTATTTAATTTACTAATTTCATTTTTATGTAACTTAAAATTGCATGGTTAAATAATCTTCATTTAATTATCAAAGTAACTTTTAACAACAAAAGCATACACCATCTTCCGATGTAATCTGTTGAATTGATTTCGACACCCTTGCATTAAATATACATATTAATGTGTTCAGAACAAGACCACCCTTAACGACTGACCTTCAAACTGCGGAGTAAAGTGATGGATGGAGAGGAGTCGTCAGAAGCTATCATGGGAGTCACTATGCTCAGTTATGAGCTACACAACAAGTTGATGATGATGTGTTAATTCTTTATTTTCTTTATTACAGATTGATGTCCAAAAACTTATTGAGATCTCTTTATATATGGAAGGTTTTCCTGGTGCTGCAGCTCTCGTGATTCCACCAACTTCAACTGCTTCCTTCTCAATTCGCCTAAAACTGTCTGATATGTCTGGAAGAAAACTTACATTAAATGCATATGTCTCTATTAAGAGAAGTGATACTATCAAGGTATTTTTTCCCTTATGAATTAACAGCTGTAGGCTGTTTAAAAATGACTACAAATGAATAGATCTCTTTTGCATATTATCAGTCCTTAATGAAATTGATTGGTAAATATCACACCATCAAAAGAATACTCACTATGAATGTGGACGTCTATCTTAAAATAAATGACAGTATTTTTACACATAAAATATTTTGACTTTACATGTGAGACGAAATATTAATTTATTATTGTTTGAATTTATGCTTTATTATCTATAGGGTAAGCCAGGAAAATTTGCCCGTTTAAATCTCGATGGGTCAAAAAAGTTTAAAACAGTTTATTTTATGCTCTTTTCAAAAACTTGTGGTTCTAAGCCTCTCAAAGATGTTAGAGAGAAGTTTGAAAATACATACCCCAAAATAAATTTATCAAACATGAATCTTTTTTTGACTGCGGGAGTTCATCAGTTGGTGATTACTAGAGATACGTGATTATCGCATTTTGGGATAAATGCGACATAGAAGCGATAAATGCGATATAATTGTGAAATTTCGAAAATTTCGAATAGATGCGAAATTTTTAATATATTGATTTTGTTAAGAATGACTAAAGAGAAACCTCCCAGAGTCTATGGTCAACTCTTGTCTATTGTCTATGATGCCACATACTTAGGTTGGTATTTGTTTTATGTCATTCACATGGTTGTGGCGTTAACAAATGCGTTTAAACAAAACCGTGTTAAAGTATCCACTTGGTGAGTTTTTTTACAATTTTAAAAATCTCACGTTTTAAAAATTTTTCCTCGTTTATTAAATAAAAAAATATATGTTTTTAGCCCCAAGAACATGGGTCGAACATATATCAGTATTAAAGAGAGAGCTACAGCTTACAAAGCAGAAGGATTTTATATAAACGAAAAAAATATTTTAATATGCAGGCATTGCAATTGTCAGCTAGATTGGAAAAAGAAAGATAATTTAACCAAACATATAGAATCAAATGGACACAAGAAAAAGTTTCAACATCTGCTACAAGTACTACTAGTCAATCGACAATACCAAAAATCATGGATAAAAGACATGAGAAATCTACATTTATAAAAAAAACCGTCAGCATGTGCCTAAAAGCTAATATACCTCTGGAAAAGTTAAATCATCCTGCGGTGAAATAATATTTTCGTGAATATGTGCAGGGATCTAGTGAATTGCCATGTGCAGATCAGCTACGAAGAACATATGTTCCAATATGTGGAGCCGACATGAAGAGAGAAATTCTGGAAAATGTTAAAAACAAGCTTCTTGTAATAGTGGTCGATGAAACTTCAGACAAGATGGGACGCTGCGTGTTTGCCATTTTATTCAGAACAGTGTTACCTGCCAGTGAGCTAAATGTCTACTTAGCATCATGTAATTTTTTGGATTCGGCAAATGCTACTACATGCTTACAAACAATAGTAGATACTCTCAAAGACTATGAAATTTCATATTCAAATATAATAGGATTTGTTTCAGACTCAGCTCCTTATATGATTGCTTGCTATAAAAGTCTTAGCGTTTTAATTGGAAATAAAATGCTACATTTCCAGTGCTGGGCACACAAAATTAGTTTGGTTGGAAATGTTTTATGAAAGAGTTGAAAGTGCTAAATGAATACATTAGTAAACTCAAAACGGCATTTTTACATTCGCGTAAACTGAAATCAACTTATGTTGCATTCTTGTTGAATTCATATCCTCATCTCCCGGCAGTATTATTTCCGAGTCCAATTATAACCCGTTGGAAATCATGGTTCAAATCCGTCAAATATTTAGACACATACTTTGAGCCATTGATAAATTTTTTTAAAAGCTCAGATATAAAAAGTGTAGCAAAGGGAAGAATTATAGAGCTGTATGAATCTGATACAAATACATTAAAAATTCAATGTAAATTTGTTAGCGAGATATGCGATAAATTTATTAATTTAATTGATAAATTAGAAGGATCTTCGTACCCTTTTTCCCATTTATTGTGGGATGAAATTATGGGAATAAAAAATTCTCTCGGTTATAACATAGGTGGCATTTTGCCTATGGAAACCCAGAAGCTACTTCTTGAAACAGATGAACATACCAAACTAGAATTAATAGACATTCTTAAGTCGGTTTCCTGTAAAAGTTTATTAAAACTCGAGTCACATTTAAATAAAAATGAAACGAGTGTGTTTTATGAAGCTTTAAATCATCTGTTCAATCCCCATGTAGCTGGAAGTAGATGTAATTTCCAAATTCATGAAACGATATCGGTAATAAGAAACTTACCTTTGTTTACAACATTAACAACCACTCAATGTTTAGAGGGGTATTCACATTTTTTTAATAATTTATCATGTAATATTAAAAGTGGGGTAAAAGTGGATATTCTTCAACTTTTACTTGCAACAAAGATGAAACATGAAGAATTCGGCAATGCTGCCCTTCAATCAATTTGGTGTCCTGCAAATAGCGTTGACGCAGAACGGTTTTTTAGTACGTACAATTTAATTGTTAACGATCAACGTACTAGGTTAAAACAATCATCAATTGAAACATGCTCGATGATAAACTTTAATCATTATATAAAATTTAATCGGTGTATTCTTGTATTTCTATTTAATTTCTATTTTTTTTATCAATATATTGTATATCGTTTGAAAATTATGTATAAATTGAACTTTTAACTTTGAATTCGTAACTAAGAAATAGATGCTAAAATTTGTCATTTTAAAGGCTATTTTTTTGAAAAAATAGATGCTAAAATACGTGTCTCTAGTGATTACCTATAAAGAAAAAATAAATTATCTAACCGCTTCCATCCTCCATTTTCAGATTGCTTTAGTGATCCATGACTGTGGGATCTCGTTCCAAACTTGATTAATTCTAATCTTGAGGTCCTCCACATTTCTGATTTGTTTCACCATGATAAACTTTTTTTCTGTCACTAGACAAAATAATCTATCTGATTTAAGTTTGGTCTACAAGGTGCCCAATCAGTGGGTGCAAGGAAGTCAAGACAATTTTCTTCAAGGAATGCCACTGTCTCATATTATTTTCAAGCATCCGTTCAGAAGATAGTCAAGATTAAAACAGGGGCAAATTATCCTTGCCCACTCTGTATATCTATGGATATAGCATAGATGCATGAATCTAATGTATTCTTCACTGCTCTTGAAGTGATTTATATAACATGTATATTCTGATGTTGGTTGGATACTCATATCAAGAATGTATTAAAACATTGTCACAAATTTATTTACAGTAAATATATCTTACTTTCAGGTTTCAATCTCAGCACCATATTGGATTGTAAACAGAACAGGAGTTCCGATTGTTTTCCGTCAAGAAGGAGTTCCTACTGAAACTGCAGGTCAGTTTGAAGAACATGAGATTGCCCGCATGGTGGCACCACTCTTATTCAGTTTTGCTGATTCTGACGGAAGTCCAACTGTTGTTGCGAGAGTTGGTGCAGGTGTTATACCCAATGGACAGCCACAGGTATAGTGTTTATTTTACAAATTGCATAGAAATAATTATAAAACAGTTATACCTAAAATCTTAAAACCCTACATAGTTTAAACCATATACTACTATTTCACAAGTAACTTTTTGTTTTTGATTCCTGTTTTGTGAAAGTCATAAATACTTGTACAAAATGTCTTCTTAGTTCAATTTTACGTTTCTTAAACTAAAATTTTGATTTGTAGTTTCACATATACGAAAAAGTCAGATTGCTAGGTTTGAACATTAAAAATAAAGGTGCAGAGGACTTGCCATGTTCAGTACTATTAAGTGCCTATTAGACTTTTATGATGCATGTAATGCTTAATAATTTTTTCTAATGGCATTGCATTTTAGCAAACTATTAATTTATTGCAGTGGTGCTCATCATTTGGCTTGGGTTCTGGCATAATGGTTCGGCGACTGGTTGTGGGCAATATCGGAGGTACTGGAGTGACAGAGCGTGTACTGCTGGTTGGAATAGCAGTTAGACCAGGAAGAGGACGGTACAGACACACCAACATCTGTACAATATCACCACGCTTCCAGATTCATAATAATACATCATTCCACTTGCAATTTGCTCAAAAGTGCTATGCAACTACAATGGTTTGTGTTATTTTCAAAATATTTTTTTTATACTTATAAATATCAATACAATCTTGGAAAAGAGCTTCAATATGGAAATTTGACACGAGTGACAAAAACTGTATGCATAATATATTACAAAAATCTGAATATATGTTTTGTCTAAGTTAATTATTAATTCAAATAATAATTTGAAATGTAGGTATACTTGAATTGGCTGGTATATAATTTACGAGTATTTTAAAACTTAAAACTTCACATGTTCTGTCCCTCCTATCAAGTTTGCATGTTTACACGTATAGTTTCCTTTTGTTGGGAACGTATCAATACTCATTATGTTTTGTTTATATTTTGTTCAATAAGCAAAGGAATTCTTTATAATTTTATGTACATTTCTGAATTATACTATGTTAATATTTTTATATTTACCATGTAGTTTTTAAAATTAATTTTTCTATTCTGAATATTTGATCATTTTTATCTATTGCAGACTGATCCCGGAGCCACAGCTTCCCATGTAAGTGCCATCCCAGGATGCTCCATGCCATTCCACTGGCCAAGGCAAGATCGGGACCAACTTCTATGTGTCCGCATTTTAGACCTACCCAATTGTAATTGGTCAGGCGGCTTTAGAATAGATACAAATCATTCTTTGCATATCAATATTAGG
The DNA here is from genome assembly GCA_949825065.1 of Odontocerum albicorne. Taxonomy (NCBI): domain Eukaryota; kingdom Metazoa; phylum Arthropoda; class Insecta; order Trichoptera; family Odontoceridae; genus Odontocerum; species Odontocerum albicorne. The sequence goes on from OX463840.1 coordinate 18,073,650, forward strand.
TAAGTACACATTTCAATCATAATTATTAAAATATTGAAATGTAAATTAAGACATATATAAAGAAATAAATACCATTTATTTAATCACTTCAAAGATTTTTTTCTTCTACCTAGATTCAGAGTGGGTTATAAATCTTGCTACTAAAATAAATTTAAATAATAATGACATGATTTTTATGTAGTTGTTCAGACTGTAATGTGGCTGGAATTATACCCACATTACAGTCTGCCACATATAGCCACATTACAGTCTTAACAACTACATAAAAATCATGTCATTATTATTTAGATTTATTTTTGTATGATTGATATGATGATTGATAAAAGTACCTCACTTTCCAGTCAGTTAATGATTTTTTTTTTGTCATATTCTGTAAAAAATATTTGTCATAATTTTATTTTTCACTTACATCTACTTGATTTTATATTTATAATTCTTTTTAAATGTAATTTTGTAGGTATATTAAATTTCATATACAAAACGTCCTGATGAGGCTTTATTTTCAGGGATAATAATGCTGCATGCTTTTTCCTCCGCTTGGAAGTGGTTCTGCAAGGCGCGACCTATTTTATTGTGTTTACTGATGCTGACACAATGCCACCTCCTATCCGCCTGGATAACTATTCACTTGTGCCTCTCACTTTCCACCAGGTAACATTATATTCGTTGGTAAACTTTAGAAAACTATCAGACTATATATCATCACACCGCGTCTCTTGCGGGGAGGCAGAAAGAACAGATCTCCAAACTTTTCTATTCAAGCACACAACTTTCACCTCCTCCACATTTATACATCTCGTCATGTACACTAATCTATTCTTCATACTCCTCACTTTACCTTCGCTCAATATCAGATCCACTTGATCCAGCCACGTTTTCCTCAGTTTACCTCTTCCACACACACCTTGCATTCCTGACTTGTATACTCACTTAGTCATTCTTTTATCATTTATTATCTCCACATGTCCAAATCTTAAAGCTCCTTACTTCATCTTACTTAAAACATCCATTTTATCCATGCATTCATTTCTGATGTCTTCATTCCACCTTCTTTCAAACATTAACACTCCATACATTTTCCTTAGTGCACGCATCTCTACTGCATTAATCTTACTCTTATCCTTCTGCCATGTTCAAGTTTCACTTTCATACAGCAAGGTGGGCACCAACACACTATTATGTATTGTCATTTTTGTTACTATTAATATTGCATGGTTATTATATATAAAGTTAAGTGCTCCATTCACCTTGTTTCCTGTTGCTACCATTCTTTCAATGTCCCTTTCAACTCCCCCATCGCACATAAACATACTGTCTAGATATCAACTTGCTCCATTTTTTCTGAGTTAATTCATACATTGCACATACTTTATATCACACTTTCTATAACCATAACCTTTGATTTCGCTACATTCATTTTCAAACCTCTTATTCTCTCATATATCTCACTTATCATATCCCTTTAATCACGTTACACATATTATCTAAATGTTTCTACATCCTAATTTCTCCACAATTATTATTTTTTTTTTGCTGAACAGCTTTCAATGAGTCGTTGAATTTTTTGTGATCTTTTAATTTGGTTTAAAATTGTGTATAAAAATAAGTAATACACTTGAAAGTTAAGTAAAGTAGTCCATTTTCAATTTTTTACTTGCTTAGTAACTTTTTGTAGCAATACTGTAGTAAATTGTTTATTTTTTATTTTTACATACTTTTTAGGCCCAACAGTTAAGTACACTTAATAAATAACTGTGAAAACATTTTTCTAAACTTTAAGCTGTGAAAAAAAGGCTTTGATTCTCTTTATGGTAATATTTGCTATAGAATAGTGATCTAAATCATATCTCACACATTTTAAAGAGGTATTCCATTACCATTCTTTTGATTTGAATCTGTTTGTCAGAATGCCTAAAATTCATGATTAATATTAGGTGTACAAATAAGTTTCCGCCGTTTTTTATAAAAAAATGGGCATTTATTGTGAAAGAACGGAACCTCATGTTTTATTCGAAGTAGTACCCATCGCTTGCCACTACTTTTCCCCATCTTTCTGTCAGCATACGAATACCGCGTCAGTCATCATCATCATCTTTTGAGGCTATCCACGAATCGACTCAATTTTTGGTATCTTCATATGATGTGAAGTGCTGCTCAGACAGGCCATGCGTCATCGATCAAAACAAGTGGTAATCAGAAGGAGCAATGTCTGGTGAATACAGCGGGTGGGGTAAAACTTCTCAATTGAGTGTTTCCAAATAGGTTTTGACCGGTGCCGCAACATGTGGACTAGCATTATCATGCAGGAGAATAATTTTGTCGTGTCTGGCGTAGTAGTGGGCGCGCTTTTCCTCGAGTGCTCGACTCAATCTCATCAATTATGTTCGGTAGACAGCCCCAGCAATGGTTTCATTCGGTTTGAGCAACTCATAATACATGACACCAAGCTGATCCCACCAAATACACAACAAGAGTTTTTTTCCATGAATATTTGGCTTAGCCGTAGATGTTGAAGCATGACCAGGGGATCCCCATGATTTCTTCCTTTTTGGATTATCATAATGGATGCATTTTTCATCACCAGTGACTATATGGTGCAGAAAACCCTTTCGTTTATGCCTGGCAAGCAGCATTTCACATGTGGAAAATTGGCATTCAAAGTTTCTCCGTGTCAGTTCATATGAATCCCAATTTCTTTGTTTTTGAATCATTCCCAATGATTTCAACCCATGTGAAATTGCTTGTTGAGTCACTCCTAATGTAAGTGCAAGTTCTTCTTGCGTTTGGCACGAATCTTGATCCAATAATACTTCCAATTCCGCGTCTTCGTACACTTTCGGCCTTCCGCTACGTTCTTTGTCTTCGATGTCAAATTCACCGTTCTTAAACTTTTGAAACCACTCACGACAACTTCTCTCACTTAAGGCAGCCTCACCATATGCTTCTACAAGCAATCGATGCGCCTCAGCTGCAGATTTCTTCAAATTGAAGAAGTAAATCAAAAGTTCCCGCAAATGACGCTTATTCGGCTCAAAACTTGACATTTTCGAACACAAAAAAATATGTTATACTGATAAAAATTCACTAATATTTCAAGGTCATGTTGTTGACAGATGTCCAACCTTACGATAATGACATTTTACATCTGACAATTTTAACCATAACTTACTGGTGGCGCCAACTTTTGTCAAACGGCGGTGACTTATTTGTACACCCAATATTATTTCAATGAAACCAACATTGTATTTTGTCTCTTTTCATAAGGCTGGTTGCAAGGATGAGTCCCTACTCAAGGCACACACATCCAAGCCCTGGGCCCTGGTGGAGCCCTGTGGGGCAGCTGTACTGGCAGTCAGAGCTCCGGGTGGGACTGGGACCTCAATAGACCTCCATAAACTGGACGAGGTCAAGTCACTCACTTATCAAAACTTCATCTATATCGCCTTCACTGGAACACATCAACTGTAAGTTTTGAATTTTTCTTCGATATAAATATTTTTCCTTCTCAAATATGTTCAATATAGTCAGATTTTTTTTATCAGATATCATCTTGGTTGTTTAATTTATATATAGTTTCACGTGTACATGGTTTAAAATATAATAGGATTGGTGTGAGAATCAGCGAAATAAATGTATGTGGACTTCTATATGCAGATAACATAGTTATGCTTGCTGAAATTGAAAGCGATTTAACTCTTTGTGGTCCACAATTTTATTTTATTCTACCAGGTCCATAGAAATTTATACTATTCTATAAAAAATTATGATTTACTAAGTTTTATTTAAATAAAACAATATTTGGGCATTTATTTTTTATTTTACTGACTGATAACAAAATCTTTAATGTTGAATGTAACTCGACCTAATACCCACTGGAATATAATCGATATCGAGTCAGACTTGACACAAAGGGTTAAGCAATATGGTAACTGAGCTGTATGAGAGATGTCATCAAAAGGTTTGAAAATAATTGTAGTGAAATCAAAGATTATGGTCATAGAAACAGGTATGGTAAAAATGTGTGCAATGTATGGGCAGGTTAATGAGTTCTGTTATTTGGGCAGTATGTTTACTTGTGATGGGTTAGTTGAAAAGGACTTTGTCGGAAGAGTAGTGATAGGAAAATGTGTGCAATGTATGGGCAGGTTGATGAGTTCTGTTATTTGGGCAGTATGTTTACTTGTGATGGGTTAGTTGAAAAGGACTTTGTCGGAAGAGTAGTGATAGGAAAATGTGTGCAATGTATGGGCAGGTTGATGAGTTCTGTTATTTGGGCAGTATGTTTACTTGTGATGGGTTAGTTGAAAAGGACTTTGTCGGAAGAGTAGTGATAGGAAAATGTGTGCAATGTATGGGCAGGTTGATGAGTTCTGTTATTTGGGCAGTATGTTTACTTGTGATGGGTTAGTTGAAAAGGACTTTGTCGGAAGAGTAGTGATAGGAAAATGTGTGCAATGTATGGGCAGGTTGATGAGTTCTGTTATTTGGGCAGTATGTTTACTTGTGATGGGTTAGTTGAAAAGGACTTTGTCGGAAGAGTAGTGATAGGAAAATGTGTGCAATGTATGGGCAGGTTGATGAGTTCTGTTATTTGGGCAGTATGTTTACTTGTGATGGGTTAGTTGAAAAGTACTTTGTCGGAAGAGTAGTGATAGGAAAATGTGTGCAATGTATGGGCAGGTTGATGAGTTCTGTTATTTGGGCAGTATGTTTACTTGTGATGGGTTAGTTGAAAAGTACTTTGTCGGAAGAGTAGTGATAGGAAAATGTGTGCAATGTATGGGCAGGTTGATGAGTTCTGTTATTTGGGCAGTATGTTTACTTGTGATGGGTTAGTTGAAAAGGACTTTGTCGGAAGAGTAGTGATAGGAAAATGTGTGCAATGTATGGGCAGGTTGATGAGTTCTGTTATTTGGGCAGTATGTTTACTTGTGATGGGTTAGTTGAAAAGGACTTTGTCGGAAGAGTAGTGATAGGAAAAAAGGTAAATGGAATACTTAATGCAGGGGTTCCCAACCTTTTTGTACTCTAGAGCACATTCTAAAATATCGGTAGGGTGGCGGGCACCACCTATTTTTAATCGACAAACTCCTTCCATAACTTCTCATTTTCCCATAATTTATTTTCTTATATTCATAATTTATCAATAAATAAGTCTGGCTCGTCGCTAGACAAGTTGCGACAAGTACTGTCAGCAAGGGAACCACATTCATACATACAATATCGCAAACATACGAACGATTTAATAAACCTAGGCACTTAAAAAATTTAAAACTCTAACAAATAAATAAAAATAATTCACATTTTTAATTAATGTTTATGAAAAAATTCTGTCTCTGTCGAATAGTGGCGGGCACATACGAATCGTTCACGTCGAATAGTGGCGGGCACATACGAATCGGCACCATGGCGCCCGCGGGCACGGGGTTGGGAACCTCTGACTTAATGTAACGTAAAACAACTGTAGCGCAAATGAAAATACATAATAGTTGGTGCCTATCTTGACATTAGGAAGTGAATCTTGAACTCGGCAGAAGAAGGATATGTGTAAGATTATTGTTGTGAAGATGCATTTGTGGATCAAAGATCCATTTGTGGATCTAAGTTTAAGAAACATTTGTGGAGTGTATATGTATGAAAGAAAGTGGAATAAAGAGATTAGAAATGAAGGTATGGATAAAATTGATGTTTTAAGTGAGATAAAGAAAGGAGATTTAAGAATGTTTGAACATGTGAAGAAAGTGAATGACGAAAGAATGATTAAGTGAGTAGAAGCAAAGTGTGTGGAAGAGGTAGACCGAGGAAAACGTGTCTGGATTAAATGGACAAGATTTTGAAAGAAGGTAAAGTGAGAACTGTAAATAATAGAAGATTTTGCATGGCAAGATGTCTGAATATGCGGAGGCGAAAGTTGTGTGCTTGAATAGAAAAGTTTGGAGATTTGTTTTCTCTGTCTATCCTGCAAGGGACATGGCGTGATGAAATGTATATACTCGTATGAAATTAGACTTTAATTTGATTTTTTGCTATAGAAATTCATTTCCATTTTTCTTTTTACGATTTACTGTAAAGACAATTTTATTTACAGAATTTATGAGATTTTTTACAAGCAGAGTAAAAGTTCATATTTTATCGGTGATTTTTTTTAATCTTTGGTTAAGAAATTATCATTTTTAATTAGTCTGTATTACAATATAACTTTAAGTTTAAAAATTACATTCATCAAAAATATATTTTTTAGGAATAGTGGAACGTGTAAATTTGCTAATTTGCCCAAATGGTTATTGCTAATTTGCCCAAAACCAAGCCTAACCTTCACCATTATATCTACGAGTATATTAGAAAGTTTTATTATTTTTATCGTATGAAAAATTTGATCTTAAATAATACTATTCATTAATAAATTTATCTTAAATATTTTTTATAATATTTAAAAAGTAAAGATCTATCGATTGGGACACTTATCTACGTATTTCCTTATTTTTATTTATATATAGAAATTAAAATTTAAATATTTATTTTAAATATCAGACAAGCTGTTGGTGCTGTTGGTGACACGTTGGAATCTCTTCAGCTGGTTTTATCTGTTGGGAACAATGGACGTGTCCTCCTGGCCCGACGAAGGGAAGGAGAGCGAGCCCAGCTGTGGAGACGCAGCCCTCAGGGACACCTGCTGCATGAGGGCAGCTCCCCTCCGCAGCCTGCTCATGCTCCACCCGACGTCACTGCGCCACATGCTTTGGTTAGTTTCTTCTTATTAGTTGATTGAATGGGATGATGACGCACAGAACTTATAAGTATAAAAAATAAGTTTTGTTTTTAAGCTGAAACTTTGTTGGAATTGAGAATAAAAAGTGAGTTACTAAGATTTGATCACAAAATGTGTGACAAACATTTTCAATATAAATTTTGAAATAAATTATAAGTTGTCATTATGTTAAAAGTATTAAATCTAAAATGATGAGCTTACTTGTAAAATCTTATCAACTTTTGAAGAAATTATACAATAGACTTATGCAATTTCTGTAATTAAAACTTAAGTCCGATTGCAAATTCTTCAGCGGCGTAGTTTCTTTTTTTCTAGTTTATCTAAATAAAAACAAAATTTTATAACAAAGAACTGTTATTAGAAACCAAAATAACATTTTCAATGTATCTCTCCATACAAAAAAAAATACAAAATATTCCTGCTTCAAGTTATGCAACCTAATTTGTAATTTGGCACTAATATTCCTGTATTAACTGTAATTCATTATGAAATCTCTAAAAACTGATTGTTTTGATACCTTAACACTAGTTTTATATCTTATTTCTTTAATGGTAATTCGGTAGATTTTACATATTGGGTCTATTTGTCAGTTTGTTATAGGTATTGCAACCTGCTTGTCGAATGTGAGTCGCAAAATGCACTCATAATATGTAAAACGTTATAAATTAAACAACAAGTTGTGTCTTATGACATTCAAAACTCGGAATTATCAGGTGTTGCAGTACATGATGGAATAATGTGTTAGGGATTTGCTCTCTAGGATACATAATAAGGTTGACACAGTCTGAGAGGCAGACTGTTAACAATCTTTTGGAGTAGTTGGTATTATAGCACAGATAAGATTACCTCTGGATTATAGGCAGATTATAAGCACAGAGGCATCCAAGAAGATTCGTAAGTTCATACTATTTGAGAGATGATACATTAATACACGGAAACACTTTTACAAACTGAATAAATGTCTCACTCAATGATAAAAAGCATATTGCAATTCTCTTTATTGATTTTTAGAAAGTGTTTGACACCCAAGACCACGATTCTCTTTTGTAAGCATGTGAGAATGCAAAATAACTGGTAATCTAAATATATGGCTTTAGAGCTATCTTGAGAGCAATTTGTAGCAAAATTAACAATTAAACAGAGAAAATTTGCAAATAAAAATGAACAATTAAAAGAATGGCATCTGGTGTTTATATTATGCATGTAAATAGTTCAAACAGTGCTATCAAACAGTTAATGGCTCCAGACAAACAAAGTCTGACATGGCATCTGGTGTTATATTATGCATGTAAATAATTCAAGCAGTGCTATCAAACAGTGAAAAATTCATGTTTGCTGACATATACATAATGTGTGCTGATAAAGACGCTGAGATCCAGGAAAACATACAAATCGGTATGTATTAACGAAGTATATGCGTATTTGTTGTGGACAAAATAAAAATATTGCATTGATTTTCAATTTGTTTGCCATAGATATGAGTGTTTGTATAAGAATAAAATAGATTGCAACTATCAGTGAGTGGGAAATGTTGATAAATATTATATAAGTACTTAGGTGAAATAACAGATAAAAGACTAAATTGGAATCACCATACTCGTACATTATATGTGTATGTGTGTAAGAGGTTAAGGTCCTCTTCAACACTCCTCAACATATCTGCATCACTGATGCGGATATTATATAAGTACTTAGGTGAAATAACAGATAATAGACTAAATTGGAATCAACATACTCGTACATTATATGTGTATGTGTGTAAGAGGTTAAGGTCCTCCTCAACATACCTGCAACACTGATGCGGATATTATATAAGTACTTAGGTGAAATAACAGATAATAGACTAAATTGGAATCAACATACTCATACATTATATGTGTATGTGTAAGAGGTTAAGGTCCTCCTCAACACTCCTCAACATATCTGCATCACTGATGCGGATATTATATAAGTATTTAGGTGAAATAATAGATAATAGACTAAATTGGAATCAACATACTCGTACATTATACGAGGGTGGTCCAATAAGTACTTAGCCTACAAAAGAATAACAAAAATTTTGGAAAAGTGGCGATTTATTTCTCAACATAATCTCCTTTGAATTCGATACACTTGACCCAGCGATGCTCCAACTTCTTTAACCCGTCTGAAAAATACGTTTTCTGGAGGTCTGCAAAGTAAGCCTCCGTGGCGGCGATAACCTCCTCATTTGACTCAAATTTCTGCCCGGCGAGTGACTTTTGCAAATTTGGAAACAAAAAGAAGTCGCACGGGGCCAAATTCGGAGAATACGGTGGATGGGGCAGCAGTTCATAGCCTAATTCTACCAATTTGGCCATGGCGACGGCGGAGGTGTGAGCCGATGCGTTGTCATGATGGAAGAGCACTTTTTTCTTCGCCAAATGGGGCTGTTTTTTCTGCAATTCGGGGTCGAATCGGCCCAATAATTCGGCATAGTAGAGCCCTGTGACCGTTTTGCCCTTCTCCAGGAAGTCGATGTAGATCACATCTTTTGAATCCCAGGAAATGGTGGCCATCACCTTTCCGGCCGATAGGACAGTCTTCGCCTTCTTCGGAGCACGTTCGCCGGGGGAAGTCCACTCTTTCGACTGTTCCTTGGTCTCGGGTGTGTACCAGTGTATCCATGTTTCGTCGACGGTCACTAAACGACGCACAAAACTCCTTCGGATTGCTCTTAACCTTTTCCACTCTGACCATTTTTTCTCAGAACTAATTAGCTACTCGGATTAAAATTTCTGACGTATTTATAAAATAAAAAAATTAAATAGGTCAAGTGAGTGATAAACTTTCATAGGGTTGGATGAAATACATGATTTAATAAAAAACAAAATAATATTTTTTAGTTAAAAATTAAAATTTTGGTTCGCTATTTTTGGGACACTCTGTCTGATAATTCGTATGACCATTGGATTTTTGGTACTGTTACGACCCCTTTTAATTTCTATTTATTTCTTTTCTTTATTTAAGGTTGAGTAAATTTCAATTATTTAAACCATGAAATTATCAGAATCATACTTGACTCGATTAGCTCGGCGGTATACCACTTACAACACACCTGCAGGGTGTCGGTGAACCTTGAAAAGATGAAAGCTTTGCCGAGTCTTTGGTTACCGCCTCTGATATATTTTTTAAAAACAAATAATATTTGGATCACGAGCTTTATTTTTTGAATAATACAGACATCACGCTCTAACTGAATGTACAGAAATTTAACGACATTTTGAGATTCTAATTTTTGTAAGACTGATCTTTAGATCAGAATGGCATCATATAGTACATTTGGGAATTTTTACTATCCATTTTGACTACTTAAATTAATATACTCCTCACAGTACATTTCGCAAAAAATGCTCGCTAAATCACACTTAAAGTAACTGAAAATAATACATTTACTTCCAATATGTTTTATTTGCATAATTTCTTATATTACATAGCAATAATTGTGTATAACCGACCTTGGTTGTCATATTTTGGGTATTATTATCACAATAAAAAAAACTGTCGATTCGGTTAAACGTTATAATAAATGTATCTTTCTCACTGCTTATTATTTAATCACCATCACTTATAGTTATTTACAATATGATATTTTTCGAAGCATTCTCCCACATGAAGTGCCGGTTTGGTATCACAAGTTTTGCAGTGATACATTGTTCGTTTTCTTTGCCCCCCTTCTCTATCAGAACCGCAAACTACGCAATCCCTATATTTTTTCTGCGCATTAGGCATTATCACATGTAGATTGACATGATTTAACCTCTGTTCCGGATCTACCGAATGTCTTCCTTTTTTGTTTTTCCACCTTCTCTGTAATTTCCAACCAGCTGAATAATTAGCTTATCTACAAATTGAAGATGACTCATTGGTTTTTCATTATTTTTTATCTTATTTTCCTTGTATAAAATATATGAATTTACCACCGAAACTTCTAAGCCCCAAAAAAGAGCTTGCGCCACCATTTTAATGTTTTCCTTAGGAAGCAGTATGTCGAAGTATAATGGTCTGCTCTATCGACACCTCCCATATATTTGGTATAATTTATCACCACTTCTGGCTTGACGATGTCTTCTTCGATTCCCCCTCTTTTTATTCTTCTTATTATAGTTGATTCATTAGAATGCCAATTGCTTAGCATTGTCACCACCTTTTATCCTTCCAAGCAAGAACCATAACATCGTCACTTCCGTATGCTATTATTTCGCCTGGTTTTAATTTTGTTTTTTTATGGCTGTTGGCAAATTTTTTTTATTCGTCATAATCGTTCCTGTTAAATGCGTTTTCAACTTCAGCAATTCATCGGAAAGCGGAAGGCTGGTATAAAATCGATCGGTGAACATATGATAACCTTCTGATTCTGGAATTGAAAGCAATAAATTGCTATATAATTGCAAAACGATTCTGGACGTAAATTGAAGATCAGGTCTTATCAATTTCTCAGTTGTAAGTGAGCCGTAATATGGAATAAATGAATATATATATATCCACAACTGGAATCAGCCAATACATATAAACGAATACCCCATTTAGTTGGCTTATTCGGATTGTATGTCATGAAGCAAATTCTTCCCTTGAAATTAACTACAGATTCGTCAACAACTATTTCTCTTCCGGGAAAGAAGTGTTCTCGGAATTTTTCATCTAAATGCTTCATATACAAATCGATTTTGTTAATTCGATTTTGAAGACTTGTTTCCCGGCGATTGATATCTTCGTTGTTGTGTAAATGTAGCATCCAATATATTTGTAGGAAACGTTCCCTTTTAAAAATAGATCTAAAAAATGGCGAATGCGCTGTAAATGCCGTCGAAAAAAAATCTTGAAGATGAGGATGAGGTCTTATTCCCATATTTAAATTAACACCTAGAAATGCTTTTAATTCTTCTTCTTTCAAATCTCTCCATGTTTTCCACATCGATTTTTTTCCAGGATTAATTTTTCCAATTTTAGCATTTGCAAATTTGTTCGTTTCATCGACGATGTTGCTAATCAGTGAATTTGTAAGAAAATAGCGTAAAGTAGTCGATAGGCTCCGAACAATTTGTGGGGGTATTTGGCCCAACTATTCTATTTCCAATAGAAAAATTTATTTGTTGTTGCGATGTATTAGTACACATTAAATACCAACTTTTTGCTGGATCAGAAATTCTTGACGACGTGGGATTGATGGATGCTGAAGTTTGTTGCGGAATCACAACATTTTCTTCATCATTATCTTCGCTTAAATAAACACATCTCCTTTTTTTGTGCGGCATAATGTCACTTCCACTATCTGTATGACTTCCATTATCTCTATCACTCGGATTATTACCGAGAACCACTTCAGTTCTTCACTTTGAACGGATGCGGTGTCCACAAATAAATGATCACTTTCATGATTGTGATTGCGATAAACATTGTCAAATGTAAAAAGGTCCTCATCATCACTACTATCGATATAATCACATTCGTTATTATCACTGAACTTGGAAGTAAAACTTTCATTGTTTTCCATGGCGGTTAATTAAATATATTTATAAATACGTCAATTACTATTTCTATTATTTTCAACTACTAAGACCAATATCACAAAATTAAGAAATATAATATAGTAGTTCCACAAAACGAAAAAATATGGTCGCAAAAAGTGGGAGTAGCCTTGTAGAACCGTCACCAATGTGCAGGATAACGACTGACTGGCCGAAAAAAAATTAGAATACGACAAATATTCTATCAGCTAAAATGATGCATCTATTTTTACAGGAATATATCCAACTAATGGTAAATTTAAATAAAGAAATGTTGGTTTATCCAGCATGTTGGGATGATTCACTGTAATTATCGTAAATAATTTTTATAAGAATATACCTGCGTGCTTGAGAAATCGGTACGTAAACTTAAACCTGCGCTGGGCCAGACTCCCTGGCCCACGGAGCTGCCTACTAAAATCATTCGGGCCAGAATGTCTGGCCTACAGAGTGGTAAGAGTTAAACATCGTCAAACACTGCTCTGAAGTGGTCTCACGGTTGCGCATGTTGTCCGGAGTGAGCAAACGCGGCACCCATCGCGCCGACAGCTTTCTCATGCCCAATACTTCATGCAGGATATGACCCACGCGGTCTTTTGAGATGCCTATTGTCTCAGCTATCTCGCTCACTGTCAATCGGCGGTCTGCCAATACGAGATCGTGGATTTTTGTCACGTTATCCTCCGTGGTAGCCGTTTTTGGGGTACCTGGGCGTGGCTCATCAAAAACCGACGTGCGACCACGTTGAAACTCGTTAAACCAATTTTTGACGGTCGCCATCGAAGGAGAAGAGTCACCGTATACAGCATCCAAGCGCTCTTTCATTTCGCTGCGCGATTTCCCTTTCAAAAACAAGAATCGAATCACCGACCGATATTGCTCTTTTTCCATTTTTCTCAAATCCGCGGACACGCTCGCTTCCACACGCGGTCAAAACAAAACTACGCGTCCGATTTGGTTGAAATTTTGACAGTAGCTGTCAACGAGAATGTACTACGCGATAAAAAATTGCTCTTGCGATAGTGGTGCCATCGGGCGGTGAGGCTAAGTACTTATCGGACCGCCCTCGTATGTGTATGTGTGTAAGAGGTCAAGGTCCTCCTCAACACTCCCCAACATATCTGCATCACTGATGGGGATATTATATAAGTACTTAGGTGAAATAATAGATAATAGACTAAATTGGAATCAACATAGTCGTACATTATATGTGTATGTGTGTAAGAGGTTAAGGTCCTCCTCAACATATCTGCATCACTGATGCGGATATTATATAAGTACTTAGGTGAAATAATAGATAATAGACTAAATTGGAATCAACATACTCGTACATTATATGTGTATGTGTGTAAGAGGTTAAGGTCCTCCTCAACACTCCTCAACATATCTGCATCACTGATGCGGATAAATAATTGAATGATTTCCAGAACCTTTTTTGTTTAAAAACTGGTTCTTTTTATTATTACATTCATATTGAAGTACATAATATGATTAATTGAAACTGCAGGTGTTAGACATCGAGGGTCCAGCCCCCCAGCCCAGCACGATGGTGGGTTTATGTGTGCGCAGAGTTAACCCGCGCAGAGCCTCTACACAGACGTGGCACTTCACTCAGGATGGCCGGCTGCGCTGTGCGCACAACAACATGAATGTACAGCCGCTTGATGGCTTCTTTGGATTGAGGGAAGGTAATTTTTCTCACTTTCTTAATTTTGTCCCAATTATATAGGTTTCCCAATAATGAGAAATTTTATGCATAATTCAAAACTTCACTTAAAAGTTTGAAAAAAGCTTAAATTATTGAACAACATAAATTTGTGTTCAAATCATTTTACTAATATAATGTCCAAATTCAGAAGAAATGCACAAAAAACAAAATAAAAATATATATAATTTAATTACATACATTTGTTGACTATGTATATATAGGTGTCTACAAGGTGTTTACTATGTATATATAGGTGTCTACATGTCCAACAAGAATGTTTGCCTTAACAATTAATTTGAAGAATATTGCCTAAACCCTTTTAATCCCAGCATATTTTGGCAAAAAAACAGTAGTTTATATTTTATTTTTTATCTCAGTTAATATTTAGTTTTAAATGCATTATTTTAAAAGTGATTCTCGAAGTTAAAAAAAAGATTCTCGAAGTTAAAAAAAATATATATTCAACATAAAAACTTGTATGATAACTTTGAGGCCGATGATTGGCCATGTGGAATTTTACCAATACACCAGTTGGGGCCGATGATCAGCCCCGTGGGATTAAAAAGGTTTAAGTAGTCATCTACAATCACTGTTAATAAAGCGGTGGGATGTTCCGAATTTGCAAAACAAATTGAGCTTATATTCTTTATTTGTTTCTGTCGTTCAATATTCATCTGAAACAAACAGCTGTCTCGATTAACTGACGTTCCAATTAAGTGGAATCTACTGTATATATTGATTTATATTAATTGTTTTGAGTTCCTCATCATCCAACCACACTATTGCCAGGAATGTATTGAGTTCCCATCCAGTGGTATCTACACTCGAATATTCTTACTTGAAAGACATATATTTATTTATGACATAGAAAGGGCCTCCTTCTATTTTGACACCACACCAAAATAAGAATATGATAACTGCAACATATAAATCAAGTATTTTGTCACAGGGGAGTGAAAATTGCTTACTTACTCGTAAAACCATGTCAGCCATTCAACAACAGGCAACCTAAGACTACCTACATTTTTGCAAAATTCATTTGAAAATTAATCAAAGCCATCTCTAGATATAAGAAAGTCAGAGAAGCCTATCAGGATGAAGACCGTAAAATTGGAAATAAATTTTTCATCGCAGTACAGCACAATGTTGTCATTCGATTGATCTAAGTTGCGGCAATAACTGCAAAAGGGTGAATGGACTAGTAAAGCTCCTGTGACCTTTGAGAAATTGTAGTAGCCAAAAATTTAAGGACATTATGGAGAGCTGAGGTGCTTCTTTGTATACGGAAAAAAATTTAGATTATTCCTAAAGAGGATGACGTCCATTGCTACTTATTTTAATTTAGACACTATATTTATTTCTTTGAGGAATGGAAATTAAACGTATAACTAATCAAAGAAAATTCAACAAAGAAATTAACTTAGTGATTTATTAACATAGATTTGTTGAAAATGATTAAGACTACCTGATCATAATTTAATCTATACTTACCTAACAATTTAAATGATGGCAGGTAATCGAGCAGTCTTGGGCCTCCCTGCACCCCCCGGTCCACACATCCTGCCAACTGGGGTGCCCATAGAGCAAGCTGTTTCAAGCCAGTCCTTGCGGCCTGGATCAGGTTTTCTCAATGTCACTGTTGTAACTGATGGGCCCACTCGAGTTGTCAAAATTACAGATGCTAAACAACAGGTGAGTTATGATATTTTTTTGAGAAATTACTTTTAAAGTCTATTTATTATTTAATGAATATTATTGTGAAATGTAATTTGTGATGGAAATTATTTACAAAAGTCAAAAAAAAAACAAAGTCTTAAGATATTACTTATCATAATAGAGAAAATGATTAAGTTAAACAAACTAGGTATATTCAGGATATGTTTTTCAGTATAACATAATGTTTGAACTCTTGATAGAACAAATAAACGTTTAGAGAGGTCAAGTTTTTCTTATCAAAATATTCCTAAAAATGCGTCAAAAAGTACTTTTTTATTAATTTGAAATGGCACATGTTGCCCTTTATCTTCCAGGTCTCTTTATAAAATAATTAGCAGTGTAATGAATTGAATTTAAAAATGACTCATTAGTATATTATTTTGCTGGTAATTGATAAAAAAAATTTTTTTTTCAGTTTGTAGTTTGTCAAACTGTCATTAAAAAAATAGTATGAAAACTTAGAAATTATGTTAATTAGTTATCTTGAATACTCAAGATAACTAATTAATTAATTACAACAAAATTATATGAATAACATTAACATTTTATAATTTCAGTGAAATATTTCATAATTTATTTTTTAACTATTTTTCTATAATATCATAAAATAAATTTAATCTCAATATAAGTAATAGTAATCCAATAATTGAAATAGAAGGACAACTGGTGTGAAGGAAGATCAGAAGATGGATTGATCGTGGACACTGGCAATGGAGGTGAAATTCAACTTCGAGTTGCTGTTGGTGGAGTTGGACTATCCCTAGTGTCACGTGCTCCTCCGTTGGAACTGCTCTTCTGTCTCTTCACTGGAGTTCTGTTGGAAACCATTTGTTCTCCTCGGGGACAGGCTCTTAATCTCAGTGTACAAGATGTGCAGTGTGATAATCAGGTATTTTAGCGGACTGTTTTCTATTTTTTAATGTTTTTGGAGCCAACAGCTTTTTTAATTCACTTAAAAGTTCTATAATTTTTCCATATGAACAATATGGTTTACATACATTTTTAATAATTTATTTCAACAAAAATACTGGGCATCTTTAATTTTTTGCAATGGAAAAGTATTTCATGCGCAATTTCCTTATTCTGTGTAGATTTATAAAAGTGCTTTTTGTGTCTACAAATCAGTGAGTTATTATTATCCTAAGCTCGACAGCCCTGGGTGGGCCTTGGCTGAGTCCAGGAGCTAAAGGCTCCTTGGATTTTTCGTAACAAGTTTGTTTTTCTAGGATAAGGTTGTTAGCCTTACGCCAAACCCCCTACCAGGAGGACCAGGGTTTTTCTGTAGGGGTTTTCCTTCCCTTAGCTGGGGGGTTCCAGTTTTATGGCGCTGGAGACTCGCCATTCATCCTCTCCTATCTGCTATGGCTGATGGTATTGCCAGTGGCCACATTGCCCAGGGCTCGCGGGGCCTGTGAGACCACTCGTGGACGCTAGGAGTAGGACTAGTGTTGCTGATGGTATGCAACTGTGGCGTTACACGGTATTTAGGTGACACATATTTGCCAGCAAAATATGTATCTCCGTGACCCTACCAAAATTTGAGCCCAACAAATCATTGAGTTATCATTTGTAAATGGAATATTTCTGATTTACATTCTGTTTCTTGATGTAAAGTGATTATACTGGGACTTGATTTGTATTCTGTTTTTAGTATAATATTTATTCTTATGGCTACATGTATAGATATGTATCTTTCTTTATTTTTTGTAAAACCTACCTGATTTAAAATGGGCATACACTAAGTTAGGCAGGGGAGTGCTTTGTATATTTCACTGTAAAAAATAAAATCATAAATGTGATAGAAATGCATGCCTAGAAAAGACTACCTAGAAATACAATGTATGATAGAGTAAGGAATGATCGGATAAGGGATAAACATTTGTTAGAACTGGATTTTATAAGTAGAGAAGGAAATTTTGAGATGGTTTGATTACATCGACAGAATGAGGTGGGAAAGACTGATATATGGATATCTAAAATGATTGAAAAATGAAGAAGAGGTATACAGAGAAAATAATGGAAGATTGAGAAAATTTAAACAAAAGAAAGTAAGCAGTTTGAGAAATAGAAGAGCATGTATGATGAGATTTATAAATTTATGAAGCAAAAACAGGTCATGGATAGAAAAGTGGGGAGATTTGTCCTCTCTACCTACCCCAAAAGAGGCATGATGTGATTGTTTGTATGTATCTATAATGTCTTCATTTGTTGTTAAAATATGCCAATAAATTAAGTGTATATGTTACAGTTCATCAATAAAAAAATGTGGTAATCTGCCTTCATCAGATATAAAATAAGTTCCATGAAAGTATGTGTTTGAACAAATTGTTATTTATATTGAATTCTACAAATAAAATATATTTTTATTGTTCTTACAGCTTTTGGGGACTCCTTGTCCAGTTTTATTGCACGCAACAAAAACTCGCAGTGGAGCAGGAAACAGTTCTGCTATTCTGCCAACCATCCAAATGTCTGTGGAAAGAACCGCTGCCCCTCCGGCCACTCGCTACAATGCTCACATTTTCAAGCACTTCATTATAACCTTACGGCCCATGTCAATACACTTGGAGGAAAGGCTGTTGTTGAAGTTGTGTCTTTGGGCTGAGATAGGTGGTGAAGGAGAGGACGTATTGGATAAGGAAGAACCTGACGAGACTGATTTTGAGACTCAGAAAATCCTTTCTGAAGTTACTGCGGCTCATGCAAAAAGATACTATTTTGGGGTTTTGAAACTTGTGCCAAGTCAGGTAAAATAAATTTTGTGAAGAATAAATATATTGGGTTATATTGTACAGCAGAACATCGATTTTCCGAATACCGATCAACCGAAAGCTCAAATTCGCAGCCGCTAATATAGAAATTCAATTTTATAAAAACTTATCGTGTTTTATAGTATGTATAGAATTTCAAATTGCTGTGGCGCTGTAGCACTTTCCCCCTCCCTGCCAATCGGCCTACGTGAGCAACCTCGCGTCGTTAGTGGCGTTTGAGCCTTCACTTGTGACAGAGCCTTCACTTGTGACGATCGATTATCCTAAAAATCAGTTATCTGAACACCCCCAGTCCCGAATTGTTTCGGATAATCGATGCTCTACTGTACTATCAATTTTATCTTGATTACTTCAAATTAATTTAACAATTTGAAGTAATCAAGATAAAATTGATAGTACAGTATTTACAGTAACATTTGGTAGTACAGTAACATTTGGTGTCGAGACACCTATTTTTCAAACCCAGAGGTTACTGGTTCGCTTTCCATTGGAACCTAATTTATTTTTAAATGGATTGCTGTCCGGTTTTTGTTTAAGGCCTCTTTAATATTTTTCGGCTGGAAGCAAGAGATTGCCTTATGGTAACAAGTATATAATGAAAGTGTTATGCAGTAACAGCAATTATTTTGATAGAAAAGATTTGATTGAGAATTACTAAAAAAATTCTGCAAGTTTATGAAATAAAATATTTTCAAAGATAAGTCTTAAAAATATTAATCCTGAATGATCCATACTATTGGACTCCTCAGCGTTTTGTCTGAAGACAAAGTGTTAGCTGTTTGGCACCTTCATCCTACCTATTTAACTGTAGGGCTTTGAACCTTGGCATGTTACCAAAGCCCAAAAGAGAAGACTTCTCAGTTTTGAGAACAATGCCTTAGGAGGATTATGGGTGTCAGATGGTATGACTATGTGACAAATGAGACGATTCATTTTCTTTATCTTTTATAATCACTACACTATAATCACTACGCAAATATGAAATGCAAAAAAAATATTAAGGTGATTATGCCAAGGATGCCGCCTAGCAGCTGGTCAAGAGATATGTTTTTTTATGGCCTGCAAGGGACTGGACAAATCCGACGCTCATTCTACACCATACAATGGTGTTACGTGGCGTGCTGAACTGTGGAATAACCTGGATAGAGACGTTTTATTGCATCTCTGTGTTCCTGATGAAACGTATAGAGTTATGATGATGATTTTTTTACTGTATAATATGGTTAGCATACAAAATAAATTGCTGAAATAAAAATAAGTTTTTCAGCTGTAATTGGTCAAAATATATGCATGACATTGAGGATTGATGAAATAACTATATAGATTTTTCAAAAAAGACTAAATTAGTACATGAACTTTATCAATAAGGTTTTTATAATTGTTGATGTTGTTGACTGATTTTCAGATAAGATTAAGTATGCAAACTGCAGGAAAATTGTCACCGCGACTGGTAGCTTTGAAAAAACGTCTCGGACTTACTTTGATTAAGTTCGAAGATGCGGGAGTAGAGTTAGAACCATTTATTAGATGGCATCCATTTGAGACTAGTCAATTTTTATGGCATTCAATTATAAAACATTACAAAGATGTAAGTAGTCTTAATTAATGAAAATCATATACTCCATATTCTATATTTTGAACTTTTAATTTGATACATTTTTTTAGGAACTTAAATGGCAAGCAGCTATTATCTTAGGATCTGTCGATTTCTTAGGAAATCCTTTAGGTTTTATGCAGGATGTATCTGAAGGTGTATCTGGATTGATATATGAAGGAAATGTTGGAGCACTTGTCAAAAATGTCACCCATGGATTATCAAATTCTGCAGCTAAGGTTACAGGTAACGACTTTTTCTTAAATGTTTTCAATTGATCTTAACACATATTCTTTATTCTTCCCGTATCAAGCTTTTGTCTCACATATATATTAGGGGGACCAGAAAGTAATAAAAAAAAATTATAATTTGCAAAACATTTATTAAAAAAAATAAAAACCTAAAACTAATCTATAAAATAATTTTCATAATTTTCTATCACTTTTTGCCACCATTCAGGCAATTTTTCAATCCCATTTTTGAAACAACTTTTAGGTTTTTGTTTAAAAAATGTGTCATGATTTTTTATCTCAATAATAATATTATTATTTTTTATTACATAATGAGTGTTCTAAGAAACTAAACAAATCAGAGGGTGCGATATCCGGTGAATAAGGTGGCTGGGGTAGAAGCTCTAAACCAAGGGCCATTATTTTTTCTTGTATCAATTTTGCAGGATGAGACCTAGCGTTATCTTGTTGAAGTATTCTTTTTTTTTGTTATTGACTAAAACTGATGAATTTTTTATGAGCTCTTGTTTCATTCGCTCGAATCGTTGACAGTATAATACTGCTGTGATTGTCTGGCCACCCGGCCAGAATTAGTAATTCATATTGAATTGCTTGAACCCTCAAGCAATTCAATATGAATTACTCTGGTGATATCCCATCATACACAGAGAAGGACCTTTTTCATTGTTAGTGATGGCTTAGGGGTAGAAACAGGTACCTGACCCGAAGAAAGACATTGTTTTTTTCGCATAGGATTATTATGCAGTATCCATTTCTCATCGTAAGTCATAATTCGCTGCAAAAACAGGTCGGTTTCATACCTAGACAAGAGAGATGTACATATAGTTCTTCGCTGCTCTTAGTGCAATTAGCGACAATTCATGGGGAACCAAAATTCCTTGTTTCTTTGTTTTACCTCTACGATGAAGGTGCTCCTGAACTGTTAACCATGGACAACCAAGCTTTGTTGATAATTCCCCGGTTGTTTGACAAGGATCTGATTCCACTAATGACGTCAGCACATCATCATGCATATCACCATTTTTTATTTTTTTAACCACCTATGACACTTAAATTTTAATACATCTCTGTACATATCTATAATTTTTTTCGTGACTTCGTTTGCTTTCATTCCCTGATCTAATGTAAACAGCATGCAATGATGCAAATGTTCTTCATCGATTGTTGGCCTATCAAGATATTGTTTATAAATAACGTTAAAAAATTATTCAAAATAAAAACAATAAATTCACAACTCTCACATTCTAATGGTAACAAAAAATATGTGTTTCCTGAACCGTGTTTTGAGACAAACGGACTGTCTTTGTGTTGCTATATATTCTCTGTACTTTTCTATGCTGTTCAAGCATGAAAATTTACTCAGCTTACCACAGAAAAACTAGAAGCCTTTAGAATGTGGTACTATCAAAGAATGCTGAGGGTCTCATGGGTTAACAAAATTCATAATTATGACATCTTAAAACGCATGAATCTTGTTAGAGAAGTATTATCCATCATCGAAAGAAGAAAGTTAGAGTACTTAGGGCAAAAAATCCAAAGAGAAAAATATGAGATCCTTCAACTAATATTGCGAAGGAAATTCAAAGCAGAAGACATATCTCCTGGTTGAAGAACTTATGGGAGTAGTTTCATGTATCATATATTTGTTCAGAGCTTCTGCCTTAATGGTCAAGATGACCAGGATGATCGCCAAACTTCGAAGAGGAGAGGAACATTAAAGATGAAGAAAAATTTCTATGGTGCCCAAAAAAGAAATGGTCCCAGTCTCTTTGCTTAGTTGGAAAAAAAATACCACATAGCAATAAGCTCGTAAAGTACTAATTATAACAGAAGTGTCATGTGATAGAATGTCCTTTTTATCTCTCATTAATTTAGTATTTTTTATTTATTTCTGAAAAAATATTCATAAATTATGTTTACAAGCTAGAGGATTTATTATATTGATTTTTTAACTCTTATTAATGAATCTATATATTTTGTAAGCTAATTTATGATTGTTTAATTTTGAATATAAACAATCATAAATTAGCTTACAAAAGATATATGTTAGATTCATTAATGTAGTTTTAATTTATTTCAAAGACTTCGACAAATTTTATTGATTGATAACAGAATCCTTGGGTGATGGTATTGGTCGAGTAATACTAGATGAGGCTCATGAAGAGACTCGTGCAAGAATTCGAGGCAGAGGCGGGCCAGGAGAAGGCCTAGGAGGAGCAGGTGGGCACCTTGCAGCGGGTCTACGTGGTCTGGGACTAGGGCTACTTGGTGGAGTCACTTCTTTAGTTAAGCACAGCTACGAAGGGGCACAACACCAAGGCCTTCCAGGATTCTTAGCTGGAGTGGGCAAGGGTCTCGTGGGGACAGTTACTAAGCCGGTTGTGGGAGTTTTGGACTTAGCAGCTGAAACTGCTGCTGCTCTTAGAGATACTAGCAGAAGGTAATCAAACATTTTTTCAACTTAGTCCCGAATTCAGTCTGGCCTAAATACTAAATATTAATTTCTAACCTTAAAGTTTCATTAATTGTATTCAAAGTTGGACCTCATATGCTCCAAACTAGAAAGTGAGGTAATAAAACCACATAACGCCCTTATTTAAAGAAATTGCCACAAAATTGTACAAAATTTAACTTGAAATACTAATTTCTTCAGAACAACAATAGTCAATATTTAGTGCTAAGGTTGGACTAAGAATTTGGGCTTTATTATCATCTTTTGTTTTTTTTTTCTTGTGCTGACAAAAAATGTTAAATACATTTTTTTAATTAGCTATTTTGTTTTGCTTAATAAAATTCTTTCTAAATTAGTTATAGCTATATTTTGAAAATAAATGTTAAATATGTCCTTGTGTTAGTTTGTTCCCTACTGCAAAATCAATATGTGATATTATTGTCACCTGAAATGTTGTTGCCATACACAGATAAGTGATTGATATTTGGGAAAATTGACTATATATTTTTTTTCATACAAAACACAATAATTTTATTTGATTTACTGATAATATGTCTATAATAACTTCATTCACTCATCAACATTTTGTTTGAATTCTATCTTTATTTGTGATAAAATGCACTTGGAAAACTACATTAAGATTATATTCTAAAGGCCCATCCTGTTGTTTATACCGGTTGATAGCAAAATTTTTAAAGAAATACCTGATTAGTCAATAAATAACTCAAAACTATATCAATAGATTTCACTGGAACGTTGATTATGTATTAATTATGTAAGAAACATGAATTGTTTGTTTTTAGTAAATTTAAAAGATAAAATTAAACATTTTATTAAAATTTTTACTTCTTACATAAACATGTATATCAATAATTATTGATTTTTTTTATAGCTGTGAGAGATGGGTTCCGGAAAGATCTCGTCCTCCAAGATGCCCTTTGGGTCCAGGCGGTTTGCTGCCACGCTACTCACGCACTCAGAGTACTGGTCGCCAGCACTTGTATGCCATTAACAATCGAGACTACCAAGAGGGCTTTCTGGCTTATGAATGCATTAGGGGACACCCATATGATATTAGGGCATTGATATCCAATAAGAATTTGAGAATATTTACTTGTACATCTGGCGAACCACACATTGTAATCGAGACTCATTTGAGGTGAGATTTATGTGTACAATATTTATAATATTTTTTCATAAAAAAGTTGTTTTTTTATAATTTAAAAGGCCGTTGGCCATACAAAAGTAAAAAAAAGGATTTTATAATTTCAATATGGAACATATACTCGTAACTGTGGAGTATAGGCAAACTGATGGAATAAAGGCTTCTTCTATTTAAGAAATTATACATAATAACATGGTGCCCTTGGCATGATCCTTTATCACTAGACAAATAAGAAATGTTGTACATTGTTTAAAAACAAAATAAAGGTCCAATTCTCATACAATTGGTTCTTTTTCTTAAAAAATAGACAAATTCAAACAGAAGGCAAAATAATATTTTAGAATAATTAAAAAAAGTTAAAGCTGATATGATTTACTTGTCTAGTTAAAATGAACGAGTATAAAAAATTTACCAAATCCTAGTCAATAGGGCGCTTGACTCCCACCCGGGGGTTTCAGGTTTGATTTCCGATAGTACTTGGAAAAAAAGAGTCTCACTCTGGTTAAAGAGTTCGTCTGGTAATAATATTCACACATTCTCGACGTGTGCCAGTGTTATTACATGTGCGATTATGAATTATGAGTTCTGTTCCTACTCCTGTGGTTCTAAATTAACCAAATGAACATTCTACAATTTGCAAGTAGGAAGTTTGAAATATGTAAGATTCTGTAGAACATTGTAGACTTCTTAGTATGTGAAATCTTTATGCATACGAAAAAAAATTAATATTTTAATTTGCAAAAGAATTTATTACACATTGATATTTTTTCCAGTAATCTACTTTGCTGTCAGGCTGTTACCAGTGGCATGGGAGAGTATTATATCGAGCTGACAGTCCGTGTAGACGGACCTGGAGGCGTAGGTCTAAGAAGACCTCAAGTTCAGTGTGACACGGGGGAGCTGGCACGATGGGTGTCTCATCAAGTCAATTATGCTAAATGCATGTTTCATGAAAAACTTTATACTCTTCAGGAGGTTGATTATGAGTTTGAATAATTTTTTCATAAAGCAGAAATCATCAGTGTTGTTGTCATATCTTAAATATATTTAAGCTTTGATGACTAGACTGGAGTGCATTTCTGCTTAAATGATAAAATAGGATGTGCCTTTTTATATTTTTGAATAATCAACCTTTATTTTTAAACAAGCTTAATAATCCTGCCACAGTAATTTCACCATTAGGAGTTTTCTAATTATCAAATACATTATTAATGGCAATAAGCTTTTTGTGTATTTAACTCAAACTTTAAATTGTTTATTTTCATTTGGAAATTTTATACTTGCAAATTTTTATTGGAAAACAGCTTTTTGATATAATTATTACATTTGTTTGTTTCTTGCAACCTGAAATGTACATTTGTTCGAGATTTTCTCATTTACTGTTCTGTATAAAATATATTTTTTTAAATTGTGATAATTCTTTCCATGATACTTAACATAATCAGTATTTATAAAATTATTTTAACACAAGTTTTGTTATGAAACTTATCAGTGGTTATCCTGTATGGTACTAAGTAATATTTAGTGCACAATTTATATTAAGTTGTATGATAAAACCCTTGTAAATAAAATTAAGTTACCTTTGATATTTAAAATCAAGTGTATATATGTATATTCTTTATGATTTAAAATGATCAATATATTGTTATGTTGTTAAAATTTGCTTTATAATTTGTTTAGTATGTAGGATTTATAAACAAAGAGTTTTTCACAATTCATTGTTACATGAATAAATTTAATGAAAAAATAAAACTTGTTTTAATCTTCTATACATGAAGCATTCAGGAAATTGATCATATTTGTAAAGATTTCTTTATTTTTGTATTTAAAAATAAAACATTTCCTTTCATAAGATTTCTTCGGTAACATATTAATACAATATTTTTTCATACAACTTTGTGGCCGTTTATGTTCATAATGACCATGGCTAGAAATCTCATTCTCATTCTGAAATAATGTTTTTTTTTGTTTACCCTTTCTTTTTTTAAGTTATAATTAACAATTTTAATTCAACTGTATGAAAAATTATGTCGACTCATTATTTTCCATAAAATGGTACATATGTATCTTTACATCACAGTTAAATCATTTGAGAATGTAATAGGTTTATATACTCTTCAATTCCATTGTTTCATAGTGTTAAAAAATGATATTAATAATTTGGAGTGGTGCTCATATTATTTCTCTGTTAAAAGTTTTAGTTTGCAACGCTGTTGCAATCATAGGTTCAAATAAAATTGTATTATAAACTTCATTGATTTTTTTTAAATGGTAAATATATTTTTAAGTCAATTTGAATCTCAGTATGACCAAAGCGACAAAATTACAAAGTTGAGTAAGATGGATTTTTTAGAAGTTTTTTACGTTTTTCGGATAAAATGTGCTTAAAATGCAGAAATTATTTTTATCGTGTATTATAATTGGAGGAAAATGTTGTTCAGGATTGTATGGTATCGAAACGGGACTGAAAAAATGGGTAAATTGCGGGAAAACATAAAATCCGGCTTATGCTGTAATATAATCTTATAAGAACTCATAATATGTATGAAGTGCTCTCATGAATAATAATTTTTAATGTAACTTCATAAATTTGCCATAAAAAATTGACTCCTGGTCTTCTGGTGAAATATTAGTTTTCAAGTTACATGGCATGACAGAAAAAGAGTCAATCGTGTGACAGAGACGACGCTCTACAAAGCCGAAGTTAGCTGATTATGGCCGACAGTCTCTTTCTTAAGCCCGATGTGTATTACTTACCGCTGTGTACTGTACTTTATCTGTATTTGTAGGAAATACATTCCTGGTGAACTTTTGAAAGCATTATTCTTAGGTGGATCAAAATCTGGCCAGATCTCGACATCTTCATCAGTTTCTTCTGAATCACATGACAAGAGTACATTTCGCTGATTTCTTCGCAATCCTATCACAGAATCATCTCAATATTCTGCATTATCTGGATTTTTTTATAAACGTATCGAGTCTTCTTCACTAGAACCCTCAAATCCAACAGAAATATCAGATAAATTATATCTGCATTAATCTTTTAAAAAAGAATACTCTTTCGTCTGCCATTATCAAGGCATATGTTTAAAAAAACAAAAACACAACTGGAAAGTTTCGTCAACGAAACACAAATCAGAGTACAAAATAACTTTTACAGATAGGCAGGCATTCAAACAAATTTATTCATGAAAAAATTCAAAAGAAGCTGAAATGTTTGTTACACACACATGGTTACCGGTCGACTACTGCTACTAGATTGATATAAAAATGTTGCTTTATACCGTATGCTAGAATGGCGTATGTTAAAATGCCGCCACACCAACGTGTTTCCACTAGCAATAAATGGTCAGCTTGTGTGTAACACCAATGTGTTGTCAACGGCAATTAACTGTCGGCTTGCATGTGACTACATGTCGGTGTCACCGGATATGAAAGTGTTCATGTAAATTCAATTCTTTGCTTTCATCATAACAAATTTAAACTAAAGATTCTGAATTTGTTTTGATGAAAGCAGAGGTAAGAAACGTATCAGAAGAGGCCATAATGAACAGAGAATTGGTTAAATCAGAAAATTTTAAATGGTGAGTATGACTAGTATTTTGTAGTTATTATTTTATTTATTATTTTTATAATATTATTTTACTAGTATTGCTTATAAAACTGGATCACACTTTCAAAAACTTTGCAACTTTAGTAAAATAACTGTGAACATATTATTTTATCAGTCATCCTACAAAATTCCCATATCTGTTTTTTTTAGTAGAGATAAATAAAAAATGTGTAGTTATAGAATTTTTTGCTTCTATTGCGATATTGAATTTGTGACTCCTGGTGCAGTTTTGACACTTGATAATAATTGTTAGTGACCCATCACGCGTTCAGTATTTATTTTATATACATGTTGTTTTTTATGACATATTTGCAAGTGTATTAAAACAAAAATGTATCTTGTTGATTGTTCAAATAAATTTTTTATCATTTGATTTATTCTTTCATTATAATGACATGTTTTTTAAAACACCCATGTTAAACCTGTGTCGGATAATTTCTGTTTTAACTTGAAGTTAATTATTTTTTTGTTAGCACATAAAATAAAGCAATCACACAGGTGCTGGCAATGGTAGGTTAAGTCCTCATATTAACACATTGTTTGCGGGAAACGATAAAACTCGTTCTATCCCGTCTTATGGTAGAGAGCGGGAGACGAGTTTACTCGTTTTGGTTTGCCAAGCGGTGGTATGCGGGAAACTTGTAAACACGGTCGCCAAATGAGGTGGGAACTGCGCGTTATCTATTATAAGATTCTTATAAGATCTTATAAGATTCTTATAAGATCTATTGAAAATTTCGTAATTATATTGTAATTTTATGTGAATAAAATAATTTTGATGGTGAAAGAGTATTTTTTTCTATGTTTACCTAGAATGTAGTAATTTGGTGTGAGTAAAAAATAGAGCAACCCATATTTTGCATAATAAAGATATAGATAGTTCTATTCTTAGTAAGATACAAAAAGTTTTTCGAAAAAATACTAATTAGTTTGAGAGATATGGTTTTTTTACGAAAGTCTAATTTTGGCGCAAAAAAGTCTAAAAGTACCCGCATTGCGTCATCACTTGTCGCGAAAAGTACCCGCAAAAAATGTGTTAACTTAGAAGCTTTTGGGCCTTTGGGTATAGTCAAAATTCAAATACAAATGTTGCAAAGTGAGCTATGTTATGTGTTTAAAAATAAAATGTAAGAGAAAATCGCAGTACTGAAATGCATCATCCCTATCATAAGATGGTTATAGGATATTACTACAGCTGTAGGAATGTAGTTTTGCTTCCTTGTTTATCAAGAAAGGGTTCAGTATTCACTATCTTTATTATTAAAAATTTATTTCCCAAATTTACATTTGGTTGTTTTGAACTAAATAAAACAATATTTTTATAACAAATAAAAAATACACCAATTTTAAAATAATCACACTGTCTTAGGTTATCACTAACTCATTTCTTGATGATTTGAAGGCAAACTTTTTTTTTGATTGAAGGCATTTATTATTGAATAACTGGTTGACGTTTTGATGCATCACTCAAATCAGTAAAACTGTTTGAGGTTTGAAGGATATGCAATGGAGATGACAACTTTTTTTCTTATCTTCTGAATGTTACTTCTGATCTTTATATTTCATCATCGAACTCCTTCCTAATTATAATTCTTTTCCATCAAAGTATGACAAGTTCGGAAAGAAAGGTATATGGAACTGAAGGTCATCTTGCTAGAAAAGTTTGAAGAGATACTGTAGGATTTACTCTACAACTATGTTTTTTTTATGCACATGCTTTTATAGGGTGAATTGTGTAATTCATGTTTAAGAGGTAGAATGTCCCTCTTAAAAGAAGTTATATTATTGAGTATGAAATGTATCTAAATTATTTGAAACCCCGGTTTCAACTATTATGCCATGTTTACACGAGCTTAGCACGTCATTAGTACTTCTCACTCGCACTTGTATCCACGTGTAAACAAGCATATTAGTACTAAGCATTAGTAAATCTTAGTACTAATATGCTTGTTGTCGCTAAGCAGCTTAGTACAAACGATAAGTACTAATGACAAGTACTAAGTTCGTGTAAACATGGCATTATGGTCAACAGATAGAGAAAAATGCTTTCTTTAAAGGTCACAGAATTAAATTTTAAAACTAGGTAGCGAGAGTACAAACAAATTATATATCAAACATTGCATGACTTCTACATGTGAATAAGCTAGAAATAAAACTTATTGAACCTGGGAGCAGGGCTTTCTGGTAATTATTATCAATCACCATTTCTGCTAATTAAATATAACACTAGAATTGTCCCTATAGTTTAGGTTATTGGTTAGGTTAGGTTAGTGTGATAAGGTATTCATGTAAGCCCGCCAAGTTGCACTGTATACACTTTTGTTGCTTACAATACAACTTAACGGCTTTATTGCTATTAGGCTATTTCCTCTAACTGACCAAAACCAGTCTGAAACACATTTTTTAGAATTCTATCGAGAATCAAACCCAAATCCCTTAAATTTGAAGACCAACTAGATCATGGAAGTTTTAAAAACAATTTATGGTGAAGATTAAGGAAATGATGCGATATCAATATATTTTAGCAAGTATTACATCTCTAACCAAAACACAATCTTCAGGATCTAATGCCATTATATGTATCTCTCATATGCAATCCCGCTTTATGCTTTCTCACTATAACTTCCGTTCATTGATTCTCACTTCATTGATCCGTAGCAAACTAGAAAGCAATGCTTGCATTTGGAGCCCGGTGGGGGCGCATAACTCACTCATGGTGGAGAATATACAAAAAAAATATCTACGATATCTCTATATGAGTGAGTTTGGTGTCTATCCATGGCTTTATCCTACTCAGTTTCTGCTGGGCATGCTCGGATATAACTCCTTGAGCGTAAAAAGAGATCTGCGTCTCCTGGTATACATTGTCAAACTCGTTCGAGGAGTTGTGAGCTATTCAGCATCACTACAAAGATTAACGTTAAATGTTCCTAACAATTACACTAGACTGCGCCAGCAAGAACTGTTCTCAAAAACGGCTCTTCCAACCGCTATGTCTGTTGGAAGGGCTTTAACTCGTTTGAACGGGACTGCTTCGGATATTGACATATTTCATATCACATTACCAAAAGCAAAAGTAAATTTTCTTCTAAGATTGAGTGCGTTAGAAAGCACTCATCAACGTATTTAAGTGACTTTGAATATATGTGTAGGTTTGTGTGTATATATGTATGCATATACATAATTTTTTATTCTATGTAATTTTTTTTAATGTTAACATTTTTTGTATTTTTCAATGTAATTGGGCTAAGCCTGTTTTGAGAAAATAAATAAATAACGCGAATCAGATAAAGTTTAGAAAAATATATAAAAAGCCGATTTGAATTGTGCAATCATCCTGTGAGCTATGAAGTAGCGTGTGCAGCATAGATATTCATATATAGTGCACATTATTCATTTTCACTAGTCTCACTAATATTTTTTTTTAAATAAAACTGAATTTTTTTTACCTACTAATCTAGTCTTTAAGACTCCGGAAAATGATGAGCCAGATCTGCTTGACTCAGTTGATTTGTTATCCGATTAAAAGAAATAAGCTACGAGTATGAAGGCTTTCTAATTTGAAATAAAAATAATAATTGTTTCTTTTATCATGTTGAAGATATTTTTTTGTTGTTTGGAACCAATTACTCAAATTAAATTCAATTCAATTTACACCTTTTTCAAGTTACACAATTTTCCTAGAACCAATGAATCGCGTAAATCGAAGCATACTTGTGTATGTATACAGTTAAATTATCAATAAAATGTAGCAAAATATATGATTAAAATTACATACATATTTCTTTTTTTGCATTTAAATGTTTATCAATTCTTTATTTATATAAAACCAAGTAGTTCTTACTTTTAAGTTGATAACTCATATATGCCACTCAACCTAGATAAAACCTGTTTATATAATAAAAGATAAGGAACCACGTCTTCATTTAATTACTGTTTTGATCAGTTACAGTATAAATGTTGTGATATATAGAAGGGTGTTTTGCTAAATCGTAAGTTTGTTTTTCAGTAAACTTCTTTTTTATAATAATTTAACGTTATTATTTAGGATAAATGTGAGCTAAACACTAATGTGTTAGTTGAGTGAAAAGGAGCATGTTGACATGATTTGGACATGTGAAAAAGATGGGTGACAAAAGACTGACTAAAGAAGCAAGTAACAGGAATGACAGAAAATTTATGATTATGTATAAAATCTCTTTTAAATTCCTTAAGATATAATACCTATTACTATTATAATTTCAGGAATTTAAAAGAGATATTTATTCATTAATTGAAAATATATACGACACATAAGTGTCCTTTACAAATCACAGCAACATTTTCTAAATAAAATATCAACATCGTCAAAAAACCAAGACAATAATACACATGCAGCATAAAGTCACTAATATACAATACAACAACATTGAAAGACAAAAAAATACTCAAATACAATCAACAAAAATATAACATCAATTGACTTAACTAGTCTCCCAGTCAAGATCTAAGTTGAGGAAATGCCTGAAAAGAATCCTCCTAAACTCAACAACATCTGCATTAAAAATATCCACTAAACTAGTCTAGTTACTCAATTGTTGGATTATCATAATTGATTAATTGCATCGGGTAATTGTCATTAGCAAATTGACATTGACACGTTGAATTCTAAAACGGTCTGT
Source organism: Odontocerum albicorne (assembly GCA_949825065.1). Lineage (NCBI taxonomy): Eukaryota > Metazoa > Arthropoda > Insecta > Trichoptera > Odontoceridae > Odontocerum > Odontocerum albicorne. Next base: position 18,105,875 of record OX463840.1, read on the forward strand.
GTGTTTCTAGCTGGAGGGTGAAAATCAATTGATAAATGGTAAAATCAATGGTTACTTGGCAAAGGCAAATATTTTCACAGCATAAATGAAAGGTTAAAAATTAAGGAAATGAAACACAACTATTATAAACCAACACAAAAATTAACGGGGGATAGTAAGATGAAAACATGTCTTTCAGAATTCCATTAATGTGGTCATGCCATGTTTTTCTAGATCTTTCCAAACTTTTCATATCTTCTATACTACTTGTATAAATAATTTTTGTAAACCTTTCATCATGCATTATTTTTGTGACCGAACCATCTCAATGCTCCTTTCTTCATCTTAAGAACTGCATCTTATTCTTTATTGTGCCATACATTGTTTTCCATATCATTTTTCTTATTAATATTTATCATTGTATCATACATCAATTACATCTCATCTATCCTATTTTTTTATTTTCTTAATAAATACTTGTTAGATAAACAGAAGACCTATATGAGAAGATGTATGGATGTTGAGGTGGTGAAGGAAGTATGGCATTATAGGAAAGTTGTATGATGTCATGTACATGATGATAATGATAAATAATCCCTCATGATCAAGTAGGATTTGCAAGCTGTTGCACTTCAGCAAGCACAGTCTTGGCATATCGAATCCAAACTCCTGACAACAATATGAGCGTACCTGCAGAGAACATAGTACATAATTTGTCCTTTTACTTGAAATCGGACTCAAGATTCAAAGCTCATGTTAAAAAGAAGTGCCAATGGACTTTGTTACTTTTAAAAATATCTGTATCCCATCCACAAAGATCTTTTGACCGGAGTTCGTCAAAGGATAACGGATACACTTATTATCTCTCTAGTCGAATAGTGAGATTGCATTTATGGACCACCTATTTTGCACAAAATGCTGGAATAAGTTACTTTTACTTTTGGAGAGACATGAGAATGTGGGCTCCTTTTGCAATGCCGTTAAAAGTACAGTGTTTCACAAATTTAAGATTGCTTATTCATTCTGTTTTTACTGCTGCTCTGTTTTCCAATTTATTTCTCTGTTGTATCAACATTTGGATGTTTATTTTTTTTCTCTTTTCATCTGGCTGTGAATCTGGATTTGTGTATGTATATGTATGTGCATATATTTTTAGCATGGTTTGCATCAACTGCATATTTACTACTATTAATGTTTTTTAATACAGTTTGGATGTACAACAGTGTAGGCTTGCATTCCCGCAGTAGAAAATTTATTTCCTATTGGTGAGGGTGTATCTCAATTGTGAGGATGTTATGAGATGAGCCCAGCTGTTTTGATAGCTTATCTTTCACAAATATTATTACAGGATATATATTTATGTACATATATTAATACACTGTTGTCAATACAATAATTATTCATTTATTGAGAATTAAAAATAATATTTTAGAAATAAATACACTTATTCATAAATAATTGAATACCATAATATATTATATATATAATCTATAATGTATTGGTTTGATCACAAGACAAAGATTATTTGGTTTGACTTCATTCTTTCCATTAAGAAAGAAGATATCTGTTCAATCAACAGGTACAGTTGACAGGTAGTTGACAGTTCAACTGTCACCTGTGAGTGTACAAAAATATTTTGTAAATATTTACTAAGGTTAAGTTGTCGTATTATTATATTTAAGTAAAAAAAGTTGCACAAAAATATTTTGTAAATATTTACTAAGAATGAAGTTGTCATTTTAATTTGTTCAATCCAAGTATTTTTAGGTAACCTTGAATTTTCCCAAGAAAAATGTCTCGAGTAGTTGATATAGATTCAGTGCCTGTTGCGAGGAAACCTTTACACCAACCTGATTTGACTGAAGTGGTTCAAGGTAATTTGATAGTTACTACAAATATAATGCAAATATTTTATAATAACATGTTAATTTCTTTTAATATTGAATTAATAAACTGAATAAGTATTGTAAATTATTAAAACATTTGAGGAGTTCAAATATTTGGCTCGAGCTTGTGTGAATTCTACAGAAAATATGTGATTTTATTATTTCCCCTACATACATACCATCAAGCTATTCCCCTGCTGGGACAAGTAGAGAGGACAAAGTGCCAGACTTTTCTATTGCCACAATTTCGCCTCTACATTCATAGACCTTTTCATATAACTCCTACAATTTCCTTATTTCAAAATATCTTTCACTAATTTACGAATTCCCATTTTTGAATTTCCCGATTTTATAATTTTTATCGAGCCTAGAAAGAATGTCTCACCTTCTACTGCAAATGCCTACATTTTCTTAAACTTGAAGGCTTGTTTATTTTTAAAAAACGTTTGAATTATTTCCAAATATAAATTAAAACCATTTGATTTTTTCATATTGGCCCATTTAAAATCTGATTTTAGGGCACATAAATGCTATTATAACATTATTTCTATGGATAGTGTCATATCTGTCTTTCTGAGTGATGTTTATTAAAAATATATTCTACTAGTATAGGAAATAATTGTATCATTAATAAAATATTTTAAAAAGTCCCATTTAATAGATTTGTTTGTAAGAATGGAAAACTCAAACCTGAGAAGAAGAAAACAATTGGTAGATTTTCAATAGAAGAAAAGCAAAGAAACATTTGTAAAGATAAAATTTAAAAAAATATCTGATGTGAGCAAAAAAATTATCGCTTTTTTATTTGTATGAAAGCAGTCATTAAATGTTTTATAAAATACATAAGTGTAACAGTAATTAAAAATAAAATTAAAATCATATTTAATTTTTGGAATCTCGATCAACTAAATATTTTACATTGGGCATTTTTACATCAAGACATGATTTATTTGCAAAAAATGTAACCCTTTGCACTCGAAGATTATTTTTGAAGGTGTTGCTAGACACTTGAACCAATCATTTTTAATATTCTTGCTTATCAAAATACCTACCAGACAAAAAATTTCTTCTCGAATAATGGCTGGGAACTCCTATATATTAAGGAGTATATGCCAATGTCAAGTTATATGAGGCAACTCGAGAAATGATGATCATGAGTAAATATATGAAGACATATTATACACCACCATATGCTATGGAAATTAGTCCTGCACTTAAGGGAATCTGTGCCTTACACTAACTGTAGTGTGTTGCCACTATGCCTGCAAGTTCCAGAATAAAATAAAAAATGCAGTACTTCAGTGCCCTTGGGCTGGAAATTTATTTATCGATCAAGAATTGATTAAAACATTCAAATGAATAAAAACTTAATATTACCAATTGTCAGTATGATTTAATAAAAGTTATTTGGTAAATATGTTCCTACTATCCAATTCTCAAAATCTCATATTTGAAGGAGAATACTTTAGTGTCAAGTGATGTACATAGAATTAAAAAATGCATTTTATATATTATTTATTTTATATATCATTTTTTTTTAATGTTTTACAAAGTGAAATCTTCATTTTAATTAAAATGATTTGCTTACTTATTGAAAATATTGTGTATGTTCTAGTTTTATCTGAAGGACTTATAAATAATTTCTCGGAAGTTTCTGTTGAAGTTGTTGACTGCCCAGATCTAACTCAAGAGCCGTTTACTCTAGTTTGTGAAGGTAATCTATCAGTTATATTCTTTTCTTTTTATATTTCATGATTATTACATCCTCCTTAAAACAATTTTTAGGAAAAAGTTGTTTGTACATACCATCACGCCATCTCCCTATCGGGGTAGGCAGAGAGGATAGAACGCTAGACTTTCCTATCTCAGCACACATTCTTAGCTTCTTCCACATCCATACAATTTCTACGATTTCTCTGACTTTCTACATTTGCTTCTTTCAAAATATCATTCACTTAATCCAACCATTCTCTCATAAGATTTACTTATCAAACTACAATTCATCTTCACTTTCCGCCAACACTATCGTATCATCTGCATACAGTAATCCGCATACGTTCCCATTCCACATTTGTATACCACCAATTGATATCTGTAGTTCCTTCTCACATGAATCTATATAAATATTGAACAATCAAGGTGACATAACGTACTCTTGCTTAATCCCTTTAGAAATTTTAAACCATCCATTAAAGGTACCATTCACTCTAATACATGCTCTACTTTTGGCATATAATGACGCAATACCACGTTTTAGTTTATGTTGAACATCATATTCATTCATTATTTTCCATAGTTTGTCCCTTATCACATGATCATTTGCTTTTTTAAAGTTCACAAATGCACAATATAACTTTTTATTTTTTGCCATACATTTTTCCACAAGCATACACAAATAGAAGATATGATGGTAGCTAAATAAATATCTGAAGATTTTATGATATCGCGGAAAAATCTATTACTTTTTTAAATTGTGTTTTTTGTCAATAAATTGCTTTAAATTTGTTGTATTTTTTATAAAAGAACAGTTATAAATTAAAATTCAACTATTTCATTACTTTTATGCAAATGTATTGCTAGAAAATAAGAAAGAAATAAAATTACTAGAAAATATTTAGATAAAATTACCCTGGAATAAAAAAAAATATAATTTGCTAACCTTTAGTTTCATCTAGCTACTTTGATCCGCAGGCCTCGGAGGGAAGGGACAAATATTTGATATCGGTGGTCCACCATATCTTTTACCTTTAGTAACAAAAGAAAAAGTTTATAGTGTCCCTGACATTTGCAAATTAGCGGAGATGGATCCTGTTTATGCTATTGGAGCCGGGGCTGGTCCATGGCCCTTTCTGGGAGTTAATTGTGAGGTAAACAATAATATATTTTTAAGCAAAACAAACAAATAAATAAAAAACATATCATTTTGCTTTAATAATATAATCAATGTTGTTAGTATTGCAAAATTTTTGTACTATAGATAAGTTAAATATACTATATTATTTAAAGTTAAGGCATTAACATTGTGGAGGTTTAACCCTTTCTTCTCCGTTGGCGACAATATGTCGACATGGTAATTTCTTTTGTAACTCCGTTGGCGACTATAGGTCGCCATAATGTACATTTGTATTGTTTACCCTTAAAAAAGGTCTAGGTACCTATTAGAGCAGGTATAAACACTATCAGTTTTGCAAGGTCATTGCTACCATTAGGATGCATTAACATTGTTAAATTTAGTATGTGTAAAAATATTTAAGTTTTTTTTTCATCCTTAAAAATGGAAGAAAATTTCGAACTAAGTGAGAGTGAAGATGAGTTTATTTTCAGTATGTATGGGGACAAAACAAATGAAACTATGTTAGATACAAGTGATAATCAGAGTTCTAGTGGATAATTGGTAACAGAGAAACCAGCCGTGGTAATGAGCCAGCCGTGGTAACACGAAATCTATGGGCAGAGTGGACCGTGCAGACCAATATGCATCCACATACTGCTTCCTTAGAAAATCTTTGAAGTGGTGGACTTTTTTTCTGAGGGATGGAATTGTGTTCAATTAATGCTTACATCATATACAAAACTATAAAATTAAAAAGTAATGAAAAACCTTTGTCACTTGAAATTTATAAAACTCCTGGTAGACCAGCTAGTTGGAGACTTTGGTGAGCCTCGAAGTAGGCTATCTACTTCTTCATCTGAAGTACGACTGGATGGTAAACTGCACAATTTGCGGAAAGGATCGAAGAGGGACTGTTTGGTGTGCTCACAGAGGAACAAAAAAGGGCAAAGACACGAAACATATGAGTACTGTGACACTTGTCCTGGAAAACCTAGGATGCATTTGGGAGATTGTTTTTTCAGATATACTATGAACAATTATAAGATTTAAAAATATTTATATATTGTTATTTTGCCTAAATAAATTAATTTATACATATATCTAATCATTTGAATGTCCATTTGCATGATACCTTTTTTATTTTATTTTTAAATAAATTTTGTCTAAAATCTACCATTTTTGCATGAAATTGCAAAAAAGTACAGCTGAGTTACACGTATGTCATACAAAAAAAATCCGGAGTTAAAAGGGTTAAAGACATTGTAATTTGATTTATCAAACACTGTTTATTCCACTTAAAAAGTGGAATAGACAGTGTTTGTTAAAACAAATTACAATGTTAAATATACTCGTATAATGCAATCCTTTTTTTCATATTTTATTACACTTTTGTTGAATACAGTATAACCTGGCGAGTTTATTGTATGTGACAATTTCTTCCAACCAACTAGAAAGATGTCCAAGAGGCCTGAAATGAAAACCGGACTGGAACCTTTTTATGTTATAAAATAAATTGGGTTTCAATGTGAACCGAGCCTGTTAGCTCCAAGTTGGAAGACAAGCATGTTCCCAACTAGTTCATGAAGGTTTTAACATATTGATTAATACACATATGCATAAATTTATTAAAAAATGGTATTTTATGACATTATAAAATTCTGAATGTATCATACCATTATAATCAATGTATCATATACTTCACATTTCATAATTCCTTGAACATCTTCTCTGTTTTTTAAACCTGACAACAGAGTATATATTTATCATCATCATCACTCATATTTTCCATCAAGAACACAGTGATGCAATAAAACGCTTCCATCTGGGTCAGCTCACAGCCTGACCCTCTACTCTCTAATGTTAGGACAAAACTGCTAATCTCTCTATCATGACATCAGTTTATAATGAAGGAGTGGCATCGGATTCTTTAAGCCTCTTTCTTCCTAGCAATGAAATAGCACAACATTTCACCAGATACCAGACAGGATCTTCAATGCGTGATCCAACCACCTCAACACCCCCATCTTTATTATGGTAGATAATTACAACTATAAAACTTTAGATTATTATATTTTTAATATAAAAAATCTCATACAATACACGGTAAGTAAATAATAAAAATAATCTTACTACGTTACACGTTTGTTATAAATAATTTTTTTTCAGGGAATCATAAATTTATCAGTAAAAAATGGAAACGTTGATCAGCAAACCAGAATAGCAAGTATCATTCCTCACCATGCCCCTAAAGGAGAGGGAAAGTGCAAGCTAGAAGTATTACCGCAGACTGAAACCAGGTGTGCCTTATTAGGTAATCTCTATATGTCTCAAGGTAAAAGAGATAAGGTTAGTTCATGGAAATAATTGTCAACAATATTTCATAATATATACAGTTTACAAATTCTTAGAATATTTTAACTTTCTTACAATTTATTACATTAATCAAATAAATTACAAAAATGCCTCATATAATTTAATTTTAATACTTCTGGATATAATACAGAATTAAAATGTTTAGTTAAATATGCTGTTGTATTGAAAACATACATTTTTCAAATAAAACAATTTATTCTTCCTTCCTCAATCTCATCCAACTTTGTGAAGTGGACACGTTGTATATTGTTACCAGATGAACTATTATTATTATAATAAATAATATTAAACAATTCCCGATACCATCAATTCCCGATACCATCGGGAATTGAACCCGAAACCCCCGTGTGGAAGTGGGCCACTCGGAGTGGAAGACAAGTGTCTTACCAACTAGGCCACTTGGCTCGTCATAAAACAATGATGTACATTTATATATTGGGATGCCATAAGGTTGCAGATGTTTAGGATGATGTATCTCACATAAGAATGTTTTTTTAATATCCATTAACCCAAATTTGGATGTTCTTGCAAATGTTCAGTAATAAGTTGATCACATTAATTGAAAATATAAATTTTGTTCTACTAGTTTAAATACAGTAAAATCAATCAATAAAATTAATCAAAGTACAATCTCAAAATAAAAATTTGAAATAATATCACATTAATCAAATATGAATACTAAATTTGGTAAATTATTCAACAATGAATAAATTGAATTGTCTTGTTCATTTTGAGATACATTTTTTTTAGAATGTAATCTAATTTTTAAAACATCAAGTCCTTAAAATATTGGTTTACTTTGAATTTGTATATTTTATTTGATCGTTTCCTTTCTAATTTAAACATTATGTATACCATATTTTTTTTAAAGTAAAAATGGATGTTATTAAAATGAAGAAGGTAACATTAAGATGATTTGGACATGTGGAGAGAAGGAATAGTGAAACAATGACTGAACGAATATACAATTCTAAATTGCAAGCTATGTTTGGAAGAGAAATGTATGGCTGGATCGAGTGGACCAGATTTTGAATGAATATTTTTTTCTATAAATAATTTGATCTATTTTACAGGTATTGAAAGTAGCTTGCAAGAAGAGAATTGGAAACGATGATTTTATTAGTTCCATTAGAAAATCTTTACAAAGGTTTTACAAAACCTCTCCAGTTGGTAAGTTTTTCTAATCATAAAACTATATACAGTAAAATCTTGATCGATCGTTCCTTGAATAATCATTTTCCCATATGTCGTTTATTTCATCCAGTTCTGAATTGATTCCATATAAAAATATATTGCATTGATCGTTCCTCTATGCATGATTTTACCACAATATCAATTTTGAATATTGCAGCTTTTTGTACTATTTCACTCGATTGATTGATCATTTCTCCAAAATAGTAAAACCATATTTCGTAGCGAAATATAAATAGTTACAACAGTGTACCACAAAACCTTCAAATAATGATGAAGAATAAGTAGATGTCACTGAAGATGATATCAGATTGGAAAAGCATCTGAAAAATCTTGAAATCTTGAAAACTATATTGCATTTGATGATATCACTATGTGTGGGTAAGAAACAATCGAAAATTTGTTTGACAAAAAGTCAAATAAGACAGCAGAAGAGGTTGAAGATGTTGATAAAAAATTCTCCCGCCTTTACCTTTTTTTTTGGAAGCATGCATGACCTTTGGAAAAATTTAAACCTTTTTTGTTCACATACAATAACTGATGCTGAAAAAAATGCCATTTACAACACATAAAAAACACTGTTTACTTATGGAAATAAAAGTGCCAAAATACTAGTGATGATAGGAAACTATTTGAATTAAAATAAATGTTTTTTTTTTGGGAATTAAAATATTTTTCGAATATAGGTCTGGGGGGTACTTTCCTACTGAAAGAAGGCAAATCAAAGGAGCACATAATGCCAGATTTTTCTGAAACACCGTTAAACTCTGATGAAGATGTTGATGATTGGTTGCATTTCTTTGACATGTCAGCACCACTTATTAATGTTGGAACATTAGTATCACATGATCCGGTAAGAAAATGTAAAATTTTTAATCCAGAAGCTGGAAAAAAAAAGATATACTGGGGAACTTTGTGTGTAACTTTAACAGTATCTTTGTATCAAGAATATAATTCTTTTTTCTGTGTACCCATTAGACAAATGGCACAATTATACTTTATGTGTTTCAAATTGTTTTCATAAAAAAATAATTTTATTCATGCTGAGGTACATGACCATGTGGTAAATTGCTGAATGTTTGTGCACGTTACAGGTTCAAATCCTGCCGTGTTTTACTCCTTCAAATAGCACTGGCATTATTTCCGCTTAGTTTTCAAGGGTATAATAAGGATATCTATGGCTTCGGTCATATTCTTTTTTTTTTTAATTATTCACTCATATTAGTAGATTTTCATCTATCCTATACAAGTTAATTTATTATTTGTTATTTTGTTCAAGAAATAGTTAAGTATGCAAGGATGTCTTTGGGGATATATTTATGAGCGAAATATAAATTTAAAAGTGGTTTTGATGAATCAAAAATGGTTGCAATCCAATCAAAAGTGATCCCTGTCCTGATAGGCCTGCATCGAACAAAATACGTGAAAATCAAAATCTATATGAACCGAGATGATTAAAATTGTTATGAGAGTTGGTCAAGAACTTGGCATTCTAAAAACATTATTTTATATTTTTTACTTAAGACCTAGGGATGAGTTGTGTGGCTTCTGACACAACAGCAGAATGTCTTCCTAGTGGAAAACGCCCAGTACAGGTTGCACCAACAATAAATATGATCTAAGACAAATCTCTGTGGTAAACTCTAGAAAAAAAAACTGAACAAATTGTGTCAAAGTCGGAACAATGTCAAGATAATACTCACTATTTTTTTAACTACAGAAGTGTTTCTCAATATGAATACGCTCCATAGACGGTGCATAAAGAGGAATTTTGAAAATATTGAGAGATAAAGTGTAAAGGAAACAGATTCATCTCTGGAATATATAATATTCTCATCCATTAATTTCTGGACAAACACTGCGTTACACAGTCACTTCTGTCAGCCTCCAGACAGCTCTGATATGACCTTCAGTTCTTGTTGTTTCCATAACTGAAAACTCTTTAAAGGGAAAGAGATCAATCAGAACGCAATGACTCAGCTACAGACTATTCCAAAAACTGAATTTGAAAATTGGTTTGGAAGTGGAAGGAGTGCTAAAATAAGTCTGTGGTTTCCCAAAAGGAGTATTTTTAAGGATACTGAGGTGTTGTTGCTCTAAAGTACAATAGCTATATATTGTTTGTAGTATAAGGCCAGGTAAATTCCTCAATTGTACAGTACCCGGTGGTAAGTAATACACATCGGGCTTAAGAAAGAGACTGTCGGCCATAATCGGCTAACTTCGGCTTTGTAGAGCGTCATCTCTGTCATTCATACATGTATTCCGTCGCGATTTATCAGTCAATCGTGCGACAGAGACGACGCTCTACAAAGCCAATTATGGCCGACAGTCTCTTTTTTAAGCCCGATGTGTATTACTTACCGCCGGGTATTGTACACATACATCATATCAAAGATTTAAAATGCTCTCATGTAAATCATGTAGAATAGCAAACTTAAAGTTAACTCTCACAGAGAGATTGTTGAATTTTCTACAATTTAATTTGATCATATGTTTTAGGATTTGGATTTAAGGGTTCAGCATTTCCATACATTCAGTCATCATGGTGAAGGAGGACATTATCATATTGATACCACTCCAGATACTGTCAGCTACTTAGGATATTTTGCCGTAGCAGAATCCATAATTAGGGTAGACGCTCCACAAAATACACACAAAATTGGAAGAGACTAAGACCACACTGTTGTAATTAAATATATTCACTGAATAGCCAAATTTGTTTAAAAATTATATGTATTAATTTATTTGTAAGAATATTTATGGTGATGGACATTTTGTAAAAAAAAAAATTTTTATAAATATATGTGTGACGATTCTTTTATTTAGTTTTTTTTCTCATTATCACAATTATTATTATTTAATATACTAAAAGTTTCAAAACGCTGGCATGGCTGGTTCATACATAATTACGTAACAATTGACAGTACCTTCTGAGTCTCGGTCGTAAAAGGAACAATGGAGCAACGTGCCAATATCAAATTTTGTTTTAAATTGGGTAAAAGTGCCACAGAAAACTTTGAAATGATTCAAACTGTTTATGGTAGTGAAGCAATGAGTCGTAAAAACGTTTTTAAGTGGTATGTAAGATTTTATAATGGTAGAGAGAGAATTGAAGATAATATACTAGCCCACACATGATGGTGTAACAATAGTTTCGGAATTGTTACACCATCATGTGTGGGCTAGTATAACCAATATGAGCAATAATGAACTATGACTTCCATGGCTAGTCAAGTCGTTATAAGCCCGAAGGCTCGATGAATAGGGCCAAAGATAATGTTGTCTCACGGCCATGCTATTTAATATGTTCAAATCATCAATTCAGACATGTTGAAAGCTATCATATAAATTAACACAGAAGTTTCATTGATTTTCGTGGCAAATGAACCTAATTACACAAGCTTGTTCTCTTTCCTATCTAAATATTCTTTTTGAACATTGCTGATGATTTAGAAGTCAAAAGGGCTCCGAGACAACACAAAATGTGTTCCCCATTTGTGATCGTTTTGAGTATATTCAAGCACTGGAATGTGAACCAAATAGAATTTGTAGGTATTTAAAAAAAAAAATTAATTTTATTTTATGTAGTTCATCATAAACTTTCTAGTGTTTATTTTAAGTATACACCTACAAATAATAAAAATATAATTTCTATAGTGCTGAGAGCAAACCCTCCTTCCTTAAAAGTGAGTTGGGTTGTTTGGCAAAGAGCTTATTTAATTTGATGGATTTTAATTATAAGATTAAAATCTTTTCAACCAACCAACCAGAATGATTTTAAAAAGGTTCTTAGCCTTATTACCGTAAAATCTTGAGTATAATGCACATGAATTTTACTCATTTTAGCCCCCAAAAGGTGTGTATTATATTCATACACAAAAAAACATCTCATTTCTACATCGATCAATAAGTCCCGGGACTAACCAACAGATGGCGCCTCTAATAACAAATCCATACCATTCTCAGTTAGTACCAACCTTTAGAAGTTACGTATCAAACTTTCATGACATTGTGTCGAGTTACAGTGGTTTTAGTGACACTACTTTTGCTATTTTCAAAACAATGGAAAAAACAAATTTCGTGTGTTGATAAAACATTGCTTTTTAATGGGAAAAAATACCGTTCAAACTTAGCAATGGCTTGAAAAGTGTTATCCGGGCTCTGTTCCGTCGAAAACAACCATTTGTCGGTGGTATGCTGATTTCAAACGCGGTCGTACAGACACAAATGATGCTGAACGCTCTGGTCGTCCAAATGAGGCTGTTACACCAGAAAACATAAAAAAACCCTCAAAATCGTGATGGAAAACCGCAAAGTAAAGTTGCGTGAGATAGCTAACATCCTGAAGACATCGTTTGGTAGTGTTTACACTATTTTCATGAACATTTGGTCATGAAAAAGCTTTTTTCGAAATGGGTGCCGCGTTTGCTCACAATGAAACAGAAACAACAACGCATCGATGATTCAGAGCGCTATTGACGTGAATAGCATCTTCACCGTACAATTCGCAAATATCGCGAGCAGCTTTATTCCCTCGAATGAACGCGAACAGAAGGTGTCGAAAATGCTCACTTTCGTCTACTTGACATTCCATTTTGAAGGCTTGTAATCAAATAAAATAATATATGTAACGTAAAAGCAAACACAATATCTTGTAGAGCAGAAAATTTTCTTTCGAATGACGTATAACATTTACCATTTTGTTTTACTTTTGGTGCTTATTTTTAAATTTGAAAAAAAACGGACACAACTTACGAGTATATGATAGGTATGCAGGTCCTATTAAAAATAATAATAATCATTTTTTTCTCTTACCATTTTTAGTTTTTTTTGTTTGAAAGCAATTCCCATCTGACCCAGATTATAAAATTAATTCATTTTGTGTATTTTTTCTAGTTATATGACTTTTATAGAACTAATTAATTGCATAAAGTAAGGGATACCTTTATTAGTTCAAACTGCATGATTTTTTTAGGAAAACTTGTTCATGCTTTTTGAGGGAATTAGCACAGCACAGAAACCAGCATATTAACTGCAGGGTTGTGCACATCGTTTCCTATCAATTTGGAATAGTGTTATTAACTACAACTAACTAATATTAATATTATACTAACTAATATTAACTTCAAATACAGTTATAAGAGATGCTCATGTGAAATCCAATATTCTTATATTCCTCGTTAAAATTATTATATTAAAAAAACAATTTTCTACCTATATTGTTGCAAACAAATAACATTCTGAAGTACTTTGAGCCCTCATTGATGTTGGCACAAACAAACTTTCATGGTTTTTTATATAAGCTAACTTATGATGAAGGACAAGACCTAGTAATGATTAGGGTTAAGAAGCCCAGATATCTGCATGCACATAATTTATGATATTATAAGCACCAAAAGTAAATTATGGTGGCTGGTAGATTTTGTCCCCATCTCATTTTAAGGTTGTACTTGTAAGCTAACTTTCCTTTATCAAAAATTAAAGCAATCTTTTAATCAAAAATAAATGTAAAAACAGTCTTCCACCACTTCAGGTTAGCGAGAGACAAATTGCCTCTACTATACTGTTACCAGGAATACAAGTCCTTTGCGAATGCGACGTTTATTATATTGTACAGACAACAAAGAGCACCAAGAGACGCATGTCAGAGCACATAGAGAGTGCTTGAGAAACAACAAAGTAGCCAAATCAGTGATTTGTGTACATTAATTCAAGGAGACACTAGCCACTTAATTAGATTTGATAAAGCATGTGCCATAGCTTCAGAAAAACACCACTACCCTTGAATAGTGAGAGAAATCACCAACATTAAAAAAATATCCTAATTTAAATAGATCAAAATCTCTGCAGTGTGGAAATCAGTTCTAATGGAAAAGCGATAAATTGAGACAAGTCATCAGAGTGACTTGTGATAAAAGAATGCCACAGAAGATGAAAAGCTGAATATATAAATGTCACAGGACTCGTGATGCTGAATGATACAGAATGCCCAGTGCACACTGGAGTACAGGAGCAGAAGTACAATGCAGCATAAATGAGAATGCTGAGGTGGATAGTAGGGGATATGGAGGACATCCGAATGCTAGGAATTTTGAGGGATCTTGTCTACAACAGAGAACTTTGGAGAGAGAAGACTCGCAAAGTCAATTCCATGTAGTGAGATGAAGCTAGGAGGAAAAAGAATGTTGGGATTTACCATAGTAAATAATCAATATTGAATAATTCAAGTACTTGTATAATGATATCAAACATTTCATAATCTGATCCATGCCACCTGTTATGTTTTGATAAGATAGCTTTATTTGTCATATCAATAAAATATTGATATTTCAATAAAATAAAATATAGATAAATCTTAATTTTTTTTAGAGATACACATTGTCAATTCCGGTATGAGTCATACATATATAGTGTTAAATTGTTTGATCAAAATCCCATTGTTATTTTTATTCAATCAGTTGATAAAAACACAATTTGTAAAAATTATTCATGTTCAAATCATTTCATGAAGGGGATATTGTTCCTCAAAATCATTATGTTAACAGAATTAATCAAGCGTTGATTGATTTGTTATTTTCTTCTTTTCACGTAATATCTCACTTAACAGATTAAAGCAGGGGCATTAAGTGGGGCCTTGTGAATGAATCCAAATTGTGCAGAATAAATGCTTTTATTTTTATTAATGCGTTTTTGTTAGTCTTTTTATCAATTTTATTATAATCTTAAAATGAACATATTGAAAATAGCAAAGAGTAAAAGAAGATTGTTCGAAATAATCCTCTCCAACTGACGGCCACAAATAAAACATTAGTGTGTATGTTAAAAAAATAGTCACAACAAAGTCATTTAAAAGTTAATTAACTTTAATAAATAATTTTAAAAAATAATTGCTGAAACGTAGGTAATAAAACTAATTTGTGTATTTATTGGTCTTAAACCCAATTAAATTATTTCCATTATTTGAAGTTAGTACATAGTAGTTAGATTTTTAACAAAATTATGTATATTTTGAAGTGCAACAAATTAAAGATTCTTGAATGGACCCTTATTAAGTTTCAGCTAACTTAATGGGGTCTTCCAACATGAAAAGGTTACCCATATGATGGGGTTAAATAATTTATTACGTTTCTTTTGCACAGCTTCGCACAAAATCAGGACCTTTTTCCAATAAAACGATAAATCAGCATTGGTTTATATTTTAAGTTTTCTGATAAATAACTACCCAGTACAAAGTTAAACGATCCTTCACAGCTTTGAATTCTGACTTCGTTCTTTCTTCTTGTGAAATGAATGTTTTAGATGGCATTAGGATTTTTGTGAAATAAATGTTTCCAAATTAGACCCGTTTCATCAGCATTCAATATCAAATTCGGAAGATATCCACTCCACTCAATTATAATGCTTAATTGTTCAGGAAATTCTCTTGCTGCTTCTATGTCAGCACTAACTGTTTCGCCTGTTATACTAATGTGAATTTTAGCTGGTTTTTTAATGTTTTCGAACCATCCACGAGAAGCTACAAAATTTCCCCCTTTTTATTTTATTCTTGGTTTATCAAAAAGTTAAACCAATTCATTGGTTTATTTTTAATTTGACTTACTGGCATGTAGAATCAGTCCATACAGCATCAATTCAGACAATCTTAACTTAACAATCTCTCGACTTTTTGTATAGGGTGGCGCAACAAGAACTGCAATACAGCTATTATTTCATCAACAGTATGACAAGTAGCCCCATCCTGCTGGAACCACATGTTTTCCAAGTCCAAATCGTTCAATTGATGCAAAAAAAGGTTTGAATCATGTCACGATTTCGATTTCTATTATCCGAAGGTATTATTTCATACGGTGGCGCAACAAGAACGGCAATTTTTAATTTGCCGCCATTTTTCTATCTATATAAATACTGAACAACCAGGGTGATGCATTGTTGCTTTACCCCTTTCGAAATATTGAACGACTCACTCTAATTAACAATAGAAATGCAACATAATTTTTTTTTGTGTTTTATAATTTATTAGGTTTTATACATTCATCTAGTGGTATGGTATTTACCTACAAAAAAGTCGGAAAGTTCTCAGTAGCCACTCGTAAATTCCGAATGCTCAATACTAGGTATCCCTATAATATCATACAGCCAACGAAGCACCAGCTAACCAGATCTCCTCTCACACGGTAAACTGTACATTAATCACACCACTTTAGGGGGAGTCGTCATCATGCATTTGTTGTACATGTTCTTATGAGTATTTTAACTCAATGGAATATTGTGTTGATAGGTACTTCTTTTCCAAGTAAAATATACTCGCCTTTTATTATCATTTTGTTAAATAAACACAGGATGTATGGTCAAAGGAACTAAAACTAAAACAAAATGTGTTCAATATTTATTTATTGAATAAAAATATTAAAAATAAAGGCTTACATGTCTTGATAAGTAGTCAATATTCTATACTGCACCATAAGCAGTCTTACTTTCTATCATTTCATGACTCCCATCATTACTATTGGTAGATACATTTGTTTTCATTAAATCACATCTTTAGTGCTTTGTACGGGGTTTTAAGTCAAATAATTATAATTTAATGGACAAAATATAATAGATGGTCAATCCCTCATCATTGATTGTCAGCCATCCTGTAAATAGATGACTGTGTGTGTAGTTGTTTGTGTCCAAGTTGTTGTACACCAGCAAGCACAGTCTTGGCAGATTAAATCCAAAGTTCCGATGACAAGGAGATCAAAGTTCCAAGATGATCTATCACCAGGTTTAATCTACTTCAGCCTTTCTATTGGCAGATTTTTATATTACTAAATAGTGTTATAAGAATTTATGATAGCTTTTGACTATATAAATATACCAGGTATTGATCTAACATCTAACGTATTTCAAATAAATTTTTAATCACATTTTGGTACTAATTTATAGTATATTTAATTAGATAATTATAGATTTTGTAATTATATATTTTAGCAAATTTTTTCAGCAATTGAGTAATTTTTTTTTCAAAATGTTTATACACGTACTTCTTTCTCATAATACGAAGAAAATTACCAATTATGAATGTGATATTGGGACAATACTTTAGATCTGCAACTCAAAATACTATTTCACGTAACTTTTATATAATAAAAAATCTTTGGGGAGTCAAAACTTACTAGAAATATCCTCAGTCGTTTAATGTAATATTATAATATACTAAAATATACATTATACATGTATATATAATATAGAAAAAATTGAGCACTAATAATGGTAGGTTAGTAAAAAAAGAAAAGAGATCAAAATACATTTGTAATTTTTTTTACAAATATGAAATAGTAATACAAAGATTATACTTGGTATAATTTTAATAAAATTCATTTATAAAAATGTATCTTATTGCTCTCATTTTTATTATGTGAGAATAATAAGCAGTGTCTTTTTATAAACATTTGTTTATCCAATGTATCACAATTTATTCATTTTTAATATTTTTACATAATGGATTGTTGCAAATATTGATTAGTTCTTTATTAACATTAATTAAGATTTCTTTCTTCATTATTCCCATGGACAATGAAATATACGTTGTGGTTTAATTTACATAAAAGCACTTTTTTTTAAATACAAGTCAAATATAATCAATTTATTATTACTGACCTTGTCAGCCAATTTTTTTGTGCAATCACATTTTTATTATTTCATTTTTACAGACCTGATATAATGTGAAAATACATGGTTAAATCTACTTTTTTTTACTTTATTGTATATACGTATATAAATTAAGCTAACTTGTCTTAAACAAAGCTATTTACGAATAAGTTTTTTTTAAATCTCACGAAGCCCATCTTTATTTATACTCGGTAATATAATATATATGTGCTAATAAAAGTGGTACAGCTCAGATTTCGAACCAGTTACCTGTACAGATATGTCCAGCATATTATTCGCACAGCACACACCTCGAATTATCCAAATTAAATGAAAATTATTTAGAAAAGGAATGTTAGTAAAAATAAGAAAATAAATTACTTTAATTATAGGAAATGGTAGCATAGTAGAGCAAAAGTGTGGTTGGACCAAGCAAATTAATTTTTGGAAGATGTTGAAACGAAGAAAGTATGATCCGATGGGAAGTCTGACACTGCCCTCTCTGCTACTCATCTTGTAAATCATTCTATGGTGATTTTTGCTAAGCAAAATCGAAGACCTTTCTGAGCATTGATATTTTTATTCTAAAATTAATTTACCTTTAAAATTCTCAAGTAAGAATACATAGTCTTGACTAAAAATACATTTTATAGATTTTTAATAATATCAATTCACAAAGCAGTAATGAAAATAATTGCACTTAGTATTTCACAATATTTTACCATCACAAAAATTTCTGGACTAATTTTATATTTTTTAACAAAAAAACGAGAAAAACATTTAAGATCACATTGAGTTTTCTTTGCAGATTATAAGTATCTATGAAGAAATTCATATATTTTCCACTCAAACATTACACTTAAATTATCAGCGTAATTGTTGCACCAGTGACTCCATCATAACAATGTTTTTTTGTCTTAAAACTCAAACGTACTCAATCAAGTGGTTGATTAGAATTATCTTACATAAGCTAAACATATGTTTCTGTGACATTCAAGAAAAAAAGACCAATTGAAAATTTCAAATATTTTACATTGGATGAGAAAAATATATTAACTGTGGATTTGACAAAGTGTAATTATTTTATTTAATCCAAAGTAGTTCTCATTACTAAATTTCACGCCAAATTATTACTCACTTGATCTCGCTTAATATTATAAGTATGGTCTTTAATATAATAAAATATTAATCACATACTTCAGACAATATTGATAAGAAATTGTAAACAAATAAAACTACTGTACTACTAATAGCAGATTTAATATAAATGGAAAAGAAAGTAATTTTGTTTGTTAGTAGTCATTGAAATTTTGAAGAACTGTAAAAGAATTCAACAAATTCATGAAAATAAATCACATGATCCAATTGTTGAATGAATGGTTTGCAGCAAACTGATAAAATACAGTGCAATATTTTTTTATGTATTCATCAAACAATTTTAAGTATGATAAATATCAAGGGTTTAAAAAATATTCAAAACAAAATGTGCTTTGCCTAGTTAATTTCTTAATATTATTTTATCATCGAATTACAATGAAATTGTTTAAAACATTTAGTGCTGAGGACACGCCTTGCATGTCTCTACAAATATAAGTCCAGTGCGTACGACATGCCAGATTTTTTATGTTAATAATGTGTGTGTGTCTGCTAAATTTCTCAGCACGGCATGTATTTAAGTAAAATTTTATTCGCAATGAATGTTTTAAACTAAGTGTTCCACAGCATTATTTTTAATATTTTCCTAATTTGAAGTAGACATTAACAAAGTAGTGAATTGCTTAGAAAAATATATATTCAGTAAAAAAAATACTTTATAATTAACATCAGAGAGAATTACATATTTTACTTAATTTATTGTTGTTCTTCCTCACATTTGGGGATTACTCAGTTGATTCTATCTGTATTTATTCCATTCTATTGTTCCATCTCAAGTCAGATATGTCATTTGAATGAAGTAAGTTTATCAGGTTTGAATATTAGTTATATGGACATAACAAAGAAGGCAAGATAAGGTTTTGACATGCATATTAACTGATGAGTTATTCCATGTCAACTCAACACACTTTCCACCTTACTCCTTAAGGTTTTGGTTTACAGCCCGTATCTATGAAGTACACCAAAAGATACTTTTCTTCAGATTTTTTGAGAAGTAAATTTTTTATAAATTTTTTGAAAACTGCCGTAAATGAAAAAATCGTGAGTTTTGGAACCACACCACTAATATTTCCTGAATGTTATATGATAATAATATAGGGCTTATTTTAAAGCTCTGAAAATTATATATAACATGATAGAAGTTGATAAATGATTTTATTACAAAAAATGAAGCAAAAAAAAAATTTGGTGTACTCCATAGGTACAATCTGTAAACTGAAAATCAAGTTTGAGGGGTAAGGTAGAATATTATAAATTCTTACTTAAATTATAAAAAAATTATGTGGAATAGCCCTGATTTAATACATATATGGAATAAATTAGAATTAACAAAAACGAATAAATTAGATTTAAACAAATTATAACATATTTAGTACTAATAAGAAATATGTCAAAAGAGAGCGAGAAATATGTCCAAGTTGTTGCTAAAAACAACAATATTTTTTTTTATATTAGAATGCATATTGTTTGTAGATATCTGATATATTTTTCCTAAAAAAATATGTTACTTTACATTAACGGTAGCTATCAAGTTTATGTATATTACAAAGTTCAGAAGACCTAAAGGGCAATATCTAATGAATGTTTTAAATTATTATTTATTTCAAAGAAATAAAATTATTTGCATTCTCATAAAGTAGCAATTGTTCATTTGCTTGTTTCTACATAAATATTAGATAGTATATTTCTTGAAGGTTTCAGAACAAAAAAAATTGTATAGGTCAAGTCACGATTGACAACATTAGAAAAAAAACTAACAATAAAAATAATCATATTAAAAAAATTATAACAAAAATAAATGTTACTTACGCAACAATTTGTACAAAAAAATCTATACAAAGAAATATTCACCCTGTGGTGGGAAAAAATTGTAAAAATATGTTGTAACTAACCTATTTGTTCATATTAGACTAAAACTTACTATAAAAATGGCCATTGTCTTAATTGTGACAAATTATATTAACTTAATAATAATGGGCAATACTCTCAAGGTTGAAAGAGTTTTGTCTTAAATCTTGATTTGTAGTTTATCTACAAAAAAATAATTGTAATTAAAATTCATATTCACTCAAAATGTTTTGGATCAATTTACTTTTCTGACTGACGTGTTTTGTTTGTGTTCACATTGGCGTATGACATTTATCATAGATGAATAAATCATTGAAAACATATCCATCTCAGTACGAGCACCTGAAGATCTCGTGGAATTTTCATTTTATTTTTAGTAAATATTTGAGTTTTTTCAACAACTGAAGATTATGGAATTTGCGTACACTAATAATACTAAAAATGTTTTAAAAGGAAATGACATAATGACATGAAAAGGCAGACTGAATGCACTCTGTTCATATTACAGTAGAATCCATTGTTTTATTTCAACAGAAACTTTTAATCATTGTTTGATTTTTTTCCAAATACCAGTAACCGCGTCATCATGCTGGTAACACAAGGAATCTGTTTCTGCTGATGCATGACGGGGCTATCAGGAGTGTTGGACTCAAAGTCATAAGCTACTCGTTGGGAAACAAATGTCAACAGGGTCAGGACGTCCCTGTCCCCTCCATATTGGCGCAGTTCGTCAGTTAAAGCCTGTATGAACCACGAACCTCTTGTGGTGTTTCGCCAAGAATAGTATCCAGGCACGGTAGAATAACTAATTAAGAAATCAGCATGGATGGGGATACGATATGTGGTAAGAAGCGGTCCATCAACTTCGGTACGATTACTCATGATCACACCTCTATCCAGCTTGTCTCCTTGGCAAGCTTGAATGAAAAATAATTTAGGTTTTCCAGCGAGTGTCGGGCATTTGTCGGCAGTAAAACTGTGCCATAACATTTCTGGTTTATAAAACGTATCACGAGCATATAACATACCCATTTCTCCGTGCGACAAAACAGCAACCAAGACGCAATCATGATCAGTGTGATCTGCCTTGGCCGCGTTCGAAATGTATTCACTCAAATCCTTGTATTTCAAGTTATGTAACACCGTAACTAAGAATCCCAAGTCTTTTAAGACATCTTTTAAGTTATTACAATCGACATTAGTGCCAGAACGACTTTTCAAACCTTGGATATCAAAATGCTCGTGATTGAAAATTAAAGCCAGTCCACGTCTTTGGTGATTCATATTATAGTATGCATCGTGTCTAGCAGTTGGCATTCGCGCCACTCTCGGAGGAGAATTAGGATAAAGAGTACCCTTGGCATCTCCTTCATCTTCATCCACGAGTCTTTGTTCTGAGTTGCAACCATTGCTTCCTTCTGGTAAAGCGTCAGTCTCCATTTGAAAGGCGATATGAATTCTTTCAACGATAAAAAGTTAATTCGCACAATTATAGTACAGTTAATTTCACATTAACAATTCCTTGAGGCACAAAGGTATTTTTTTTTAATCAAGCGTCCCGTTTGAATAAACTTTCCGCAGAACTATAGATTGCGCAGAATCTTATCTGACAAAATAACTACAATACCATAGATAATATAACTACCGTGAGTAGCAGTGATGAGAAAAAGTAACATAAGTAATGAAAATAGTACAGTTACTTTTAAATTCCTGATACCTGAAGTACCATATTAAAAAGCCTACCAGTTATTTTCATTAAATGCGATAATTTTTTGTTACGAGTAACGATTATCAATATTTGTAACGAATAACAAGTCTTCTTCATCTTATTTTAGGCCTGTTGGCCTGTTATGGTCCTGCATCATTGTTTGCCTCTTGCGACGTCGACTGCCAGCTGTCTTTTCATCTTTTGGGAGGTCGTCCTGGAGGTCTGCTTGCTTGGGGGATACTGTCCCTGGCCATTCTTACGGCTCTTGGTTCCGCCATTCTGGATACGTGTTCATTCCAAAACCTTCTTCTCTGTCGTCCCCATCTGACAATATCTTCAACTTCGCACGTCCTTCGGATTTCTGTGTTATGTACTCTATCACGAAGGGTTTTGCCAGCGATACTCCTGTGTACCTTCATTTCGCTGGTTCAAAGGAGATTTTTGGTTCTGACAGTGTCGGCGCTGGACTCTATGCTGTATGTCATTATGGGGCGGACACAGGTCTTGTATATCCTCACCTTGCTTTGGATGTTCATTTGCTTGTTTTTCCAGATAGTGTTCTTTAAACATCCGGAAATAGCTGCGGCCTTTTGTGATTGTTCAAGCACTTCGCCATAGAGGTCATTATTGCACATTATGCTAGCACCCAAGTATCTAAATTTTGTTACTTGTTCAAT
Source organism: Odontocerum albicorne (assembly GCA_949825065.1). Lineage (NCBI taxonomy): Eukaryota > Metazoa > Arthropoda > Insecta > Trichoptera > Odontoceridae > Odontocerum > Odontocerum albicorne. The sequence continues at coordinate 18,129,161 of OX463840.1, forward strand.
CGGTGTGTCGTCGATCGCCACACTGCATCCAACTTGCTCTCTGGCTAGAGTCGTGCATTTAGTCTTGCTGATGGAGATAGACATGTTGTATTTTTTGGAAGCAGTGTGGAATCGATGTAGCATTTGTTGCAGGTCTTCCTCTGATTCAGCTATGATGGTGGCATCGTCAACATAGCATATGATGTTTAGCATATTGTTGCCCATCTTGTATCCCAGGTTAGTTCGGCAACTTCTTCTATAATTTTATCCATAACCAAGTTAAATAGAAATGGGCTTAACCTATCTCCTTGTCTTACTCCGGTTGGTGTTGGAACGTCATTAGAGAGTTCTCCGTCTGCGCGAATTCTTGCGGAGCTATTTAGATTGATGTCTCTAATGGTTTTGGCGATGGAGGGTGACACGTTCATTTCGAGCAAAATGCTTATTACATCTTCTAGTTGGATTATATCAAAGGCCTTGGTCAGATCGATAAAAGCAAGGTAAGCAGTCTTGTTGTATTCCAAAGGCTTTTCTTTAATTTGCCGCAGTATGAATATAGCATCTGTAGTAGATCTGTTTCTTCGGAATCCTTGTTGTTCATCTCTATTTTCAATTTGTTGTTCTAATTTTACTTTTAGGATGTTGGTGAAGAGCTTGAGAAATGCGCTTAAAAGAAATATTCCTCTGTAGTTACCAGGATCAGATTTTTGTCCTTTTTTGAAGATGGGAATCATTATACTGGCCCTCCATTCATCTGGTATTGTTGTAGTTTCAAAGATCAAGTTGTAAAGTTTATGGAGACTTTTCGCTAATTCTTCGCCGCCATATTTTATGAGTTCGTTTGATATATTATCACTTCCAGGAAATACAAAATAATAACAAGTCTTTATATTAATTTATTCTATATTGATCCGAATAACAAATAGTTGCTACATGGGGAAGTTGTATATTATCTTTGAATTCGTTTGGCAGCGTTGGATATAAACGTATGTCACTAATGAAAACATTTGAGACAATCATATGTTCTTGTCATATGGACATAACTTTCTGTGCACGATACTATTATATCAAATATAGCTCCTCATATAAAACAAAGGTTGATATTAAAATAAGTCAACTGAATAAAAAAAAATTTAATATATTGACTAATATATGGTGACATTATAATAATTTAATATATGGTGACTGTATCGGACGTGTAGCGTCACCCCTAATATTTGTGTATTTAAATCTGTGTATGAACTCTGTTAAATTGTATACACATAACATATCATGTAAACTCTGCTATATGTAACGTAATATGTATTGTGTTATTCTTTAATTCTATGTAAACTTACATTTGTATGCGAATTCATCTGATATATGTTCATTGTTAATCTATGTATATGTAAAATGTATGTTATATTTTATGTTTGTTTGGGTCCGGACGCTAGCGCGACCGTAATGTAAATACTACTTGTGAACGGTGGTCGCCACAGTAGATCCCTGACCAGTCGTCCTAAGCAGGCCGAAAATCCCGAAAATTGCGGGATACGAGGGCTTACTGTGGCCGGTTGACCGTTCATAAGAGGCCCCCTTTTTGCCAAAATTACATTCTCTTCACTCGACTGTTCCTGTGTTTTACTCTTCTACCCTACTTTAACCCAGAAAGAGGAATCTCTGCTCTACAACTGTCTTCGCTTCATATCTTCGCTTCGCCAGAACTATCTTCACGGTTACGCCACTGGAGCCGCTCTGAGCAACTGTCTGAATAGCCAGCAACAAGCCCCGCCCCTAAGTTCAGTGGCGTAGCACGGAAAGAATATTTCGCCAATAATTAACTTTTGGTGATTGACGCTTTCGAAACCGCGACCTGAATTCTCCGAGCACTGCAGCAACCAACGTGCCTATTTACAGTCTTTGTACCTGTCCGGTACAGTGACATTATTCTCCCTTGCGAATAGTATTCTAATACAAGGTTTTACTTTTTCAAAGAAGTTTAGAGTTTTTTTAAATATTAATAAATGTAAACATTATAATTAATGTTCAAATGGTAAAAAATACTTTCTTATAAGCATGTGTATTTATAATCAAACCTGACTTATACACATTGTGATATGGATTCAGAAAAAGCGGGGCATAGTAACTCATATTTTTATTTGACGAATTCTGAACAATAGTTTACAAATAGCATTAATATATATATTGTTTATAATTCAATCGTAATTTCATAATGGCTCGTGCGATGTCTGAAATTAGAGTAATTCGCATATATTCAATTATTTTTCAGTAACCAGCAAGTATCAATATTCAAAATAACCATAAAATTAACGAATGTTTCAAGTAATGGTATTCCAATATCAGGATTTATTTGTTACCAGATACCTGATATTAGGTAATATAATATATGTTAATATTATATAACCGATATTCAAATAAATACATCAATAACAATGATGCCACTCCCAGTAATAGAAAAATGTATCGAAGTACTTAAACCGTGACTAGAGGAATGTATTCAAGGGGGTCAGGGCAACAATGACAACTCAACAAGATAATTTTAAAATTTCATTAGTCTGTAGAGGTGATGCAGTAGGCCGATAGCGGTTCAGGTAGGTTAGGCGTGTTGTCCCGAGAATGGCGCTAGGATGGTTTAAGGTGGGCGTCATTGCTGGTCCAAGTAGGACGGCAGGTCAGCCCTAGCATATGGTAACGCTGGTCCGGGCAGGGTGGCTCCAGATGGGTGGTAATGCTGGCCCGGGTAGGGTAGCTCTAGATGGGTGGCGATACTGGCCCAGGCGAGGCGACTCTAGCAGATGGCAACGCTGTTCCGAGTGGGACGGCAGGGCGGTTCTAAGCAGCGACAATGCTGGTTCGGGTGAGATGGCGAGGCGGCTTCAACAGGCGACAACGCTGGTACGGGCGGGACGGCGAGGCGGGTCTAGTAGGCGGCAACGGTGGCCCAGGCAGAACGAAGATAGCCGGGGAAGTCAGCCACGTGAAGAAAGCTAAAGAGCTGGAGTGGAGATGTCTTGACTGGTGAATGATTCTCGACTGGAACTGATAGTTGGTTAATAACAGCTTGGTGCTGGTGCAGGCATAGCTCTCAGGTGAAATAAAGATCAGTCTAGGCACAGCTATCAGGTGAAGTGAGTCCACCCGGCACGGCAGCCGAGTGAATCTCTTAGATGGCGAATCCATCCGGCACGGCAGCCGGGTGAAGAGTGATTGAATTTTGTTCCGGGTCCAGCCTTTTTACAGCGACTACGAAGTAATTTTCGACAGTATAAGTGGTTCACTTATTGTGCCCATAATTTGCCCAACTCGTTTCCGTAACAGTCGTGACTGGAATTGGCGAATCTCATCACGACGGGTGTCTACGGGCGCATCTAGTGCATAGTTGGAAAGTAACCATTATTCTTTCTCAAAGTAACGGTAACAATTACTTTTCAAGTATATGATAAACGTATTTTAGTAAACTGCTTGTTGAGATGTGCTCAGTGACATCTTTGGTTGTAAAACAGAATCACTTTTAGTTTGAATTCACATACAATTTGTCGAGTTGAAAATAAATGAGGGCGCTGCGATCGCGTGATTGGCAGAACCGTAGTTGTGTATAGCTGATTCCAAAAATGGACTAACCCACAAAAAAAATAGTTGGAAAAAATAAACACTAGCCGTTTTGATGAACTTACCTTTAATATAAAAATAGTATAAATGGTATTTCACTATTTCCGTTGAATTTCTGATTTTTAAGTGTGACACTGATGATGAAGTTAAAATGAGGCAAGTATTTCTTTTTAGAAAAACAATATTACAAGTAAGATAATTCTAATGAAATGGAAGAAAAAAGTCTTACATTTTGTTTAAAACATTTAATATCAATATAGTTATACTCGGTAAAAGTACATAATTTAAATAAATAAGTTTTTTTTATGAAAAAGATTTTACACTTTAATTTGCATTCAGATTCCTTTTAATATAATAAACAATAAAATAAAAACAACATTCCTCATATCTGCATTTTTTTAAAAGTGCATTGGTACTGAATACCTCGTATATCGGACGTATGTGTCACCTATATTGATGATTTCATTTGTGCAACTGTCTGTTTATGAATTGTAAACATTGTATTTATATATATCGCAACGACCGACTATAATTAAAAATAATTATTAGTTCGGAAAAAATGACAACGCGCGAAGAAGACATAATGATGTTTGATGCGCAGACAGATGGCAGGGATGCCAAAAAGGGCAAAATAACTGTGGATCCTGACAATATTGGCAATGAGGTTGATGACAATAAGAAAGCCAATATTGACCTAAATAGAGATAGAAAGATAAATGTATTAAAATTAGTGATGTCCGCATGTTAATTTTTGTGATGTCCGCAAATATCTTGAAAACATATGCAGAGGAAATAGCGGTCTTTATGCAATTATCCAATATCTTGTTTACCACACACAAGATAATCCACCAGAGGTCCGATGGAATAGTTGCTAGTTGGAACAGATTACAGAATCACCTATGAAAAAATTTCACAGTTCTTTCAAGGCACGACGCAGAGCTGATTGTTACAGCAGCAGGGGAGATGTATAGATTACACTATAAAAAATATGCAGCTAACAACCCCGACAACTGGTATGGGACTGCAGGACCTATTTTAGATTTCTTTGTGGGACATAGGCTTCGCTTGAACGAGTTTAAGTTAGGTTATGGACAGATGCCCATTTGGAAAGCTGATGACACAAATATAATTGTTAACACCAGGGATTTGGGGATGCTATCATGTTTTATGTGAGGGGATAACATGGCCACCGCAAAAGAAATCGAGCATGTCTAAATCTCTGGGCCCTCTTCCATCATTAGTAAAGTTGGTGACTACGCAGAAAGTGTATAATAGGAAATGGAAACAGGATGTCATCAGAGACATGTCATATATATATATATATATATATATATATATATATATATATATATATATATATATATATATATATATATATATATATATATATATATATATATATATATATATATATATATATATATATATATATATATATATATATATATATATATATATATATATATATATATATATATATATATATATATATATATATATATATATATATATTTCATAACTCACACATTGGCTCCTGTTTTGTTTACAAAACCTAAGTCTGATATAGTCACTAATGATGTCATCAATATGTTTAATTTCTTAGGGTTTGGAGGCTTTTGGCCATACATAGAGAATGCCTGGGCTAAAAGGATGTATTATTACCTAGGATCACACTCAGCAGAAGCAGCATCACAAGTATTCTTCCATTGCTGTTTTGGTAGTTACAAGACTTTGGAATACTCGGTGAGATAACAGCATGTAAGAGATACACCAGGAATGAGCTAGGAAATGGCTTCAAAAGGACTGAACAGAGGGAGAAGACCCAATTTAATCCAATACCTATGCTGTTTTATTCAAAGATGACAAGAAGAAATTAGTCCAATTTTCTCACCTACTGGAACTTCTACTGTGTGTTATTTACGACAAACTTATACCTGCCAAAGAGGAGTCTCTTCACCCTCCTCTTCTTCTCTTCTTCACCGAAAACGCAAGAGGCAAACCGGAATCTCCGAGTATTGAGCGGCAGCCATCCACCTATTTTCCAGTCTTTGAACCGGTGCTGTACACCTCGTTAACTTATGAATAGGTAAAATGTATTAAGCGAGTGTGTACTGTAGTTTTGCTGTTCAAACTATGCGCAGGATGCAACTCGCGAGTATCATTGAAATTTTATGTAATTATTTTATAGTGTCTTAAATATATAGAATAAGAAATTAGTGTTATTTTCTTTGAATAAATAACATTCAATATTTTTTGGTATACAATTTCTCTTTGAGAGCATAAAAAAAATGCAGATACAATGATGTATAGACCAGTACATATGTATTTTGATTGTATGAATTGAATTACAGTAAGACCCTATTTAAGGCTACCCCGATTAACGCTGATTCGATATAATGCGTTTTTTTCCAAATCCTAAAAATGCGTTAAATTTACGCAGATTAAATTTATTGCGGTATTTTTCTTGATCCGTATATAATAAGATTATTCCCGAACCCAAACCAATCAGTTAGAAGTTGGTTTGATAGATTTAAACAAAGAAGCAGCCCCTACAACATCTGAAGCTGCTTTAGTCTTTCCATCAACTTTAAGAGCCATAATTGAAAAGGGGAATTATCCTCCAGAACTAGTTTTTAATGTTGATGAAACAGGACTTTTGGAAGAGAATGCCAAAGCGCACATTTATAACAGACGATCACCAGGATTCAGAGCTGCAAAATATCATTTGACCTTTCTTCTGGGCGGTAACACCAATGGTGATTTCAAATTAAAATTGTTGCTTGTGTATCATTCCAAAACATCAAGAGCAACGAAAGGAGTTATAAAATTTAGTATACCTGTGATTTGGGAATTAAATAGAAAATCTTGGATCACTATGGACATTTTTCAAAATTGGTTAACTACACATTTTTGTCTATCTGTATAACGCTACTGTGAACTTATTTTTTTCTAACCAAAATCGCTATTACTGATTGATAATGCTCCAAGCCATCTACCCCCACTTGTCCAACATAAAATCTTGCATTCTGGTTGAAGTAGTTTTCCTACCATCCACCACTACGTCGTTAACTTAGTAAACGGATTAGGGAGTCATATAAATTTTTAAGGCATTTCATCGCACATTTCAACAACTTATTGATAAAACAGACAGCGAAAATAAAGAATCATTTATGTAATTTTGGAAGAAATATAACATCATGGATGCCGTAGGCAACATCGAACTCACTGTGAACTCAAAGAAGTGACTGATAAATGTATGAAAGGACTGTGGAAGAAGGCATGACTGGAGATATCCAAGGATTTTCAACAAGAAAAGCCCATTGTGGACCAAATTGTTAACCTAGTCAATACAGCAGGACTAGGAGATGTAGATGAGCAGGATATTGAGGAGTTGCTGTGGGTTTCTGGTGAGAGCCTTACCAACGATGGCCGTCAAGAATTGTCAGAACAAGGGATTCATGCATAACCTGAAAATTGTGATTTTGAAAACAAAGAACCCGAGGAACTTGCTACAAATTTTCTCAGTAAAAGTTTGGTGGCGATAACCGAAATCATTGATCAATTTGTAGCGAATGATCCAGATTTTAAAAGAAGTACAAAAGCAAGACGAGGCGTTTTGAATGCAATCTCTTGCTACCGATAATTGCTTAGTGATAGAAAAAGAAAATGACAATAGACGACTTCAACAGCACAATAAATAAAAAATACTTCTGCGTACATATGATTATGAAAGTTAATATAAAAATAATTTAAAATTAAAGTTAAAAAAAAAATTCTTAGTCACCTATCCCTATTTACTATGTGTTAAAATTACCCAGTTTCACGCTGTTTTGTTTCGACGCATTGTTTTCAGGAATGCTTCATGACCGTTAATCGGGGTATTACTGTATTTTGTTGAAGTTTGCCAGTATCACTTTGTGAAATTTCTTATTGATAATTGCTATAAGTATTTACTTTCTGAATTCCATAACTTACAATATTTTAATGACGTCAGATTTGAGCTGTTAAGCTCAGATGAAAATATTGTAAGTATGAAATACTTGTAATATGATATTATTGTAAGTTTTGTGATTGCAGAAACATAATAATAAATTTTTTTATTTTCTTACAAGCAATATTCACTGGTTTACAATATTTCAAAATATTTAAAAAAAGACTAGCATGATTCTACTTAGTATTGTACATAAATTATTCTTAAGATTAATATTTTCTTTACTCTACTGTTTTACTTATAATAAATTTATCACAAAAAATATATCATAAGCATGAAACAAGTCTTATTAACTTGTAAAAGTATCAAATTTAACATTAAATAATTCAACTGTTTGAAACAATTTATTCCTTTAATATATATATACATCAAATATACATATTTTTGAAGAAAAAAAAAACAAATCTATTTCTTGAAATTATTCCCTAAATATGTTTTAAACAAGTTAATAAGTTATACAAATAAGGCAAGGAGTACATATCGTTGAAAATATTTAATTACGCAAATAGAATAGATAACTTCGGAATAGTTTGTGAATTTGTCTATTATAGTTATAACTTGTCTATGACTTGTGAATTCTGATAAACTTCAAACAAAATGTGAAGAAGCTTAATTTACCAAAATCACTTTTGTAATTAACAACTATAAATTTTAATATGTATTAAATATACCTCAACATTTAGATCTCTTGGAAGATATCTAAAGACTTTTTTACTAATTGGCACCTGTATTAAGATTGTCTGTAAGTACAGATGGCCCATTAATTATTCAGTGCACTAATTTTACTTCTATTTAATAAGATTTATTTACTCTAAATAACACTGTTTAGCAATTTTAACTGATTTATAGCAGAATACTTTTAATATTTTAATCAGTCAAAAGAAATTAAAATACATAATTTAATTAAGTCGAACCACATGAAGGCCGAAACAATCATTATGGCTAAATTTAATCTTCCTAAAAAGAATATGAATTTAGTAAACAAACAGGAAATAAAATATTCAACTTAATTTTTGTCAAATATTTATGAAACCATTTTTTCCCAAAATATTTATGGAGTTTGATGGTCAACATTTTAAAAAATATATCTGAATAATATTAGTAATCAATCATATAATAATTTATCTTTCTATAAAGTAGTGAAAATATTTTTTCATCATAATTTTAATATGTAAAAAATGCAAATAAAAATTTATATGTACATGCAAACTTATAGACACAATTTAACAACAGTCTTCATATTAACAAAATATTTTTTTTGTCTAAAATGTCACGATCGGAAAAATCTTACGACACGCACAACATACTGACGGCAAATGGGACATTCATTGAGTTGTTTTCCGCAAGCGATACAAGTTGCAATATGGCCGCACTCGAGCATAACACACTCCATGGGTGCATCCATACATATTTTACACAGTTCTTCTGTACTGGCTTTTTCTAGATCTGAAATGACAATTTACATAATATAAAATATTAGAAATTAGAATTTAAGAAGAAAAAACCAAGATTGAAAGAAACAAAATGAGACAAGAAAAAAACACCATTGGACGAGTAAAAAACATTAAGTTTCTTTTTTCTCCAACCTAAGTTATCCCCCGTCACCTAGATGCTTGACTTCCACCCAGAGGTTCCGGGTTTATTTTTATCTCTTAGCGTAGAGTAGTAGTTACAATACGGCAGACAGAGAGTAATGTGTTAACTTCAGTGGTTCTAAGGCTAGAGGTAGACAATATTGCCTCCCAGTCACGCTTTTCAATATATTCACATAATTTATGTGAATATATCGAGACTTTACAAACTGATTAATTTATTCTCAATACTAACTCCCGACAACCCTCTTCAATATGCCCAATTCACCAAAGCTAATATGTTAGGAAGTATTCTACCATAGAAATGATTGATTTTATTCTATATCAGTCAAAAATTTCATGTACATTTAACAAGTACATTTAACCATTAAAAGACAAGTACATTTAACCATTTCAATGCCAGTGACGTAATCATCCGCACAATTAATCCGAACCACACAGGCCATACGTGGATATATCCATGTCATATTTTAAGCTTATTTTAGCAATTTTACATATGTTCAGGATATTTTTATAATTAGTAGAGATATTGACATTTCTAATGAAGATTATGAATATTTTTATCATTTTAATTAATTTGTAATTTTCCGTTGCGTGTCGCTAGGGTTGGTACCCTAATATTTTGTTATGTTTATAGTTATTCAACAATCAGAGGATTCCCCTTCATTTATTACTTATTAGTGTCCCAATACTTTTTGGCATCATTTTTTTGTCGATATAATATCAGTATGTTGCTCAGCAGGTTATTGTGGCCAGTGTTATTGTTTAATGAAGCAATGGGTAAACACAACATTAGATGTAATTTATTTATTCTTTGCTTTAAGCAATCTAATGGCACGAAACTCGTGAAACACAATATAAGAATATTGGTCAACTGATACTTTGTTACATTCACCTGTATATTCAACTATCATGTCACGAAATACATTTCAGGTGATTCTCTGTATGTTACACTTTTGTAATAATGAGCTAGAAATTCCTGGATATCGTTTTTATGATATTTAATTTGTGTTGGATCATTTAACCGAAGTTTTTGAACAATTGATGCATCCATATCAAAATGTTTACAAAAACAAAAGTTTACTACTTCTTAAAAGACGTTAACTCTCTTGTCAAAACATTCTCACTTTGCATAATGGCATCCTAGGTTGTATTCCTGATAAGTCCCACACAAGGATTTACTTTTAGACATTTTTAGAATCAAGTCTATTGTTGATAAACGTGTTATTTGAGTTTTAGTGTTAAATATTTTATTGCAATTCTAAAAATCATATATGTAGTTTTCTTCATTCCCAGAAGTAATTAATATTCAGTAAACTTTTATTAATAAGATAATATTAAAATATTTAACTTAAATGTTCTTAATATTGAAATCTAAGCAAAAAGCTCACCTTCTCTGGATTTATAATTTTCCCTCCAAAGTCGTTTTGCTCTTTCCAACAATTCATTTCTTTCACAGCAACCTTTAAAGTCAACTCGATTGAGAACCAGAAGTTCTTTCAATTGTTTTACATTTAATTTATCTACTTGAGATAAATCTTTTAAATCATCTAAATTAACTCTAGTAGGCACAGTCTTAGGTGCAATAAACGTACATTCTTTTAAACTTGATGTTTCTCCGGAAGTGTCGTCAGATATACGTGAGGACAGATTAAAGTCTGAGGATGCTCTGGCAGAAGTTCTCAGAGGAATTGGTATGTTATCAGTAATCAATTCATCAGAATCTAAAATTAAAGTAAGTGTTTACAATTTTTTCATTCAACTAACTCATTTTAGAAATAGATTTTAAAAATGAAATAAATTAAATACTGTTGCACTAGTGAAAAATTAACATGATGTATATACACTTCTTTTAATAAACTTGAAATGCACCAAAAAGGCGAGAACTAAATGAAGCAAGTGAATTCACTTTTATTCTATATTTTTATGAATATTCAAAAAGTATGATTTTGAAACATATTTTTATCATTATTTGTAGGAAAACTCAATGAATATTTATTTACACATGCATTGACGTTTATAACAAAAAAAAATTTTTTAACTATTGGGTTGCTAAGAGAGAAATTTCATATTTTTAAGGTCTAATTCAAATGTATTGTTTATAGTTAAGGCATTAACATTGCGGAGGTTTAAAGACATTGTAATTTGTTTTATCAAACACTTTATTCCACTTTTTGTAACGGTATAACCCTGCCGGTTTCAAAGCTTTCACCTCATCAGAAACAAGTCTTATTTGTGCTCCCCTGATGATGAGGTGAATCTTAAAACCGGTAGGGTTATACCGTTACAAAAAGTGGAATAAACAGTGTTTGATAAAACAAATTACAATCAAATTCAAATATAAAACTGCACAAAATGTTTGTGGACGGTAGTTTCCAAATTTATAGTATCTCTGTAAACTTTCGTGTTGTATAATAATATTTATTCTCAATCAAAGCTTTGATTTGGTCATCATCAGTGGTAGTCGGTGTTCCAGAGCGGACGTCATCTTCGAATATTGTATCACCATTAAAGAATTTTTCAAATCACATTTGACACACACAATCACTTACTGAATCATCGCCATATACTATACTTATCTTTTGGTTTGTGTAGTATTTTTTCGTTTGCAGTAGTAAAAAGCATCAAGTATCGAAAAAACCGCTCAAGCAATTTAGGTGAACAATGGACAAAAATATGCACTTAACTATTACCTTTCATAATACTATAGTTAGCACATTTGGAAAGAAATTAGCAATGAAAATTTTGTCCTAAAGACATACATATATTCGAAAAATACATAACGACTTTCTAAACAACATATTTTTTTCATGAATGTTATAAACTAAATATGGAAAATGTGAATATTTTATCACAGAGGAGTCATATGAAGGGATAGAATGAGAAATATAGAACATGTTGTGAATATTTTATCTCAGAAGAGTCATATGAAGGGATAGAATTGAAAATAATTTAAGATTGTCTGCCAAATGGATATTTCTTGACGACTCCTTCAGGAAAGGGGTCAGTTGGGCGACAGACACAAACAATTGAAAGAGCTGACTAAGGATATATTGGCACTGGCCTGGGCAGTTCCCATGATGGCGGACAACGGAGTAAATGGAAGCAAGTCGTCTCAACGTTGAAACCCCGACCCTTTAATAGTGACGGTGAAGATGAATAAATGAATGGTTGAATTAAAATAGCCACTAAGTACCAAAAACAAAACCAAAAAAACTAAGTATGCAGTTTCGTTATACGAGGGTGGTCCGATAAGTACTTAGCCTACAAAAGAAAAACAAAAATTTTGGAAAAGTGGCAATTTATTTCTCAACATAATCTTCTTTGAGTTCGATACACTTGACCCAGCGATGCTCCAACTTCTTTAACCCGTCTGAAAAATACGTTTTCTGGAGGTCTGTAAAGTAGGCCTCCATGGCGGCGATAACCTCCTCATTCGACTCAAATTTCTGCCGGCGAGTGACTTTTTCAAATTTGGAAACAAAAAGAAGTCGCACGGGGCCAAATCCGGAGAATATGGTGGATGGGGTAGCAGTTCGTAGCCTAATTCTACCAATTTGGTCCTGGCGACGGCGGAGGTGTGAGCTGGTGCGTTGTCATGATGGAAGAGCACTTTTTTCTTCGCCAAATGGGGCCATTTTTTCTGCAATTCGGCGTCGAATCGGCCCAATAATTCGGCATAGTAGAGCCCTGTGACCGTTTTGCCCTTCTCCAGGAAGTCGATGTAGATCACACCTTTTGAATCCCAGAAAACGGTGGCCATCACCTTTCCGGCCGATAGGACAGTCTTCGCCTTCTTCGGAGCACGTTCGCCGGGTGAAGTCCACTGTTTCGACTGTTCCTCGGTCTCGGGTGTGTACCAGTGTATCCATGTTTCGTCGACGGTCACGAAACGATGCACAAACTCCTTCGGATTGCGCTTAAACATCGTCAAACACTGCTCTGAAGTGGTCTCACGGTTGCGCTTGTTGTCCGGAGTGAGCAAACGCGGCACCCATCGTGCCGGCAGCTTTCTCATGCCCAATACTTCATGCAGGATATGACCTACATGGTCTTTTGAGATGCCTACTGTCTCAGCTATCTCGCGTCTGCCAATACGAGATCGTGGATTTTTGTCACGTTATCCTCCGTGGTAGCCGTTTTCGGGGCACCTGGGCGTGGCTCATCAAAAACCGACGTGCGACCACATTGAAACTCGTTAAACCAATTTTTGACGGTCGCCATCGAAGGAGAAGTCACCGTACACAGCATCCAAGCGCTCTTAAAAACAAGAATCGAATCACCGACCGATATTGCTCTTTTTCCATTTTTCTCAAATCCGCGGACACGTTCGCTTCCACAAGAATTCATGGGAATAAATTCAGTGGTAAGGCAACTTGTGAATGATTTTTTTTTTAAAAAGAATAAATATGAAACGATTCATAGGTATGCCTCTGAAAATTGGGTGAAAAAAATTCCAGTACTATTCGAGGTGAATAACAACATAGGGTTCAAACTGGTGACATGCACAGATGTCATTACTAAGTGGCCATGATCATTCTTTGTTGAACTTATTAAAACTTAACTTATACGAGGCGTATCCAGAAAGTAAGTGTACTGAGGCTCTCATGACCGGATGGATTTTATTTTCGACATGTTGGCTACACTTCCGTGTAGCCTGACCCTTCCCTTCCGCAACGAGACCGGTTCGAGGTCAGTACGTTGAGAAGTGTCGACGCGACAACACGTTTCGTGAAAAATGTCAATCCAATCTCCCGCCAAGTGCGAAATACGCGGCGTCATCCGTTATCTCGTTTGGAAGGGAAAACCTCCGGTTGAGGTTTATAATGAGGTGAAAACTGCATATGGTGATAAAGCTATGAATCATACGAGTGTGTACAAGTGGTGTCGCGAGTTTAAAAACGGTCGTACGTCTGTGCATGATGATCAGAGGAGCGGAAGACCTTCAATTGTGACTGACGAAATTGTGGAAAAAATCGAAAATGCGCTCCGTGACGATCGCAGATTGACTGTGGATGAACTTTCTGCGATGTTTCCGCAAATCTCCAGATCTCGACTACACGAAACCATCACAGAAACCCTCGGATATCGGAAACTGTCCGCGAGGTGGGTCCCAAAACAGCTGACAGACCAACACAAGTTGAATCGAGTGGAGGCCGGGCAAGAGTTTTCGAGGCGCTGCAAACTCCATGGAGATGAATTTCTCTGCTCCATCGTTACTGGAGATGAAACTTGGGTTGCACACTACACGCCTGAAACCAAAAGGCAGTCTCAACAGTGGCGTCACACCTCTTCACCCTCCGCCAAAAAGTTCAAAACCACAATTTCAGCCAAGAAAATCATGGCATCCATGTTTTGGGACTGTCAAGGCATAATTTTAATTGAATATATGCCTCAAGGGGAGACCATCAACTCTGCAAGATATTGTGAGACCTTAAAAAAATTGCGGAGGGTGATTCAGAACAAGAGGAGAGGCATGCTGACAAAGGGAGCCTGTCTGCTGCACGACAATGCCAGACCACACACGGCAACGCCACGAAGGAACTGCTCGCCTCGTTTGAATGGGATGTCCTGAACCATCCCACGCATTCCCCTGACCTAGCACCTTCAGATTACTATCTCTTTACCTCCCTGAAGCTGCACATGGGTGGAAAAAGGTTTTCAACCGACGAGGATGTAAAGGAGGAGGTGGAGAAGTGGACGGAGGGGTTGGCGGGAAACTACTTCGAGGAAGGTATCAAAAAGTTGATACCCCGCTTCACCACCTGCATTGAGAGGAATGGCGACTATGTCGAAAAATAGCTTACATATGTACTACGGTAACCATGTAATTTTTTTGTTTAAATATTAGGTGTACAAATAAGTTTCCGCCGTTTTTTATCAAAAATTGGGCATTTATTGTGAAAGAACGGAACCTCATGTTTTATTCGAAGTATTGCCCATCGCTTGCCACTACTTTTTCCCATCTTTCTGGCAGCATACGGATACCGCGTCGGAAAAATGATTCATCTTTTGAGGCTATCCACGAATCGACTCAATTTTTGGTATCTTCATATGATGTGAAGTGCTGCTCAGACAGGCCATGCGTCATCGATCGAAACAAGTGGTAATCAGAAGGAGCAATGTCTGGTGAATACAGCGGGTGGGGTAAAACTTCTCAATTGAGTGTTTCCAAATAGGTTTTGACCGGTGCCGCAACATGTGGACTAGCATTATCATGCAGGAGAATAATTTTGTCGTGTCTGGCGTAGTAGTGGGCGCGCTTTTCCTCGAGTGCTCGACTCAATCTCATCAATTATGTTCGGTAGACAGCCCCAGCAATGGTTTCATTCGGTTTGAGCAACTCATAATACACGACACCAAGCTGATCCCACCAAATACACAACAAGAGTTTTTTTCCATGAATATTTGGCTTAGCCGTAGATGTTGAAGCATGACCAGGGGATCCCCATGATTTCTTCCTTTTTGGATTATCATAATGGATGCATTTTTCATCACCAGTGACTATATGGTGCAGAAAACCCTTTCGTTTATGCCTGGCAAGCAGCATTTCACATGTGGAAAATTGGCATTCAAAGTTTCTCCGTGTCAGTTCATATGAATCCCAATTTCTTTGTTTTTGAATCATTCCCAATGATTTCAACCCATGTGAAATTGCTTGTTGAGTCACTCCTAATGTAAGTGCAAGTTCTTCTTGCGTTTGGCACGAATCTTGATCCAATAATACTTCCAATTCCGCGTTTTCGTACACTTTCGGCCTTCCGCTACGTTCTTTGTCTTCGATGTCAAATTCACCGTTCTTAAACTTTTGAAACCACTCACGACAACTTCTCTCACTTAAGGCAGCCTCACCATATGCTTCTACAAGCAATCGATGCGCCTCAGCTGCAGATTTCTTCAAATTGAAGAAGTAAATCAAAAGTTCCCGCAAATGACGCTTATTCGGCTCAAAACTTGACATTTTCGAACACAAAAAAATATGTTATACTGATAAAAATTCACTAATATTTCAAGGTCATGTTGTTGACAGATGTCCAACCTTACGATAATGACATTTTACATCTGACAATTTTAACCATAACTTACTGGTGGCGCCAACTTTTGTCAAACGGCGGTGACTTATTTGTACACCCAATAAAAAAAATTGTAACCTACAAAAATTCAGTACACTTACTTTCTGGATATGCCTCGTATAATATTTCACTTAATGGTAAAAACATGTAGGTTACATATTTTGGCATTCGTTTTCACTTAAAATCTTTGTGATGCAGTGTTATTATAAAAAAAATTGGTTGGGTTTTAAATGTCTTAATACCTAAAAATATATGATAAAAAAATAAAAAACCTTGAGGCAGTGGATCTGCCACTTGTCCCAAGAACTCCCAATCATCATCAATATCTTCAATTTCAACACAATCTGTTGTATTTCTTTGGTCTATCAAGGGATTGTCATCAGCTTCTGTGTTTTCAGTAGTAGTATCGGTTACTATACACTGAGGTGGTGTTAAATTAGAAAATACTGGTTGAGTTCTACTACTGGAAGAATTGCTAGTGTTTTGGCTTGGAATGGCACTCGAAGCAACACCTGATGCAGTTTCTAATCCTGATGTAGACCTAGGTGGTTGAGTATGAGTGGCGGCACTTGGGGCCGGTCTTTGAAATCCAACATCCTGACTAGAATTTTGTGTACCTTAAATAGGAAATATTACATATTAATATTCAAGTACCGAGTATCTTCTGCTTTTAAAGTACTACTTGGCTACAATATTTAACCTAATTAAGCATAATTGACAACATCTTTTGCTTCCTCAACATCCATATTCTTTAAGTTCCAGCCTGTAGATTATTAATCAAATTAAAACTAAAGGAAGGCTGGGTCATCCTTATGATCCAGATAGAGTTGATATTAGTTATCTTTGCTTATACAAAATTTATAGATAAAAGAAATTAAAAATAAAACCATGGACTAAAAAGGTGCTGTCCTGTAACACATATTACCAGACAAGCGCTCCAGGAATTGATGTTAGGCTGCTATGAAAAAATACCTAATAAGTAAAACCAATCTAGAAGGGTATTAGTCCAGGACACATATTTTTATGTTGATAAAACTTTACTCGACATACATTATTTTTACAGTAAAAAAAATTATTGCGATATTCCCAATCATTGGGAAGTGCTGCACAAATTCAAAATATTTTTAGTGATCGCGTAATTCAAATTTATTTGTGAAATTTGGTCCCTTGAATTTCGAATTAACGGACTTTAACTGTATTTAAAATGGATCTTTGAGTACGGTTCTTTTTTCTAGGGATAGTCAATTTTTTTTATTTGTGTATTTCTTAATGTAAATTTATGTTCAGTAAAATTACCAATGTAGCCATGAAAGAGTTTCCTCGTATAGGATACAGACTTTCAACATATATCAAACCTTCCTATATTTCAACTAAAGCCATAATGAATTTAAATAAAGCCTGATTCTTGTGATGCCCATCACAGTTGAAGAAAGATTAACAAAACAAAATATAGTGCAAAATTTGAGAGGAAGACGTAGAAGACCAAGGAAAGTATGGTTGGATCAAGTGAATGATATTTTGAAAGAAGGCAACGTAAAGTCAGAAATTTGAGTTGTATGAGAGTGTGTATGTATGTCAAAGAAACGGAGGCTGTGATACAGAAGACGGTGGAAATCGAAGAATTTTTTGATCCACCACCAGGGCCGATTACTTCTTTTTGGTGAAAAACATTACAAAATACGTAGTTTTTCGAATTAACAGTACAATTCATTACGAAAAGTTGATTTTGGGACCTAGAAAATGGCCAAAAATATGAATTACGAATTAACGTTATAATTAACGGACTTTTACTGTAGTAAAATGGAGGATATATAAAAAAAATCTTTAGTACACCCCTTAAAAATATTTTTCTTTCTGGAATTCCACAATCACAAACTACCGAAGACAACTGCCAAAAACGAAGATGATGACAATGTATAATTATTATTTTCCATTAGATTCCTCTCTATATTTTAGATTTTTTCGCAAGTATTTGTAAACTTCTGGAGTCTTGTATAATACGAGTACAATATATTTACTTGACTTACAGTTCTTTTTTTTTCCAAATCAATCTCACATTATTTCAAGTTTCATGTTAAAAGAGGGCTTTTGTATCAACTAGAATGGATTGGGTTTTTGGTTTTTTTTGGACTTTTCAAATATGAATTAGTTTAGGAACTAACGGCTAACACAAAGTCTGCATCTCAAAACAAAGTGAATTAAAAGTAAGAAAGTTTTTTCTTTAACCTGTAAATGTATTAATACAGTTAAAGTTCACTTTTAAAATAAAGCGATTCATCTACTAAAAAAGACTTTTAAAACGTGACTCAAAATGGTAAAATTCCAAAAATTGCAATTGTTTGAAAGGAATAATTGTGTGCATTTTAGAGTAAGACTCATTTGATTATATAATTTTGTTTTAAATGAAATTTCTTTTCATTGCAAAATATCCATAAACATAATCAAAAAGTTTTATCAAATATTTATCATTTGTTTTATGAATGTTACACAATAATCATGTAGAGATAATTAGTATTACTGAGAAGTCATAAAATGTCAAATTTGATAAAAACCTTTTCAATGCGGATTACATTAGGTACGAAAGTAAAATACCCACTTTTAGTCATTCAACATATATGTACATCTACCCTTCAATATACGTATTTTATTTTTACACGGTTTTTATTTTACAGTTAAGAAAAATGGTTTATAAAGACAATAAATTTCGACAGTATTTTAATTTTTATAACTAAATTAGTCTGTATGACAAGAGCATGTACGGCTACATTTTTTCCTGGAAACCGTTAGAGGGTAGATTCAAATGCGAGCAGGCAGCAGGACCCTTTCCCCAAGTTGCTTTGTATAGAAAAATTCAGTTGTCTTTCGACCTTGGTTACACACGAACATATTTCGCCTGAGTGCCGCATACGCATAAAGTTACGAAGCCATGTTTTTGTGTACACATCTGAAAGAACCGAAAATGTCGTACGGAGCCGCTGCTAAATACACGAGAAAGTCGAAGACATTTGTAAGTAAATGGGTAAAACGCTATTCCGACGTACAAAAAGTCGATGACCTACCAAATCGTGGCACTGCACATAAAACGACGAAAAAGGAAGACAGGGTGATTTTACGGGTGTTTGAGACGAATGCTCATCTATCATTGCATAGCGGACAGACGATTTTGCGTAAAAAGGGTCTAATTGTGTTATGTGACACTATAAGAAGACGTTTACTAGCTCATGGAGTGGAATTTCGAAGCACGGTGAAGAAACCGCTTCTGTCCGAAAAACAAGTCCAAAAAAGACTCACTTGTGCAAAAGAAAATTTGGACTGCGATTGGGACAACGTAATTGATTCGGATGAAGCTTCTTTTTGGGCAAGTTCTTCCATTAATCATACCTGGTGTACCCGCACCAATAGACTCATCCAGCGGACCGTTAAACACCCGGTAAAAGTCCACGTCTGGGGGTGTTTCTCAAATCAGTTATTTAGCACTTTGCACATCTTCACGAATAATTTGAACGCTGCTAAAATGGTTAAAATATATCAGAGGGCTTTATTACCAAAGGTGGTTCAAAGCAGCCAAAGGTGGTTTATAAGAATCCAAAGGTGGTTTATAAGAAAAAATGAAAATCGGCTACTGCAAGAGGACAATGACCCAAAACATCGGAGTCGTCTTTGTACTGCGTGGAAACAGGAAAATGACATTGACGTAATGGATTGACCGTCGCAGTCACCAGATGCAAATTCCATAGAAAATGTTTGGGCACTCATGAAGTTTAAGCTACGAGAGAAAAAGATCTGGAACGTCAAGCAGTTATTTCGACAGATTCGACTCATATGGAAGTCTTTGCCTCTAGATTATTCTATAAAATTAGTAGAAAGTATGTCTCGGAGATGCCGGGCAATTATTACTAGTGGAGGCGACTGGACAACTTATTAATAATAAAGCACCACGTTTTATATCATATAGTATGGTGTATTTTTTTTAATGCCTTATCCCAAATAGTTTTTCGGGTTTCGCCGTACATGTTCTTGTAAAACAGAGTGTATACATTTGGAAAAAGAATTATTAATCGATCAAGAAATTAACCAAAAGGAATTGATTAGCATGATGGCAAACACTGATCCCAAAAGTGAATCTCTCAGCGGTTCAAACAAGCCTGTATTGTGACCTCATTATCCAAAGGGGTTACGTTCTGCCAAAATGCTGTAGATAAAAAATCTAGCTGTCCATACAAAAACATAGGTTGGGTGCAAAAACTGTCCTGAATTACCTAAAATAGCAGGTTTTTAAAATATTTTTGGTAAAAGGTATAGGAAAAATTAAAAATGAAACAACAACTACTTTTGCAAGGTTTTTTCTTTCCAGTGGGTACGAGTATCCAAAACCTAAACTAACAAATGAGAAGGGCCCTGCTGTATTTCACAAAGTTAGAACAATAAGAATACTAACCGTTATTTTGATTTCTTCTTGAAGGAAGTCGTTCACTGTTACTTGATCCAATATCAAAAGTTGAACTTAAAAAATTATTTATGTTATTTCTAAAACCTTTAATGCTAAAAGCGGAGAAATTATTTTGTGAATTCTGAGAATGAGACTGCCTTGGGAAATCACTGCTGTTTACATGACTCAAAACCAAGTTAACCAAGTCTTCTTTTTCTGAAAAGAAAATCAATTACATTTATTAGTGAAAGTTCAAAATCTTGGATACTAAAGGAGAAAAAATATGTTTCACAAAATGAGATTAGGAAAAAAATATTGTTGTCAACTTAAAAATATTGTTGTCAACTTTATTAAAGCTTAATGCAACAGAGAAACTATGATATAGTACTATAAGAGAGTATCACACTTTTTTTTTTATTGTATTATATAAAAAGGTGATTTTAAGAAACCAGTCAGATGAAGGCTAACTTTGTGTTTAGCAACTTCAAGTACGTCAATAATCGGGAGAATTCTCCATTTTGTTAATGAGAGAGAAAAACTCAAGCCCAAGGCTAGTGTCGCTTCAGGGAAAATATGATTTGGATTATTGATGGCATTTTATTGATAAAAAAATATTTTCATATGCTATGTTGTACCAGATAAGTAAAGCATGTATCACTGACAAGTATGGTACTGTCTTAAAGTAATACTAGATGCATATATATGTAGATTGAAATTTAATGTAAACCTACAGCAAAGTAAATATCATTTTTTCCATAGATTTTCAGAAAAGAATAACTATATATTAATGTTTACTTATTGAAAACCTTGATTTCTCTCAAACATAAAATCAATAAAAAATAAATTTATATATAAATAATGTGATATTTACACAATTATTTATTTTTTAATTTAAATCACTCACACTTATGAAAATAAAAATGATACATGAATAAAGTGAAAGATAAAAAAACACAATGCAATGTAATCAACATAAGAATATACATTTTACATTGTATTATTTTTCTTTTCATATAGCTACAAGAACATAATATGATGATAAAAGATCATTATATAGTAAGGGGGGATACCAATAATTTGAATATGCCTATCAAAGCCTAATTTACAGATAAATTTACTGACAATATGTATTCATATTAATAAATGAATGACAAAGCAAAAAAAAACATTCTATATCACACTATATGTTTTGTCTGCAATTTTTATCATAGTGAGTCGGGAAATGCTAATAAGAGGAAATAAAATATTAGTCACGGTAAACACAGTACAATATTCATCAATTGTAAATGCAAGAACAATACTTCACTTACTAGGTGTAACATTTTTAAATAACCTTTACAGGTCAACGCTTTGTGACCTTCACTGAATTTTTGACTAATAGTTATGGTAAAAGCGGGCTCGAGTTTGAAAAATGTAATGAATAATTGCACAAACACATTTAAGAATGCGATACAATATATTTAAACTCAAAACTAAAACATAAAGTAGCTAAAAAGAACTCTAGAAGTTTTATCACGTGCCTTTTACCAACTAATTGTAATGCGGCCTAAATACTGTTACCAAAAACCTTTCGTAAAACTAAAAGAATTGATAGAAGAATTAACTTTGGGACAGTGTTTATTATACTTGGTATAAATTAGACTCGGCAAGTTGTTGCAAAAAAGTAAAAAAGGTCATATTTGTTTTTTTGTTTATTCTTTATTCTCCAATTTATTTTCCCCTATTAGCTACAAGTTTCCCATATTTGAGGTAACTAACAAATACAGTTGGTGTAAAATTGTTTGTCTTTAGAATTAAGTAAGTCGTCTACAGCCCTTGAGATACCATCATCATGCTTGAATGTTTTTCTATTTCAATATTTTTTTTATGTTTGAAATAAATAATAATTGAAAAGTGCTAAGTCCGGTGAATATGGTGGATGACTTAGAGCTTCTCAACCTAATTCATTCGATGTTTGCTGAATCAATCATCCTTGCAGTATGAGGTTTCACATTGCCATGCAGAAATATGATTCCTGTTAGTGAGTCCATAATGTACTTCTTGGTTTTGTCTAAATCAGTGTTCCCCAACCGGTGGTCCGCGGCCCGGTGCCGGGCCGCAGAGACTTTCCGCCGGGCCGCAAACAGTATGCCAAATTTCAAGAAATTCGCCATGCAAAAATATTAAATATAAGATTTTCATCCATGTCCTCAATAAAATCGAAACAAAGGAATAGACTGGACGTGAATGCAGCACTTCGTCTGTCAGAGACAGCACAGCAGCCAAGAATATCCAATATATTAACAAAGATGCAACAGCAGGTTTTCACATTAGTTTGTTGCAAAAACCCCATGGTTTTTGTTAAATTTTAATTGTATCAGACGTTACAATTAAAATTGTTTAACTGTTATATGTATATTTGTCAATTATAGTTACATATGTCCATCTGTCATAATATAAGATTAAAAAAATATTAAATAAAAAAAAAACATTTTTATTTCCGTATGAGTGGTCTGCGAATTTTTTTTCCTTTTTTTACCGGTCCACAGGTCTAAAAAGGTTGGGGAACACTGGTCTAAATTATCTCTCAGCAGTAATTGTTTCACCAGGTTTGAAGAGTTCTTTATAAATGAGACTTTTTTCATCTCACCATATATACACCATCAACTTATTTTGTTGTAGAGGTGGTCTTGAAATGGTTGGTGCAGGTTCTCCTGGCATACAATGAGCTTTCTTCATTTATGTGATTAGGATTGATTGTGCAATATCCAGGCATCTTGATATTTCTAATGCTAATCTTCCAGAAAGGATTAGCATCTAACATTGCTTTTAAAACAATTTTGTGGTATCAGAAATTTACTATGAAAAATTCAACAGAACTTTCCGATACCCTTAATATAATAAATTTAAAATTGCCTTTATTCAACGAAAAGTGAGAAAAAATACACTCCGATAGTTTGTCTATATGAATAGAAGGGAGGGTGAACATCCCTTGAAGTATCCTAAAAGGAACCGGATTTAGTGGAATACATGCAAAGTAAATGTCAACCATCCAAAACTTATTTCAAATTAGCTAAAATCAGCGAAACAGGCACAAGATTAATGAGAATTAATCTATTTTAAAAGTTGTTAGTGAGCATAAATAATTAAGCAGGTACAGATAAGTTAATTTGAAAATAATAACAAAGTTCGATACAAGGAGAGGAAATCAAGTTCAATCAGAAGATTGATGAAATGGTAAAAAAAAATCATTTTCCAAACAGTACATATATCAATAAATTGTATTTGTTTGACCAGTTTATCAATAAATTGAATAAACTATCAACATTGCTCTACCAAGACATGCAATCAGGTCAAATTAGAATATTTAACTGTCAAATGTCTAAATTTGAAAGATAAAGTTTGTTATAACTTTATTTAGATCTAATTGGTAATCAAAACTGGAACGTTTGAGGAAATGGTCAACAATAGGTAAAAAGCATCAACTTATTTTTCTGTGTCCTCAGTAAGATACAGGCAAAACCCTAGTTTACTGGGGGCACAACAAATGAAAGACAACAAGCCCAGATGCATATAAATTGAGTTTCCACTTTAAATAACCTGTTTTTATTTTGTTGTTTGTCTTGTTTTTCATAAATTATGTATTCATGCAATCACTTGTCATGTAAACGATAAATATTTTTTTCCCAATAGACCACTGAGATTGACTATGTATTTAAGTACTGGAATTTGTACAATTGCTTTTGGATCTAGTGTTTTTCAATACAATGTTTAAAATAATAAATAAAATGAGTTCCTCACCTACACAACCTCGAGTAGAGATATTTTGTCGATGTAGGAAACATTGCAAATCTCGGACTCGCAGATGATCTAGCGCACTTCTTCTCAAGGGTCGAGTTGATAAAATCTTGCACGGTCCACACAACCCCACACCGCGCCCCAAGCAATCTCCACAATAGTACCGACCACACTCACAACAGCTCTTTTTCAATTTAAATATGGTGAATTGCGCTGAACAACGTTCACATGGCATTTTAAACCTTTTCAAAATTCTCCGCCACGAAATATACACTTTGAATTTTGTATATTTATGACATTGGCTAACGAAATATTTGTGAAATATTCCTGACCTTGTGTTTCGAATGTGCGTAGTTAAGCGTCTAAAAACCATCGAAAGTTAGGTTAAAATCGAAATACTATGTTGTTGCATTATGGATTTTGAATTTAAATTTATGAATAAAACTCATTTATGTTGTTCTGAAGCACGCCATAGTCTAAAAATCAGGAAATTATCGCAAGTTTTGATGTGATAGTTTTGATTATTTTGACGACCACAGATTTTGACATAGTATTAAGTGTTGCCCATGTAATTTAAATTAAAAATAATTATTGAAAAAACACTAGAACTTAAGGCTGCGCTTCATTATGCTTTCAACACTTGTTTATGGTATATAATATTCGAAAAACATTAGTATATATAGTTCGGAAATTCTAGGATGAGTCCTGTGACAGCTCACAAATTTGCCCCAATACAACCTTGTAACGATGTTGTTATTTTAATTATTTTATCAACTTTAATATAAGCCTCAATTCTAATAAACAGCAAGTTATTTAGGTAAATACATTACATAAGCTTGTATTGGGGCAAATTTGTGAGCTGTCACAGGACTCATTTAATTAGGGTTCCAGTGAGGATCGAGCCCGCAACCTCCGGATCGGCAGACAAGCGTCTTACTACCAGGCCACGGAGTGAATCTTATACTTCCACATGAGACATTCCGGGGCAATCTGACCAAAACAGCTTTCTGCAGTTTTTATCTCTAATAAGGAAATTTCGGCCAGCATATTACCATCCATTCCAGCTTTCAGCACTTGTGGAAATTTTTCTAACATCAACACTTTCGTAAATTTCTTCAAAATATTCTTTCAAGGGCATAAATGTCGATTTTATACTGTTCAATTTGGACTCGTGATTGGAATGTTCTAGTTCTATACAAACTTAAAGTATTCAACGCTGTAAATGTAAATATTGCTTATGCCAACTTAAGTATTGCTTTGAAGGTTCTAAAAATAAACTTAAATAAAAAGAAATCAGTTGTTACTGTGATTTTAATAACAGAAAAAAATAAATGCTTACTTAAATAATATTCATAACTTACAGATTTAACACAACACATCATAAAGGTTTAAAACATAATATTTTATTATAGGTATATTTTATTTCACAGGTATAATTTACTAACCGACATTTAGAGATAACATCTTTCAGATTTTCTAGAAAAAAATATTACAATCCTCATATCAAACTAATCATCATTTCTTGAACTTATAACCAGTTAAGTTACAAAATGTCTGCCAATATGCTTCATATTGGTACCAGAAATCATTCAATACTGCTGAGATGATATAGATGCATTTTAAGTAAAATGACATAATTGTAAATTTGACGGAGGGGGAAGAAGAAACAAAAAAAAGTCAGCACATAAGAGAGCGGATCCAAAAATTCCCAGAATAGTTGAGCTCACTCGACCTAATGCTCTATTTCAAACAATTTATATTTTTGATAGTTTCAATTTTATTGGTTGAACATTTAAAAAATTAGAATATTATTTTGATGTCGGCATCCAAAGTGAATGAAATATACATTCCCTACAAAAATGTACATTTTCATTATTTGGAAATTGGTATGAAATATTTTAACTGTCTATTCCTTATCTCCCCATGCATTCTTCTCAGTGCACACATTTCTACAGCATTTATTTGACTCCTTTCAGTCCTTTAATGCATCAAAGTTGGTACTAGAATACTGTTGTGGATTATCATAATATATTTTGATAAAGTTCGATATCTCTCATTGTTCTTCTACCATCTGAGAAAATATTAGCTAAATAGTAGAAACTTATAATAATTCCCTTTTAGTTCCCTTCTAAGAAAACATATTTACCATCATGGAAGAAATTCGGGGAATTTTACACACAGTGACAAAGGATGAGTTCAGGAAATGTTTCAAGGAATGAAATAAGTGAGAAGCATACAAATGTGTCTCATTTCAATGAGATTCTGTAGAAAGCGGCTAAAAGGGTGGTTGTAAGTTGGAATATAAAATGTTTTTTTTAAAATTCCAGGTATTTTTTAGTCATCCCTCATTTTTTTTTTCTTAATTATCTTACTATTCACTGTATGAGATTTAAAAATATATTTATACATTTTATCAATCAAATTTTACATTTATTTATATCTCTCGTCACAATTGTAATTTGAATGTTTTGACCAGGAAGTGTTGATATAGTACATACAGAATAATATGCTCAACATTAGATATTTATATAAATTATGAAAAAAACACATTTTATTTGAAACAAAAGCACTAAAAAAATATATACATATAATTATAGTGAAGATACAGAAAGAGATTGTGTTTACCAGATTTTATTTAAAAATTCCATAATGGTGAAACAATACTTGAAGATGGTGTTCACTCTGAAAGATCGATTGCCAGTGATGATGACCAAATCAAGGTATTGATTTAGAATAACCAGCATTCTTCTATGAGAGATTGCCAAGATTGGAAGCGTCTAGAATTAGTCAATAGGAAGTGTTTTCACCAGGACGGTGTCAAAGCTCACGTTGCAGACCTGGCAAGAAATTACAGCTGGGTTGGGATGTCCTACCCTAGTCGCCATATTTATTGGACCTAGCATACTCTGATTACCAATTATTCTAGTTCCTGCAAAATTCCCTTAAGGGGAAGAACTACACTTCGCTGGAAGTTTATAAATATCATCTGGAGCAGTTATTCACCGAGAAAGATGTGAAATTCTGAGAGGGTGGAATTTTAAAGTTATTTGAAGGATGGTGTAAGGCGGTTGAATAAAATGGTGCATACATTAGAGAATCAAGTTACATCAAAATATAAAAAAATTACATTTGCATCTGACCTAAAAATGCGAAATTATTTTCCAGACAACCCGATTTTTATGCTATTATTTATTTTAAATTCTTCACTTAATTTCAATATTTTGTAATTTGTTTTATCAAATTACTGTTCATGATAATCAATATTTTGCATAACTTTATTTGAATCTCAATATATAAGATCTCATGATTTCATTTTATTAATGAAGTTCTCAATTTGTATTCTAATGGCTAAACTAAAAATTGTAATATTCTTTTTATACCACCGAATGTTATAGGATGTATGCGTTTTCCAGTTCTTATCTAAAAATTTCTTGTAAAATATGCTCATTTCATCAGCATTCAACGAAGCTTGATCTGGTTTCTTATTCGATTTTATAAATTCTTCTCGCTCCTGAAAATAATTAAATTAATTTAATATTTTGCTATCTAGGGTCATGTATTGGGTGTACAAATTAGTTCGGTCCGTTTTTTGTGTTCAAAAATGCATTTATTTCTAAAAAAATGAATGAACAGATTAATTAAAGTATTGTCCATCGCTGGCTACTACTTTTTCCCATCTCTCAGGTAATTACTTCAGTTACAAATTACATTAAACTGAATTGATATTTCCTTTGAAAATAAGTTGAGGATTTTATAAAAATCTGTTACAGTTTGATTTTCACTTCAGGTCTCTATAACAGATGTGGGAAAATTTAGAAATATTAAGATCTACTTTTAACTTCTTCACCTCATCATGAGCTGCTGTTCTTTTCGTGGTGTGAAACATAATATTATCGACTGGTGGAGATTGTTGTTGATAATATGAATAACTTTTCTTAAAAATAATTTTAAAAATTTACATATAACAACATGACAAATTACAATAAAATTTAGAACGTATTCAACTATTTCCTCTGGAGTAAAATTTTTGCTGAGAATAAAAAAATAAAAACAATGATATATCTAACATATTACGAATTCCACATGGTAATATGATCAACCACCCGAATGCCACTAGTCGATTGCGATTGACTGTTTGCACACGTTTTTCTGGTTGATTGGAAGAGATTGCCACATTACAATAAACCTGCCAAGTTATACTGTATACAATGGAAGGATTATGGTTCACTCTAGTGTATTAACATCATCATTAATTCATCATCATAACTTGGATATACAAAATGAATGAAAGGAGCCCAGTTTATGCAGTGGAAATCCGTGCATTGAGAAGACTAACATATGTGGTATGTCGATACATGACAGAATAAGGCTAAGGAAGTATTTCATGATAAGAAAGTTTGGCATTTGTCTTCTCTATCTACCCCAACATGAAAATGGTGTGAAAGCAGCTGTAATCCTACCTTTCAGGTTGGATTGCAGGTGGCCAGCACTGATTGCCACTTAACTCGGGGTAACTCTTTCCATTCTACCATGTCCAGTTTCACAACTATATCCCTTGCCTCCTCTAGCTTTTTCCAGAGAATTATGTTTTTCACTTTGGTGGTTGGTCTTGAAGTATTCTAATTTCTGACATTATCATTTGTCCCAGCCACTGCAACTGTGATCTACTTATTTTCTTCAGAATAGTTTCAATGTTAAGGGTTCGTTGTTTTATATCCTCATCTACAAGCAACTCCCTCCTTTTTTTAAAATTATATTCCTTAGTATATTCAAGATACATATGTCCAAAATTTTATTTCCTTTAGAACTTTTTCCTTTACATAAAAATACTTACAAGCGTAAGTATTTTTGTCAAGAAAACATTTTTGGTAAAAAAATGAAATATTCAATTTACAAAATTGTAAAATAACGCTGACATGTTTCAAGCTCCTAGAGCAGGAGCAATTTCGGCGTTACTTCTGTTTCCCTATATAAACAACATAAAAAAATTGTCTGTGTAAATAAAAATTTGTGATAGCTTGGGGGCCACATTAACATGAGACTGCCCCTATATGACTGTGTTAGAGCTGATGTTAAATTGTATAAAATTCAACCTGTATTGTAAAATATGGAAAAATAAAAGTAAAAAAAAACAAGCTTAGACATTTTATAACAGACTGGGAAACTTTAATATTAAAACAGTACCATTTATGTTACATTGTTTAATACGTAAAGATTAAGTGCGTTCCTTATTCAATAACTTACCTTCACAAAATTTTGATTGTGGTCACTCCAAAATTTTTGATTCCAGTTTTGGGTACTAGTTCTTAGTTCTCTGTATTCCTTTTGAAGAGAGGTTTCATTGAGTCGTTTGTAAAAAATTATAGGTCTTAGATTGGATTTCTTATCCGGTGGCCCTATGACATCGTTAGGGTATTTTAGTTTTTGTTTTGCATTAGACGACTGATAGCGAATTGAATATACACTTTTAAGCAAATTCTTAGTTGATGTGATTATTTTGAAATTCATGTTTATTTTAAAATAGGCTTTTTCTAGATTCAATTATATATCATAGAAATATCAAGACTAAATAAATATGATTAAATCTGCGGTGGTTATAACACATTTCATCAAAAGGAATATGAAATATCCTTTTATTGATTGGCTTCACGTCAACATTATTATTTATCAATAAAATGTTCTATTTATTCTAAAAGTTGGATCGTTTTCAATAATATTATCTGTTCTTGAATAATGGCCGTGATAAAACTCTCAGTTTAAAATTTTATTCTCATGAGCCAAAACATGTCAAATTTCAACATGTGACGTAACCGTAAACAAAACTCTTTGTAAATCAAGTAAGTAGGCTCCTAAAACTAAATATTATAAAAGTCAGTTTAGACTGAAATCTTATCAATAGTACATAAGTGAATTATTGATATCAAATTATATTAATGCGTAAATATATTTATTTATCCAATTAAACATATATTTAATAACTGTCACTTTTGTTTTGTAATTTCACAAACATTAACATGCAAAGTTCCATAATTATATTAAAAATTCTAAAACCTTTTAAATTTAAATTCCATCAAAGGTTATGTAATTGACATCAAAGAGATTTTGGATCAAAAACCACTATTTATGATTACACTACTATTTTAGGTCAACTTAATGACATAGAGCTATTTGCTGAAACCACGTGTTTCCAAACTCAGTTCATCCAATTAATGTAACGGAAAGTTATCGATCATGGCACGGCAGCGGTTGCCGTTCAGTTACAGCGTTACCCGCATCTTTAAAGAAATAAGGTCAGTCACAATTCCTTACACCTTCCATACCACACTGTCACTCTGTGAGGTTATAATTGTCACTGATGAATTTGTGAATTTTCAGTACTCATTATTTTTTGTTAATATTATATTGAAATTGGCTTCGTCGCTCATTATATTTTTCTCATCAAAATAAAGGCATATTGAGACGAGTAGGTTAAAATTATTTTAGTTAAGACGGCATTCGTGGCTTACAACGGAAGTTCTTAAATTAACTGTATCTTATATGAATGCATAAGTAAATCTTTTTTGAAAATATTCTGCAGAGATGATCGTAAATTGTTAAATTGAACCAATTGTTGTGAACAACGCCTATGAACAGTTTGTGTTCCTCGGTTAAACTTTTATGTTCTTCAACAAGCGTACACTTTAAATTTGATGAAGCCTCTGTGCCACAAAGTCACGTTCTGCAAAATCGGCCACACAAGTGATTGCGGATCGGGAAAGTATTTTGTTACTGCTAAGAATGGGATGCTATTCCCCGAGAGTCATCGTAATTGAAGAATGATATTCGTAGTAGGCTTAAATAATTATTTTTGAAACGTAAAGCACTTTATTATAAAAATTTGTTCTTTTTTTATACTGCTCAACTGTCAAATATAAACCCTTAAAATTAAATCAAAATCGTAACATATAAATGATAAATTAAACTTTTAGCCACTCAGTAACAAGTTACTAAATTAATTATGCTTAATCGAATCAGCTGTATGTTAAGTAAGCATATTTATCAGAAATTTAAGCACTAGGCTAAGTAGTAATTTGCGAATCTGATGAATAAGGTATGGAAGACAAAATGTAGTTAAGATAAGGGTGTCTTACTACGTTGAGGATGGACCCAAGCATAGAGGATCATCTGACGGGTGAAATGAAATATTCCACCAATAAGGGACCATCTAAAGGGTTTCATATGAATATCTGCTAAAAATGGCCTTTCAGCGTCTAGTGGTCCCAATTTGACTTGATGGGAAGTTCTCTCTTCTAGTCCTCTTGTTTTTTGTATCAGTCTACTGGTGAGCTCGCAACTTAATTTCCTTTTATGCTAGTATCGAGGAGCATAACCAGTCAAAATGAGGAAAAGCGCGTACAACGGGCACAAATATATTGTACAACGGGCACAAATTGTTGTATTGTGATTAAAGCCTAAGATAAAAGAGATTATCCTAGGCTTTAATCACCCATTCGTTCAAAAAGAAACGGACAGCTGCTTCATAAGTAGAATATCATAGGTATGATTGATCTATTTATAAATATACTCGTATATTGTTCAGTTGTAATGGTTAAATGTTATTTCCTTTTTATTTGTTAACTTCGTTTGAATACGCTAAAAATTGTAACCTTCTTTGAACCAACATTCCCCTTTCTCTTAATATTGGTTTCATCAAAGGGTAATCTGTCATGAAGGAAATAAAACCTCTTCTTTGGTCAATGATAATTTGGTGTCTTTTAGCCTAACAAACCTCACGGTGTGGGTGTTCTTTATAATTTTTGTTTGATTGAAGGCAACATCGACAGCAGTGATCATACATCGGTTGTGCCCAAAATTTAGAGTCTTCAATGTCAAAGAATGAAACTGAAATCAGTCCTCCAACTGAAGATCACTGAGGCTAGACAACCATTTTGAAGACTAAGTCCCTTTATTCCTTACCAAGAGGCAAGATAAAAAAACTTGAACGATGAATGAAAAACGACTCTCTTGCCATCCAGATTTCAATGGAGATAGACGCGTATCTTACAATTCAGACTTCACTGTAGGCAGGTCATTCTTGCGATCCAGAGCCCACCGTATTTAAACGTCTCTAGCAATCCGGACTTCTCCGTGAGTAGACATCCCGTTAATTAGGCTTCTTCGAGAGCTGGCGCTTTCTGCGCCAGTAATCAAAGTCGACTAAAAATCCTCAAAATGTGGACACTTGCAATCTTCGTGGCATGCTGGATGGTTAGTGTCACCATCGTGGACCTCGCCCCCATGATATTAAGAATGACATAAGCCTGCGTCTAGAAATGAAGACTTACCCAATTTAAAGTCGTCCAGTTTGCCGCACTACTGGACTCATTGCCCTACCTACAAGCTTTCCTACTAGATAAATGGTCGAAGCTCTACATGACATTGATTCTCTGGTTTTCTCCAGTAAATCTGCGATCCTAAGTAGGTTTTCTCTATAAACCGCTTGGAACTTGTTTTTTTCCGTCATTTGACTATCTATGTTTAACTTTATCTATATTTCCATGTTATTAATAAATATCGTGATCCATAATATTTATCTTATTGTCAACTCTCACATTTCATTATTACATATAAATAATAACCTCGAAGTAAATCTTGATACTTCTCGAATTAACATCAAATTATGTAAAATTCTACTCTTCTTCTTCTTGAATAATGGCCGTGTGAACTCTTATATATAAAGGAGTATACGCCAAAATTCTACTCCCTAAAATCGAAGAATACTATCAACTTTAGCAATGAGGAGAAAACATCCCTATGTATCATAAACAAATAGAATATTATATATTCTCAATGGTTGTCCGCCATTGGAAATCTGATGATGGTTGAGTTGTGGTAAAGAGGAATTTTGCAGTTGTTTCGGTTTCTCATGTTTGAATGCGGTGTTAGTGTCTGAAAAGAGGTGAGTTCAATTATATAATTTATTTTGTATATTTAGAAGTGATAACAAATATAAGATTTGATGCCATTGCTCCGGCTCATCGCTCTTATGTATTTGACATTTCGTCAATTCTCTTAAATTACATGTTATTGCATAGCAGTGTGGATTAAGGTTTTTATAATTAAATTTTATCTTTTCTAGGTACGTTTATTGTACTGTTTGATTAAACGCGTTATGTTTTTTTCAAGTTCTGTTGAACATGTTTTAAATGCGCGTAAATTATGATCATTCAGGGCTCGCACATGCTAGCACCAGTTTCTTAATTAATTAGTTTAAACATATGTAGAAATATGTATTATCAATGCAAATATTACCGAATCTTATTCTTCTATTTCTAGTCGGTTTGATGAATTTAGGTGTTTTGTTTTCTGTTTTGTAACTATCACATGGAGTTCAAAATTTCTCCATATCTATATATTTTTTTACCGTTTTTGTGACGCATTTACCTATTTATTTATGCATACGAAAGATTCATGTAAAATAGAAAATATAGTGAACTGGATTGCGAATTGAACATATAGTTTTGTTGGCTTTTGGCAGGTCTGTATAGGTACAGATAAAGGATGCATTTTCCCTACTGAAATGTATTAATTGATTCAATTGATGAAATGACATTTAAAATGAATGTTTCAAGTTATTTCGAATGATAATGTACATTGTGCGTATTTTGGCCTAACATTCTGGGTATTAAGGTATAGAATTTACAAAGCATGTTTGTAACAAAAAATATATTAGGAAATATTTTACTCATTTTAAGGTGGTGATTTTGATTTTTTTTGACCAAGCAGACCGCTTCTTTACAGCCTCTATGTAGTTAAGTAAATGGCTCTCACAATTTATACAAAGGTGTGGAGATTTAAAATGTTTGAAGATTGTAAATTATACTTCCTCATTGTTTTAATTTTATAATATAGGGTGTACAAATTAGTTCGGTCCGTTTTTTGTGTTAAAAAATGTATTTATTTCTAAAAAAATGAATGAATAGATCAATTAAAGTATTGTCCATCGCTGGCTACTACTTTTTCCCATCTCTCAGGCAATTTTTGAAACCATCTCGAAAAAATGACTCGTCTTTTGAGGCGATCTAAGTTTTGAGCCAATTTTCGGTTTCTACGAAAGAAGTGAACCGGTGACCTGCCAAATCGTGCTGCATCCTTCGAAACAACCAGTAATCAGAAGGAGCAATGTTTCAGCACCTCATAGTAAACAACACCCCTTTGGTCCCACCAGATACAGAGCATGATCTTCGAACCATGTATGTTCGGTTTTGGTTTTGATGTTGAGGTCGATGGCAACGATTAACCGGGCTTAGCGTAGTATTTTTTCTTCTTGGGGTTGTCGTAGAATATCCACTTCTCATCTCCAGTTACAATCCGATGCAAAAAACCTTTTCTTTGTTGCCTTTGAATCAGCTGCTTGCAAGTGAAAAATCGCCTTTCAACGTCTCTCGGTTTCAGTTCATAAGGCACCCAATTTCCTTGTTTTTGAATCATTCCCATGGCTCTCAATTGTACGGAAACGGCTTGTTGAGTCACTCCCAATGATTCTGCAAGCTCCTCTTGCGTTTGACTCTGATCTTCTTCGAGTAATGCCTCTAATTCTTTGTCCTCGAATTTTTTTGGCTGTCCAGAGCGAGGCTTGTCTTCGACGCTGAAATCTCCATCTTTGAAACGTCGAAACCATTCCCTACATGATTTATCAGTTGGAGCAGCGTCACCATAAACTTCGACAAGCATTCGATGGGCTTCAGCTGCACTTTTCTTCCAATTAAAACAAAATTAAAACCTCCCGCAAATGCTGCTTGGTTAACACAAAATTCGACATTTTCAACACTGTACAAAACAAGGTTTTTGCATGAAACTCAAAGCGATATAAATTGAATATTATTGAAAGATGTCTAACCTCTCTGAAACCGCCAAAATCGGCTGTCACTATGAACCATTCATAACAGCCAGAGCCATCTTTTGGAAACGGACCGAACTAATTTGTACTCCCAATAATTATTTGTTATTCATGAAGACTAGAATAGCGCTAGTGAAAGATAACATCCTCACTATATTGGATTGAGGGTTTGAAAGGGATAAATATTCTATTGAGTTTCACTTTTTTTTTTACAAATAATTTGGTCATATTTAACCAAAATATGAATTAACAGTTTAGAGGAAAAATCAAAACCACCAACATTGTCAAATCTGTGGTAAAATTGAAGGAGCAGTAGGCATGTCATGTGATAGGTAAGATGACGAACGATGGGCTGCTGCATGACAATATGGAGAATCCAAGGAAAACCATGATATAGGTGGATGGATAATGTTGTGTCAGTGGCGTGAATAAGACATGTATGTGAGGCGCTAGATAGGGGGAGATGGAAGACTATATGCTCAATATTGGACTAGAATGGACTGACTGGTGATGATGATGAGGCAGGTTCTTTTGAAGTGAATATCTTTGAAAGTGAATGAAGTTACATAATTTTTAAGACAATTAAATTTTTAAACCCTCAATCCAAAAACACTCATCATTTTATATTTTTGGAGTTACTAACATTTGGAACTGACTATTGTATTTGTGTATTCAATTATTTCAATTCACATCCATGCAATTACGCCAACTGTCAACAATGAAGAGTTCTCAGTGTATTTTTTCATATAGCAATGTTAGCAGCTAAGCTTAAATATATGATATAAATCATATAGCTACTATTTATGAGAATCTTATCCCTTAACCTGCCCATAATATGAGCTAATATTGAATGGATATGTTTTTTTGCATCTTTGTATCAATACTTTGCAGGGATATGATGAGAAAAAAATGTAAACTGAGGATGATTTTTTTCCTAAATGTATAAATATTCTAAAAATAATAGAATTTATCTTATTGAAAGACTTTTTATATTAATAAATATCTGTTTTCATTCTTATTTATTTGCTGCAAGGACTCATGGCCATTATATCGAATTGGCCCAATTATGCTGAGAAATGAACAGGTCACTTTTTGTTTCCTAGATTATCTTTTATTGTGGAGTATTAGAATATTGTTTTATTATTTTTGTGGTTGATTTAATTTTTTCACATATTTAAGTGCACTTTTGTTTCACTTTTTTATTCTTTAAATCAATTTAAATATATCAATGAATCTTTATAAATGTGATCAACTTTTCATATTACTATAGTAGAAAGACATTGATGTGTTTTAAGGTTATTGCTATTTATATTATGTTTGTGATACGTATAAAACTAAATGTTATAATCATAAGTGGTGAAAATTTTACATTTTTATGTTAAAAGATTAGTTTGTTTTTTATTCCAAGATTCAACTCTTCTCGATGATAAAATAAAATATTTTTTTTTATCCCATTCCGTTTTGGAACACCTTTTTGAAGTGTCCAATTGATTTTATTTAGAATAAATATGTTTGTTTCCATTATACCTTTTTGTGTGTTAAGAACTTAGACAAGACTTAGCTTAAGTGGATCAATTTTGCATCTTGATGGTACACAAAAAAGATAAAGGGTTGTAGTCCCAGTTTTTTTCTCCATATAATATTCTGGTTGGCTTGAAGAAATTGCCATATGGGAATAAATTTACCAGGTTAGACTGAATACAATACAAGTGTAATAAAATTCAATCTCTTCTAGATTTTTTTTAACATACCATGTATAAAAATACTTTTTATAATAAACACTTAGGTTTTTGATTCCACCATAACTGTTTTCTAAGTTTTTTAAAGATTGTAATTCCTATTTTTTATATTCTGTGAAAACAATTTTTTTTGCCCTGTTTTTTTTTTTATCATGGATTTTTCAATAACGAGAGTAAATACTGTTCAAAATATCAAGTTTGTTATAAAATAAAAACTATTGTCTAAGTGGTCTGATTTAACTCTTGAAATCAATCAGTTTTTTTTGTAACTTCAAAAGAACGTTAAAATATCTAAATAATAGAAAAAACATTCCCAATAGGTTTGAAATTTCTTTTTTATCGAGAATAATACCTCTGAATAGAAGTCACATTCATGTTTTATGCTACAATAATAATATAAGTCTTATGGCAGCCATCCATCTACGAGATGATTGAGGCATGAATTTCCTGTAAGTCTCAGGTAGTTGTGTAGAGCTAATTTACTTCCTGCGACTATGCAGACCAATTCTCAATACATAGTGGAGTATAGTCGTCATATCTCCAAGCTGGTCCGGAAACATTTGACATTGAACGCTTGCTGTCTCTTCTGCCAACTGGATAGAAGATAGTGCTACCTATAGCATCTGGAGCATCTTTCGCTATTTTCAACAGTTTTGAACAAGAGACTCGCCTTTTACATACGTTTTGAAACGGAGATTTTGACTTCTGCGAGAGATCTCTTTGTATTACAGAGTTCTTCGTAGAAAACATCTATAGGAGCTCAACCATCTTCCATACGCCTTATATGTCCTAGCCAGAGCACTGGAGTAATTAACATGTTATCATTAAACAATGGATATTTAACTTGTGAAAGTTTAGAAATTTAAAAACAATATATTGGTTATTTTAAGTTTTTTTTTGAGATTAATGGACAATTATTGACGAGGATTGTTAAATCTACTTCATGAAATACTGTATGATTTCATTTCCTTTGTTCCTTAAAATTAAATTAAATAGTTAATAAAGGATGTCTGTTAGTTTCCTTCAAACCAGTCTATAACTCATGAAAAAAAGTTTATGGTCAAAATAGCTTGATTATAGACATATATTGTGTAACACGTTTGTTGGTAGCATTAATCGATTTTCAAAACTCATTCTTCAAATAATGTGAATAAGTATAAAATCAGTTAGTCTAGTGTAACTAAAATATGCTTTAATATTTTTGGAAAAAATAAATGATTATTATAAAAAATATTACTATTGAGATGTTGTATTTTTAAAAAAAGTAATTCATCTTATTGTAATTTTTAAAACTGATTAATTTCATGAATGTCTCAAATGTTATGAAAATGTATGATTGATTCCAGAAAAAATCAAAAAATCACATTCAATTTTCCAAAATATATGAACATTTGTGTAGAGCATGTATTAATATTTATTTTATTCAAGAATATTATATATTTTTTTACAATCAACTGATGAAATTGAACCTTAAAAAATATAAATTTTACGGAATGTAACGTCATGTTTAGCAGGCATTATTGTTACATTAGTGATTTCTTTTTATAGTTTTTGTAGTGATGAAATACATGGGATCTTTTCACTGAATTTATAATATGAGTATCTACACAGGTGTTGCCATATCTCAAAACTTAAGTAGCAAACCTCGTATAATATTGTTACATTTTCTCAATTTTTTTTTCATTAATATATTTTTGTTAATTTTGTTATTTTCCGTTTGTTCCAGTTATAATCTGGATGCTGTCCTTCAGAATTAATGAACATTTTGAGACAGCTGATCTCTTTCATATTGTAAAGGTCTGATTTCATTTCCGGGCTGCTGCAATGGCGGCTTATTTGAATCGTGCATCGTCCATGATCGGTGGAGACGGATCAAACAATCGTTTGGGGTTATTTTCTAATGGCGCCGCACGCTCGATTACAACGACTACCGACTCTCCCCTGCAGATCTTCGTTCGCGCTAAGAAGCAAATCAATGATATTTTTGTAGAAATTCATGACTATACTAAGGAATCGATAAATTTTATTCAAGGTAAATAAATTTTTTGGAAGTCGTTTATATTTTTTGTACTCCCAGGATGTAATATATTAGTACTTATCA
The DNA here is from genome assembly GCA_949825065.1 of Odontocerum albicorne. Taxonomy (NCBI): domain Eukaryota; kingdom Metazoa; phylum Arthropoda; class Insecta; order Trichoptera; family Odontoceridae; genus Odontocerum; species Odontocerum albicorne. The sequence continues at coordinate 18,168,330 of OX463840.1, forward strand.
TGTAAATAAAAATATATATTTTGTTCATTACTTTACTTTACATTCTATCTGCATTAATTATTTTTATCATAATTAAGTTCTTATATGTATTTTTTCAATGTGTATTCAAAGAGTTAATTGTGTTTAACTCTTTCACTGCTGATACAAAATGCATGACAACCGATCGGTGCTCAATATATTTGAATAATAAAAACTAGTTGCAACCCGTGAAATTTTCACGGAAGTAAAACAAATTCTACATTTATGAAAATATATATTCATAAATGTAAAATTTGTTTATATTGGGTGTACAAATTAGTTCGGTCCGTTTTTTTGTGTTCAAAAATGCATTTATTTCTAAACAAAATGAATGAACAGATCAATTAAAGTATTGTCCATCGCTTGCTACAACTTTTTCCCATCTCTCAGGCAATTTTCGAATTCCATCTCCAAAAAATGACTCGTCTTTTGAGGCGATCCAAGTTTGGAGCCAATTTTTGGTTTCTACGAAAGAAGTGAACTGGTGACCTGCCAAATCGTGCTGCATCCTTCGGAACAACCAGTAATCAGAAGGAGCAATGTCCGGGGAATACGGCGGGTGCGGTAAAACATCCCATTTAAGTGTTCCAAATATTTTTTTACGACTTTTGCGACATGAGGCCGAGCGTTGTCATGAAGAAGAATAACTTTATCATGTCTGCTCGTATTCCGGCCGTTTTTCTCGCAATGCACGGCTCAAACTAATTAATTGTAGCCGATACCGATCGCCCGTAATGGAATCTCCAGGTTTCAGCACCTCATAGTAATCAACACCATTTTGGTCCCACCAGATACAGAGCATGATCTTCGAACCATTTATGTTCGGTTTTGGTGTTGATGTTGAGGTCAATGGCAACGATTAACTGGGCTTAGCGTAGTCTTTTTTCTTGGGGTTGTCGTAGAATATCCACTTCTCATCTCCAGTTACAATCCGATGCAAAAAACCTTTTCTTTGTTGCCTTTGAATCAGCTGCTCGCAAGTGAAAAATCGCCTTTCAACGTCTCTCGGTTTCAGTTCATAAGGCACCCAATTTCCTTGTTTTTTGAATCATTCCGATGGCTCTTAATTGTACGGAAACGGCTTGTTGAGTCACTCCCAATGATTCTGCAAGCTCCTCTTGCGTTTGAATCTGATCTTCTTCGAGTAATGCCTCTAATTCTTTGTCCTCTATTTTTTTTGGCTGTCCAGAGCGAGGCTTGTCTTCTACGCTGAAATCTCCATCCTTGAAACGTCGAAACCATTCCCTACATGATTTATCAGTTGGAGCAGCGTCACCATAAACTTCGACAAGCATTCGATAGGCTTCAGCTGCACTTTTCTTCCAATTAAAGCAGAAAATTAAAATCTCCTTCAAATGCTGCTTGGTTAACACAAAATTCGACATTTTCAACACTACAAAACAAGGTTTTTGCATGAAACTCATATAAACTGAATATTATTGGCAGGTGTCTAACCTCTCTGAAACCACCAAAATCGGCTGTTACTATGAACCATTCATAGCCATCTTTTGGAAACGGACCGAACTAATTTGTACTCCCAATATATATATATATACTATACATCGTCCCCTTTTACACCGGTTCAAAAATTGTTAGCAAGTTATTCAAAATTTGTTCAGTATAGTTTTGATCTGGCATCAGTCGCAAGGCCATGCTGTAAAGGTGGGTTTACACATGTAAAAAATATTCTCAAATAAATTTTAATTTTTCAAACAAATATTTTTTTGTCCTTTTTCAAATGTGTTTATTTTTATTTTATTTTTATTTTGAACATTAGGAATTCGGCGCAAAATGAGATACCCACTCTTTTATTATTTTTATCAAATGTACTTGAGTGACTTTTTTGTGTGATAAGAGTGATGTTGGTATTTTGACGCATACCGTAATGGTATTGAATGGAGGTTTTTATGACATTTTTCGAACAACATTATATTACAAAAAAAAACAATGTTTTATAAAAACTAACAGAAAAATATACTTACCAATTAGGTGTATACAATAATTTTTTTTAAATCTTTTAATATTTCTGGTAAAGTTGGAAACAAGGATCCAAACAAAGACCAGGTTGTGTAGGGCAATCTGGACAAAAGAATAATGAAGCATTTCTTTTTTTAGCTGTATCTCAGCATTGCTTACATCTGCGTCTTTTGATTTTATTATCAGTGTCTTTTTCACAAAACTTCGGCAGATGTATCTTGGTTTTTGATTGTACTGTTTGTCTCGGAATTGATGATGGAGGTGGACCTAGTAATTTTTTGATTATAAATAGCCTGAAATCATACGACATTTTCTGTGAATTGTCTGCATTGTATAAATGCCAAGAATTCAATAACAACGTCTGGAACAGATGAATGGCCAATTTTTTGTACCAACGTAATGTTTTCCTTTTGCATGGGTAGTAAGCTAACATCTGGTCATGATAGTCTATAACCGCCCATATGATTGTTGTAATTTATTACCATATTTGGTTTGGTGACCACTTGACCATGTCAGTTTTTAGTGTCAGACAGCTCCCCATCAAATTCAGAAGAAATCATAAAGACTTCTCGGCGGTCTTTCCATTTGGTAACACATATACCATTTTCTGTGTACTGACTCACACTTTCTCCTTAGTTTAGTTTTTTATCTATAACATCGATCGGGTTTTCTTTTCTATTTGCTCGTAGTGTTCCTGTGACATATGTGTTTTGGTTCAACAATTTTTTTGTAAGAGGAACACTATCATAGAAATAATCCATGTAAACTGAATATCCGGCTCCCGTCTTCCCCTCTAGCAATTTCTGAGCGACTTTATTAGTGTGGCCTTTGCCACCTAACTCTTCATCTGATGATCCACCATATACAATTATTTTTACGGCCAATCCACTTGATTCCCCTAACATGTAAAGTTTTATACTATACTTGGCCTTTTTGCCTTTTATATATTGGCGAAAAATCAATCGGCCTCTCCAAAGAACCAATGATTCATCTATCGATAGTTGTCTGTGTGGATCATAAATTACCTCCATCCTTCCATTGAAAAAATCGATCAATGCCCTGACTTTTGCCAAACTCGACAGATCTTCTTCATTATTGTTGAAATGAAGTGCCCGTAAGATGAGTAAAAATCTATCTCTTGACATGAATTGTGAAAATCCCGGTAAATTGAATAGGTCGTCCATCTTCCAGTAGTCACTCAACCGGTTCAAAAGTATTGTTCCGGTGTGTAGTAGTAAACCCAACCACACCCTCATTTCATTTTTAGTGACATTTTTCCATCATGTGATTCTGCTTGTATCACCTTCTGATTTCGACAATACTTCAACAGCATACAAATTAGTTTGGGTTGTCACAAGGTTGTACAAATCTTCATTGAAAATCAAATCAAAATAATCTATTGGTTCTTTACTTGACATCACAATTTTTAACCCGGGTATTTTTGAAAATGGTATAGAGGCTGGTTGTTTTTTTATATTCGACCATTGCGTAGAGCTAACGTCTGGTGTTCTAGATATTTGTGAAACAGTTTGAATTTGAATATTGTCATCATTTTCAATATCTGACTCAAATTCAGAATCGTCCTCGATGATGGTAAATTCCTCATCACTAACGTCACAAAATGAATCATCCATATCATCCTCAATCTTTTGTCTTTTAGAGCTCGATGGGCGATCCATTTTTCAAGGTAAACGTATTTTTTTTCGTAAAATCAAAAAGAAACTTATATGACACTAAATATCACTATGTACACAAATTACTATAAAATATTTTTCAAAAGGCACTTCTTTTTGCTCACAATTCACTATGTCACTCATTCAAAATTGAAAATAACTAGAAAGCATAAACAAAATATATCTACAATAAATATCCCTTGCAGTGACCTTTTCACAAAACAGCGCTAGAGAAATAGTCCAATTATTATTATTATCAAGTCTCACAATGAAAACAAACTGAATAAAAACTAGAAAAAATATTATTTATAACTGCGGGTGTAAACACAACTTGACAATGCGATGCACTTGCGAAAACACCCGAATGCGATGGAATCTTCCGAAGTAATGAATGAATAACGAATAGCATGAAGCAGATGTTCACATGGACACGCCAGATGTGTTCTCAGCATTGGATGTGTAATGGTTAGAAGTGTTGGTTCTAAATATAATCATATATTTTTATATTCTTTATTGGAATTCTCTTTACAATTAAGCACATCTTACTCTGGTACTATGATATAATAGGCTATCCCTCTTGATCAAGTATGATTGTCAGCCATCTTGCAGATGGAAGACACCTGTACGTGTTTTAGTGTGCAAGCTATTGTACTTTAGCAAGCATACAATCTTAATAGATCAAACTCAAAATTATAATGGCAAGGAGATTAAACTTCCAAGACGATCGGCAGGTTAAATTTGCAGCAGCCTTTCGTTAGGCAGAGTTTTATATAGCGTTATAAGAAATAATGATAAACAGCATATAAACTATAGAAAAAAATGTAAATTCAGATGTTAAATGGTCTAAGAGTAAAACCTGTCCAGAAGTAAATGCGCCAGCAAAGCCCACTAGTTTAGTATTAATGCTAATCATCGGATTACGGCCACCGACATACACACTGGTTTTACAGGCCAAGCTACTGTATAGATTTTGATAAAACTTAGTTGTTTTTTTGTATTAGTAGTTTAGGTCATATTTATGATGTAGATTATGCTACCATTTATGATATGCACCCGATCTTAATCAGTTGTCAAATAACTCCAGTGTGAGTTGTCAAAGGAATTGAATTATTGTTGCTTAATTGTCACGATAATAGATAGACATCTTCATCATCAAAATCATCCAATGTTCTCTTATACCTTCCCTATTAGGATAAGTATGGGAAATAGGACTTTGGAGCCTATAATATATATTTTTCTCATCAATAATATGCATACATGTATTTATGCTCCATATTCTCTTTATTTTTTTTTATTCCACTTATAATTGTTATTCAAAATTTACTTTCAGATATTGAAGATAAGACGATAATAAAGGATGCTGAACTACAGCAAGTGGATTCTTATGTTAGTAAAGTCAAAGCAATACGAGATGTGTTATGCCGGGATCACATGAAAGTAGCTTTTTTTGGAAGGTTTGTTATATTTGAGTTTATAGATTATGAATGTACGAGGGTGGATCAAATATAAATGATACTTGTTTTAGAGCGCGTAATTTTAAACGGAGCGCGCGGCCGCCTCGAGGAGTATTGGGTGGGGATATCAGGAGCGGGGAGAGCAGTCGGCCGGCCTCGGCAGATCCCGTCAGGTGGCAAACGATGTCTGAGAAAGAGGTGTACACGTCGATTGCGCAATGCATAATTATCAAATTTCTCGCTCGTGAGGATGTAAAACCGGCTGAAATTCTGCGGAGACTGACGGCACAGTTCGGGGATCAAACACTTTCAAAATCCTGTGTGTTTACCTGACAAGGAATTCACGATAAGCAGTGAAGGGGTAAAAAACGGGAGCCATGATCGTCACCCACAGATGAGTATTACCGAACAGAACATTAATGCCATCGTGATCTTCTGGAAGGGGACCGACGTTTGACGGTTTCTGAGATAGGAATAAGTTATGGTAGCACTCAATCCACAATCACAAAGGACCTAGGATTCCGTAAAGTGTCTTTAAAGGGTCCCACATCTTTTGACTGCAGAACAAAAGCAGGCACGTCTGTGAGTGGCTCTTGATGCGGTTTGCACAAGAAGGGAACGCATTTTGTCATTTCGTTGGGTACACCACTACACGCCCGAGTCGAATTAAGCCAGCATGGAGTGGAGAAAGAAGCCCCTGTGAAAGCCAATACTCGGCTGTCAGCTGGTAAGGTGCTTGCGACTGGTTTTTGGTATCGGCGCAGCATTTTGCACATTGATTTTTTGTACGTTCATCACACCATCAATGCGGCATACTACTGCGAGCATTTGAGTGAAGTTAAACTTGCTTATCGATGCAAAAGACGTGACCAACCGATATGAGAAGTGATTCTTCTCCATACTGCAGCTGTAACATGCGAACAATTGGAGGAAATGAGTTTGGCACGACTGGACCACCCTCCCTATAGCCGTGATCTATCGCCTTGTGACTTTAATTTCTTTGGGACACTGAAAGAAGTTCTGGAAGGCCAACGATTCAATGATGATGATGGAGCAGAGGGGTTTGTGCGCAATTGGCTGCTGACATAACCTACTTCTTTTTACGATGACGGTATAACCGGTATAAATATAAACTACCGATCCGCTGGCAAAAATGCATTTGTAAAGCAGGAGATTATGTAGAAAAATATTGTGTACTTGGTCTTTTGGTTTCTGCAAATAAAAAAAACTAAAATAATAAAGTCTCATTTATATTTGATCCACCCTCGTATTTAGAATTCATAAAAAATAGATTTTTCAATATCAATTCAAAAGCAAATGAATTCCTGTAAATTTATTCCAAATAGTTTTATAATATATTTAATCAACTAACTTTTGACATAGATAGATTTATTTTATTCTGTGGATTATGGAATTCCACCAAGAATTATAAGTTGACATGTTATTAATACCTGATGCGAAATGTTGAGGATGAGAGCCTTATTTTATTTTATTCATATAAATGCAACAAACTTGGAATTCAAATAAATGCTCATATGCAATATTTCGGGATGAATGCTTATTTTAGCCCATTAAGTGTAACCAGCTTTGAATTCAAACATTAATAAGCAGTGTTCAGGATGAGTGCCTTATTTTAGTTTAACCTAGGAAACGCAACAAGTTGACTTGCCTAATTGGCTGTCTGTCTTCTAATCATTAAATTCCTATTGATACCCATTTTTTTAAATGAGTTTGAAATCATGGTTTTCACTTCTGTTTGGTTGGAAGATATTGCTACATGACAATAAACCCACCAGATTGTACTGTAAATAAGTTTAATGCGATACAACACAACAGGCTTTGAATTCAAAGACTAACACGCAGTATTCAGGATGAACACCGTACATTATATTGATGAAATATTTGTCAATAACACCATCTTATTTCAGAACAAGTAATGGCAAGAGTACAGTTATTAATGCAATGTTACATGAAAAGATTCTACCCAGTGGAATTGGACACACAACAAATTGTTTCTTGCAAGTTGAAGGTTCTGATAATAATGAAGCATATCTTATGACCGAAAATTCTGAAGACAAGCATAATGTTCAGGTAAAATAGAATCTTTTTAATATTATTAGTATTTTTTAATCTGATATATTTTGCCATTTGCCTTCTACTGCTCCGTCATACGAAAAAGAAGGAGTTTCCATTGATTGTGAAATATTTTACCAAATTTGTATAATATTGGTCATAGTTCTATATTGAACTGCAAAAAATTGGTTAACATCAATAGGAGCTGTGATAAACTTAATTTGTAGTAAAAAATGTATTCTGCCAATTATTATTTAATTCAGGACTACCTCTGGATATCTTTTAGTATAAAATATTTTTTGAATCAGGTTTAACATACGGTCTGTTTGACAAGTACGTGTACGGCGAAACCCGAAAAACTATTAGGGATGAGGCATTAAAAAAAATATACGTATACTGCATGATATAAACCGTGATGCTTTATTATTAATAAGTTGTCCAGTCGCCTCCGCTAGTAATAATTTCCTGGCATCTCCGAGGCATACTTTCTACTAATTTTATAGCATAGGTCTTTTATAGCATCTGGTAGGTTATCGACTTTTTTTATGTAGGAATAGCGTTTCACCCACTTACTTACAAATGTCTTGGACTTTCCCATGTGTTTCTTTACATTTACATTTTCGGTCCTTTTGGATGTGTACACAGAAAGGCTTCGTAATGTGATGCATATGCGGCACTCATGGTGAAATATGTTTTTGTGTAATCAAGGTCGAACGACAACTGAGTTTTTCTATACAAAGCATCTTGGGGGAAGGGTCCTGCTACCTGCTCGCGTTTGAATCTACCCTCTAACGGTTTCCAGGAAAAAATGTAGCTGTACACGCTCTTGTCAAACAGACTGTAGTTAGTCTTTACAAAAATATATGCCACTGTTGCAGTGTTTAATTTGAAAGATGTTTATATTATTATTGGAGTGTTTAATTTGAAAGATGTGTATACTAATATTAGGGTCCTTTCCCTGTTACAATTAGGTAGAGAGAACTAAGTACTGGATTATTTTATCACATACATATTTTTTTCCTCTGCATCTATACATCTTCTGATATAGATCCTTAGATTTTTCTAATATTTAATGTTCCCATATTTCAAAATTTCATTTATTGTGAACAATATTTAAAAAAAATTTAAATAGCATTTTAAAGATCAATATTTTTTTTAGTCTGTTGGACAATTAGCACATGCACTCTGTGACTCCCGTTTACAAGAATGTGAATTGGTTCATATATTTTGGCCTCGTGAAAAATGCGGTCTCCTCAGAGATGATGTTGTGTTTGTGGATTCTCCAGGTGTTGATGTTACGCCAAATTTAGATGAATGGATCGACAACCATTGCCTTGACGCTGATGTGTTTGTTTTAGTAGCCAATGCAGAATCAACACTTATGGTCACGGTAAATAATTTTTAATTTAATTTTTATTTATATAATACTCACTTATAGGATATTCTGATTTTAAATGGACAACTTTTAACTATTTATCAATCAAAATGGTGATTCCAGCTTCAAACTCCTCAGATACATTTTTTTCTTATTGGTTATAAATATTGGGAGTACAAATTAGTTCGGTCCGTTTCCAAAAGATGGCTCTGGCTGTTATGAATGGTTCATAGTGACAGCCGATTTTGGCGGTTTCAGAGAAGTTAGACATCTGCCAATAATATTCAGTTTATATCGCTTTGAATTTCATGCAAAAACCTGGTTTGTATAGTGTTGAAAATGTCGAATTTTGTGTTAACCAAGCAGCATTTGCGGGAGTTTTTAATTTTCTGCTTTAATTGGAAGAAAAGTGCAGCTGAAGCCCATCGAATGCTTGTCGAAGTTTATGGTGACGCTGCTCCAACTGATAAATCATGTAGGGAATGGTTTCGACGTTTCAAGGATGGAGATTTCAGCGTCGAAGACAAGCCTCGCTCTGGACAGCCAAAAAAATTTGAGGACAAAGAATTAGAGGCATTACTCGAAGAAGATCAGAGTCAAACGCAAGAGCTTGCAGAATCATTGGGAGTGACTCAACAATCCGTTTCCGTACGATTGAGAGCCATGGGAATGATTCAAAAACAAGGAAATTGGGTGCCTTATGAACTGAAACCGAGAGACGTTGAAAGGCGATTTTTCACTTGCGAGCAGCTGATTCAAAGGCAACAAAGAAAAGGTTTTTGCATCGGATTGTAACTGGAGATGAGAAGTGGATATTCTACGACAACCCCAAGAAGAAAAAATACTACGCTAAGCCCAGTCAATCGTTGCCATCGACCTCAACATCAACACCAAAACCGAACATAGATGGTTCGAAGATCATGCTCTGTATCTGGTGGTACCAAAGGGGTGTTGTTTACTATGAGGTGCTGAAACTTGGCGATTCCATTATGGGCGATCGGTATCGGCTACAATTAATTAGTTTGAGCCGTGCATTGCGAGAAAAACGGTCAGAATACGAGCAAAGACATTATAAAGTTATTCTTCTTCATGACAACGCTCGGCCTCATGTCGCAAAAGTCGTAAAAAAATATTTGGAAACGCTCAAATGGGATGTTTTACTGCACCCGCCGTATTCCCCGAACATTGCTCCTTCTGATTACTGGTTGTTCCGAAGGATGCAGCATGATTTGGCAGGTCACCTTCTTTCGTAGAAACCGAAAGGCATTTGACTTCTTTCGTAGAAACCGAAAATTGGCTCCAAACTTGGATCGCCTCAAAAGACGAGTCATTTTTTGGAGATGGAATTCGAAAATTGCCTGAGAGATGGGGAAAAAGTAGTAGCCAGCGATGGACAATACTTTAATTGATCTGTTCATTAATTTTGTTTAGAAATAAAAGCATTTTTGAACACATAAAAACGGACCAAACTAATTTGTACACCCAATATAATGCTTTTATACAAAAAAGAGGCAAATACCAAATTTTGTAATTGTCACATGTAAAATCATAATGAAAAATGAATTTTGAAAAAAGTTAAAAGGATATTATTTATTTGTTCAGGATCATTAATACTGGATATTTGTATTAGTGGGAGGTGTCACCAAAAAATACACATTTTTATAAACAGATTTTTTGTTATTTCAAGTAGTGATGATAGGTTATTGAACTTTCGGGTTTCTATTGGTATTTGGTGCAAATTTACATCAAATCTATTATTAACAAAGAATAGCTAAGGTCGCAATTGTCAAATGTATCCAACAAAGTCAAGAATCTTGCCTGCATTATATTTTTATAAGTAAAACTCCCACCTTATCCTCTTTTTATAGACTCCTGATGCTATTTGTAAACATTTATAAAGTCATAAATAACTTTTAGGGAAACAGTGGAGGGCTTTTAAAATATATTTGATATTCCTTTATCCTCAAGTGGATAGATATCCTTAACTCTTTTATGATTAATAAAACATTGTAATTTGTTCTATACAACACTCTTTATTCCACTTTTTGTAACGGTATAACCCTACCGGTTTTAAGGCTTTCACCTCATCTTCAGGGGAGCACAAACAAGAACACAAAAAAGTCTTGTTTGTGCTCCCCTGAAGATAAGGTGAAAGCCTTGAAACCGGTAGGGTTATGCCGTTACAAAAAGTGGAATAAACAGTGTTTTATAAAACAAATTACAATGTCTTTAAACCTCTACAATGTTAATGCCTTAACTATAAATAATATATTAATAAGAAAGTATTGTTCTCAATATTTTTATATTAAGTTCTGGTATTTCTACTGAGTAAATGCTTGGTCTCAATTATAGTAATATAATAATTGAAATACATACTTAGTTATTGCTGTTTATGTTAGGATAAATAATATTTACAAAAATCATGATCTTACTCGAAGCATTTTCAATTCTTAGCAAAAACCTGCAGCCAATCAAAGACAAGCACTTTGATTGCAGTTTTAAATCGCTCTGTATTGCCACCCAATGAGTGTGTTCTAATACTTTTATTTTTATACATTTTGTGTTTTCAGGAAAAGAACTTTTTCCACAAAGTTTCATCAAAATTATCAAAACCAAATATATTTATTTTAAATAACAGATGGGATGCTTCTGCTTCAGAACCCGAATTTTTGGACCAGGTGAGATATTTTTTTAATTATCAAATTAGCACATTTGTTTGATATGTAATTCTTAAACCCATGATGTAATATTTAATTATTTTTATTTAAAAGCTTGTCGATGAACAAGAACAGGTCAGTGGATATATACAAAATGACTATTTGCTTCAGTTTCATTTATATTATAAACATTATTCATCCGGCTTTGATTGTGATTTTAAAACTAATTGCTTCTGTGATACAAAATGCACCCAAACATACATAGTAGATTTGCAGCTCTCATATAAATTTAGAGTCACAGTGTGAGCTGATTTATTTTAGTGCATATATTTTTGTATTACACACTTTCATTTCACATTAACGGTATTTGGCCCTGTTCCTCAAACGTTAATAACTGCTGTAATTGATTCAGTGATATTTGGTGATTCAAACCACTCTTAGGGCATTTCCCTTACTATGTTATGCATTTCAAAAAGTGTTGATTGAAGAACATCTTAAAAGTATTTATATATTTTTTTGACACTAGATTTAGTCAATTCCATTATTGATTGTTATATAGGAAAATTAAGAATTGCTTGGTCTGTTATTTCAATGTGTTTTGGTGATTTCAACTCTGAGGCTAAGTATAAAGAATTGAATTCCCTTGACCTATTGTATGTGTATAGTTTAAATTGTCCATAATGGTGTGCTATATATGTGAGATTGGATATATGGGGATGTTTGTTAAAATAAAAAATTCTGGTCTCAATAGATGTTTTTGGTGATGAATCAATCATTCACATCTTTTAATCTTTGTTTCTCTGATATCTTCCTCAATTATCACAGATTTATTTATTGCACTTATATCTATATAATTTCTCACAAATTTTTCAATTCCTTTTGTTACTCAATATGTTTCTCAATCGATCCATACACTAGATAGCGTATGATATGTACTCTATCTCATTTCAAATTCAAAGGAAAAAACTGATAGTTCTTTTCGTTGATGTAGGGATTTTTTAAAATATAAGTTACACTGTTCAAGATAAATTATTTATCTCAGTACATGAGAATCTTTTCAGTGGAAATCAAAATTATCATTTTTTGGTATATATAACACATCGATCAATAAGTCCCGGGACTAACTACTAAAACAACATTTGTTTGCCAAAATTCTTCTTTATTCATCAACATAGTCTCCTTCAAGAGAGATACATTCATTCAAACGCTTTCCTAACTTTTCTATGCCAGCCGTGTAGAACGATTTATCTTTGGTTTCAAAATAGGCATTAGTTTCAGCAATCACTTCTCCATTGGAGCCAAATCTCTCCCTGGAGCATCTTTTTGAGGTCTGCGAACACCCAATAGTCGCTGGGGGCCAAATCTGGAGAATGCGGTGGGTGCGGAAGCAATTCGAAGTTCAACTCATGCAATTTGGTCATCGTTACCATCGACTTGTGACACAGTGCATTGTCCTGATGAAAGAGAACTTTTTTATTCTTCATATGTGGCCGTTTTTTTGTAATTTCTGCCTTCAAACGCTTCAATAACGCTATGTAATATTCTCTATTGATAATTTTTCCTTTTTCAAGGTGATCTATGAATATTATACTATGCGCATCCCAAAATACGGAGGTCATAACCTTCCCGGCCGACTGTTGAGTCGTTGAGTTTTGGTCGCTTTGGACGACTTTCACCGGCGGCTCTCCACTCAGCTGGCTGCCGATTTGATTCCGGAGTATAGTGGTGGATCCAAGTTTCATCCATTGTCACATACCGGCGCAAAAACTCCTGTTTATTTCGCGTAAACAGTGCCAAATATCGCTCTGAATCATCGATGCGTTGTTGTTTCTGTTCCATTGTGAGCAAAGGCGGCACCCATTTTGAAAAAAGTGTTTTCATGACCAAATGTTCATGCAAAATAGTGTAAACATTACCAAATGATATCTGCAGGATGTCAGCTATCTCACGCAACTTTACTTTGCGATTTTCCATCACGATTTAGAGTTTTTTTTTTAAAGTTTTCTGGTGTAACAGCCTCATTTGGACGACCAGAGCGTTCAGCATCATTTGTGTCTGTACGACCGCGTTTGAAATCAGCATACCACCGACAAATGGTTGTTTTCAACGGAGCAGAGCGCGGATAACACTTTTCAAGCCATCGCTAAGTTTGAAGGGTATTTTTTCCCATTAAAAAGCAATGTTTTATCAACACACGAAATTCGGTTTTTTCCATTGTTTTGAAAATAGCAAAAGTAACGTCACTAAAACCACTGTAACTCAATGACACAATGTCAGAATGTCATGAATGTTTGACACGTAACTTCTAAAGGTTGGTACTAACTGAGAATGGTATGGATTTGTTATTAGAGGCACGATCTGTTGGTTAGTCCCGGGGCTTATTGATCGATGTGTTATATGTGGTAATGTAAATTATTATTACTTCACACGTTCACTTCCGTTGTTATCATAGGTAGGTGCATCTTACACCTTCCGGTAATCCAGCATTCATAATTTTTGCATTTAAGGAAGTGGTATTTTTAATCCTTTGTTGATATTTTATGTTTTGCACTGCAATGCAGGAAATGAACAATACTTTTTATTTATTAAAAGTTTGTTATTTAACAGTATTCAACTTATATGTAAAAGCAAAGCTTATCAATGTGTTTGTTTAGATGTCTTGATTTTTGTTCAAATTTCTAAATAAATAAAGAAAAGCGGTTAAGTTTATGGTAAATTAAAATTGAAAACCAAAAGTAGTTTTATTTTAGTCAAGCATGAGTGCTTTATATACATATTTTGTATGTAATTTTTGGTAATGAGTTTTTTATCAATAATTCTGTGAAATATTTTCTTATACTGGGAAATGTTTTAACTGCATCAGCCTATGAAAAGGAATTAATGCGTTTTGACTTTTAAAACAGCATGCTTCTGAAATAAATGGAATATTCTTTAATATTGAAAGCATACTTTTTATTTTTAGGTTCGGAGTCAACATGCGACCAGATGTGCAGACTTTTTAGTAAAAGAATTGAAAGTATGTTCACCTAAAGAAGCTGAAGAACGGATATTTTTTATATCTGCCAAGGAAGCTTTATTAGCCCGCCTTAAGGAAAAAGATCAAAAGCCTGCCAGTTGTGAGTATTCCTTTAGCAATTCAAATTTTATGATCAATATATCATTATTCTTGTGAAATGTTTACAGAGATTTTATTATGCATACTACTGTTACATAAATAATAACTCAAAGTGGTATGTATACATTATATAGCTAGATTTAGTTCCACAAAATGGTATTAATACTGATAAATAAGAAACCAAATCTCTCAGACAAGTTGTCTAGGATGGTTGGGAGATATCTAGAGTACACTTAAAAAAAATATCTCAAGTACATAAATATTTATTAAAAGTATTTGAGGCATATAGAGTTTTTTTTAGAGGAAATAGTAACTTAGAATAGAAAACAATCTCAAATGGGAATATGTATTTTTCCACTTGACCACCAATAGCTCCTATGCCAATAGATGACCAAAAGATTAAAAGTTAAACCGTTTTTACTTTTCTTCATTTCGTTAAAATACCACCAGGGTTATACAGATATAATGTGTATTTCTACTTATGAGGCCCTTTGACTTGTTTTTGAATTATGTAAATTTTGACTATACATTTTGAAAGAAATATCGAGGTGAAATAACTATTTGTGCATTTAAATAATTTGTTAAAATAGACATATATATATTTTTTTCAAAGCTGGTGCACTGGCAGAAGGGTTTCAGACGAGATATTTTGAGTTCCAAGATTTCGAACGTAAATTTCAAGAGTGCATTAGTAAATCTGCAGTGAAGACAAAATTCGAACAACATTCACAAAGAGGACGTTTAGTGACTACTGACGTTAGGGCTGTGCTGGAAAATGTTCACGATCGGGCCAGTTCTCTCCGTGCCGAAAAATTGGCTGAAAAGCAAAAGTTGCATGAAATGCTCAACTATACAGAGCAGCAGCTGATGCTTATCACGAGAGAGATGAAGGCTAAAATACGTCATATGGTTGATGACGTAGAACAAAGGGTAAGTGAAGTATATTAATACAATTATTTTTGTTCATTTTACTGACTTACCATATACAGTATAACTCGGATTTTACATTTTCCTGCAATTTATATCATTTTTTGTCAGTCCCGTTTTAATCCCATTTATTCCAGAACAACATTTACCCGCTATCGACAAACTGTGATAAAAATAATTCCAGCATTTTATGCAGAATTTCCAAAAACAAAACATTTCCGTCTTGCTCAACTTTGCAGTACTGTTGCTTTCTAATAAAAAGGTGTATTAACTTTACTACTTGTATGTCTTGTACATAATAGGGATAGTACTTTTTTAAGATGTAAAAATTATCCGCAGCGAAAAAAGCCTAATATTTATTGATCTACCATTACTAATTTCGCAGCGTTTTAACATCCTGCTTTTTTATAAACATTCGGTCTATTTTGATATTTTTTTAGTTTGTAGAGCGGTTATATCCTTTTTTTTTACTTTTTTTCAATAAAGGTTTTTTTATTCATTCTAAATTTTCATTTTCAGGTTTCAAGAGCTTTGAATGAAGAAATCAGAAGATTGGCTACATTAGTAGATGAGTTTAACCTTCCATTCCATTCAGATCAACTTGTAATCAATGTATATAAGAAAGAACTTCATGCTCATGTAGAGAATGGTTTAGGATCAAATTTAAAAGCTCGACTATCGACAGCTGTGGCATTGAATATTGAATCTGCTCAGCATGAAATGACAGGTATAATTTGAGATTATCTTAGCATTAGAATAATTATTAAGTATTGATTCTCATTTTGTTTTGTCACTTATTTATTACTTTCTTTTGACTGCTTAATGAATCCATTTGTAAACAAGCACAGAACCATCAAATCACATTTGGCTAAAATATAAATGATTCACTTGACCTATTTTTATTTACTCTATGAGATTGTTTTTTCTTAAAAAAAATGCTCTTCGGAAGTTTGTTATCTTGACTTTTAAGGCAGCAGCTCTGAACAAAGATATTACAATGAAGCCACTCTCATAAGTTCTTCAATCAGCAGATGTGTCTTTTTCCCTGAATTTTCCCCTGCAATATCAGTTGAATGATCTTACTTTTCTCCTCGCATTGTCCAAAGTATTCTTAACTTTTTTCCTTTGATGACTATATCAGAGATTGAGATAATTTGATTATGTTTATTAGGATCAAGCCAATTTATTTCTGACCATTGTCTTACTCTTTTCTACAACTAGTTATAATTATAACAAAAACCATTTTGCAGTTTTAAATATGATGAAACTTGTGTCTTATTTCTTTTTAGTATGTCCTTAAAAATCGATCTAAGCCATGTGGATCCAAATGTTGATAACTTAAAAAATATGTATGTATTTAGTTGAGGGTAAGATTAATTCAAAATCGTCTTAAAAAGTATATAACTTCATCCGCTTTCAAAGATATTTTATTTAGATTTTGGTAACTCCCACATAAATGAAAACAGTTGTATTGTATTGTCTTACACTTTCGTTGTATACAGTAAAACCTGGTGGGCTTATTGCCATGTGACAATCTCTTCCAACCGTTTAGAAACTTATAGAGGCTTTAAGTGAAAACCAGATTGGAATCTTTTAAAAAAATCTGAGTTGCAACGGGAATCAAACCCACAACTCCCAAGTTGGGAGACAGGCGATTTACCAGCTGGGTCATGGAGTTCGTCCTTCCAGATTATCCAGTTCAAAAGTTGAAAACATCAAATAAAAATTTGAAACAAATAAATGGCAGAATTTTCACAGTAATTTCTAAAAATTTCACACGACACGTTTAAACAAAGACTATAATATGATAATATATTTTTAAGCAATTTTTTGAGAAAGTTAAATACTTAGATCAATATTCGGAATTTAATTATTCAATTATTTAATGTATCCTATTTCATAATGATTACAGGAAGCAGATTAAGTTTTATAAATTTATTTAATAATACATAAAACTAATATTTTGTTATAAAATTGCAGAAAGACTTATAAGTTTAGTGCCAGAGGAAAAACGACAATCTGCTGGTGCTGGCATAAGTGCGCGCCGTGAGCCTTTCCAGGTTTTGTATCGCCTCAACTGTGAGAATCTCTGTGCAGATTTCCAAGAAGATCTGCAGTTCAGGTTTAGTTGGGGCATCACAGCAATGATACAACGTTTTCAAGGGAAGAATGCACATAGGCTTGCACTAAAAAATTACACACCTAACCAAAGTGTAAGTTAATTTTTATACAATATAGCAACTTTAAAACCTATTGAATTTAAAACCGATACTTTAAATCCACTTGAAATTAAAGTTCTGAAAAAATATAAAAATATTTGTAAACAATTTTCAGAGTAATTACATATTGATACTAAAAAATGTGTTCGAACACATAGACTAACAAGGTTGATAGTTATTTACAAAGCTGCTGAATTATAAGTAGTAAAAATTTTCAAAACATCTATTTGGTGTATTGTAAATGTATTATATTTATTAAAATTTTGTATTATTTAGATACCCAGGCCAATAATCTCTCCTACAGACTCTGTAGACATGAGTACAGTTCCTTACACTGGAGTAGTTGACATCAACCAGATTGGACCCCTTTCGGTGGATCAGTGGGGCACCATTTCAAGAATTGCCTTGGCATCATTCACATCTCAAGGGACCATGGGTGGCCTCCTTTTAGCCGGATTTGTAAGTTATTTATTCCAAAACCATTCATGAAAAATAATTATACTTGTAAGTTTACACTTACGCGGGTGGATCAAATATAAACGAGACTTTTGTTTTAGAACGCGTAATTTTAAACGAAGCGCACGCCCACCTCGAGGAGTGTTGGGTGGGGATATCAGGAGTGGGGAGACCGGGCGGCCGGCCTTGGCAGATTCTGTCATTAGTATGGCACACGATGTCTGAGAAAGAGGTGCACCCGTCGATTGCGCAATGCATAATTATCAAGTTTCTCGCTTGTGAGGATGTAAAACCGGCTGAAATTCTGTGGAGACTGACGGCACAGTTCGGGGATCAAACACTGTCAAAGCCCCGTGTGTTTGCCTAGCATAAGGAGTTCATGAAAGACCGTGAAGGGGTCGAAAACGAGAGCCATGATCATTGCCCACGGACGAGCATTACCGAACAGAACATTAACGCCATTCATGATCTTCTGGAAGACGACCGATGTTTGACGGTTTCCGAAATTTGTTCTGAGATGGGAATAAGTTATGGTTGCACTCAATCCATAATCACAAAGAACCTAGGATTCCGTAAAGTGTCTGATTGATGAGTTCCACATCTTTTAACTGCAGAACAAAAGTTTGCACGTCTGTGTGCTCTTGGTGCGGTTTGCACAAGAAGGGAATGCATTTTTGAGTCGGATTGTTATCTGCGATGAAAATTGGGTACACCACTACACGCCCGAGTCGAAACAAACCAGCATGGAAGGGAGAAAGAAGGATAAGGCAGCCCCTGTGAAAGCTAAGACTCGGTTTTCAGCTGGTAAGGTTTTTGGGACAGGCGTAGAATTTTGCACATTGATTTTTTGCACGATCGTCGCACCATCAATGCGGCGTACTACTGCAAGCTTTTGAGTGAAATTAAACTTGCTTATCGATGCAAAAGACATGACCAACCGATACGAGAAGTGATTCTTCTCCATGACAATGCGAAGCCCTATACTGCAGCTGTAACATGCAAACAATTGGAGGAAATGAGTTGGACACAACTAGAACACCCTTCCTATAGCCCTGATCTATCACCCTGCGACTTTCATCTCTTTGGGCCACTGAATGAAGCTCTGGGAGGCCAATGATGACGAGGGAGTAGAGGGGTTTAGAGGACGAGGGAGTAGAGGGAACACAACCCACTTCTTTTTACGATGACAGGATAAAAAAATTACCGATCCGCTGGGAAAAATGCATTTCTAAAGCAGGACATTATGTAGAAAAATGATGTGTACTTGGTCTTTTTCTTTCTGAAAATTAAAACAAGAAGGTCTCGTTTATATTTGATCCACCGTCGTAGATTTTGTAATAAGTACATAGCTTTTAGTTTCTTGCATTTATTAACAATGTCAATTTATAAATTATTTATTTATCGTAATTTAATATTCATGTTTGAAAAATTTTTTTTTTACAAATTACAGAAAAAACCGAGCAAGATATTCTCATTTATGCTCCTTATGAAGCTTTTTTTGCTTTTGATGTATGTTTCATACACTATCCTAGGAAGAACTTGAAATGTCTGGTTCTTTGACATCTTAAAAATCATTTCATTAGTACACATTTTAAATCTATAACTCAGTTTATGCAAAGGATATTTTTTTTCTACGTTTTCTGCTTTAACATTTTATTTTCAATTAAGTAAATTTCTATAGAGATTTTAGTTACTCAATAGCACTTACATTTCAGTAATTATTTCTGTCATTTAATTTTAGATGCTAAAAACTGTTGGCTGGAGAGTAATTGCTGTTACCTGCGCAGTGTATGGTGCACTATACGGTTACGAACGTTTGACTTGGACTAATAAAGCCAAAGAGAGAAAGTTTAAAAAGCAGTATGTGCAGCACGCCACCAGAAAATTGAGGCTTATAGTTGACCTCACTTCTGCAAACTGTAGTCACCAAGTTCAACAGTAAGTGACATGAAAACAAATTAAATACTTTATTTACTTGCGTTGATTAAATACATATTTTATTTGCTTTATTTACTTGTGGTGATTAAAGACGTAAATGAGAGTATGGGACGCGCAAAATGCATTTTTTGAAAGGGAGAGGATGAACATGGTTTTTACTGAAAAATGCTCGAGTCTAAATAAAAAATGTTCTGTGCATTTTTGGATCTCAAAAAAGGGTACGGTGAAATAAACAGGATAAAATTATGGGATATTTTGAAAGAATAAATGGACAGCATGTGTCTGAATGGATTTGTTTAAAGAAAAGTGTCATGCAAGGATCTATGATGTCTCTACGATTATAATTTTTGTATTGGCTTATAAGTAAACAATATGAAGAGTGAAACAAGAGGTGTCAAAATGTCCGATTTGGACATGAATGGTTTTATTGTATGCAGACTTTATGGTGATTGTGGCAGAAAATGAAAATTATTTAACAGTGCTGGTTGAAACAATATGTGCAAAGTGTTGAGAAAATGTTTTAAGAATTAATGTAAATAAGACTAGACAGTATTTGTAATGAATGGGTGAACAATGAAAGGTGTGAGCAAGTCGAAGAAATTTCACTCTGGGAAGCATGTTTTTAATAGATGATACGATGGAAAAGGATATAGAAAGACATGTTGTTGCAGGAAACAAGGTCAAAGGCGCACTTCGTATTTTTGTCAAAAAATAATTTACATTTTTTCAAAAATTGTTTGTACAAATGTATGGAAGCAAAGCCCAAGCATTAATCGAAAAAGTATATATAAGAATATATAAGGTTGAAAGTGGTTTGCAAATAATATCTGGTATTACAATGTATGATACAGTAAGGAATGATTTGACAAAAGGTGACCGTTAAGAGCCGAAGGTTATTACTAGAATGAATATCAAATAAGATAAATGGTACAAATTTAGCTATTTATCATCTTAGTTTGGAATTTATATTTAATTTTAAAATTTTAGAAATGCTGAGTCTGTGTTTATTTTAGTCTGGATTTGATAGTACGAGGGTCGTCCCAGAAGTACCCGACCTGACGTATAGATGGCGGTTGTTGCTTTAAAAAATTACTATGGTAGAAAGTACTAAACTTAAAAAGCTTAAGTTTCAAGTTTTAAGACGCTACGTTGTTTAGTATTTGTTTGGCAGCCATCAATAGTGAACGCTCTCAGTGAATTTCTAAACATGGAAAAAAATGGTCATCGTTATGTGATACAATACTTTCATTTGAAACGTCTAAGTCCAACCAATATCAAAGCCGAGCTAGATTCTACTCTGGGGGAGTCTGCTCCTTCGTTTACAACAGTAAAATATTGGGTGGCAGAGTTTAAACGAGGCCGTACGAGCTGCCAAGACGAACATCGCAGTGGTCGACCAAATGAGGTGACCACGCCAAAAATGGTAAAGAAAACCCACAAAATGGTATTGGATGACTGTCGATTGAAAGTGCGCAAGCTAGCAGACATGGTAGGCATTTCAAAAAGTGCTGTACATCGCATATTGACTGAAAATTTGGACATGAGAAAGCTGTGCGCAAGATGGGTGCCGCGTTTGCTCACAATGGAACAAAAACAGCGTCGTGAGAATGTTTCAATCGAGTGTTTGGCGATGTTTCACAGCAATAAAGCCGAGTTTTTACGTCGATTCATAACCATGGATGAAACATGGGTCCATCACTTCGCACCTGAGATGAAAGAACAGTCAAAACAATGGACTGAAAGGGGAGAATCGGCTCCAAAAAAGGCGAAGACAGTTCCATCTGCAGGCAAGGTCATGCATGGCGTCAGTTTTTTGGGATGCGCGTGGGATAATTTTCATTGATTATCTTTAAAAATGAAAAACAATCAACGGCGAGTATTATGCGAACTTATTGCAGCGTTTGAGTGATGAAATCAAGAAAAAACGGCCGCATTTGGTGAAAAAGAAAGTGTTGTTTTATCAAGACAATGCACCAGTTCACACATCCGTTATCGCTGTGGCCAAAATCGATGAATTAAAGTTCGAATTGCTTCCTCACGCACCCTATTCGCCAGATTTAGTCCCCTCGGATTATTTTCTTTTTACAAACTTGAAAAAATGGCTCGGTAAAAGATTTGCCAACAATGAAGAGGTGGAATCTGCGGTTGATGGCTAATTTGAGGCGCTCGACGGTTCTCACTATAAACAGGGTATCGAAGCTATTGAACATCACTGGGAAAAGTGTGTCGAGCTGAAAGGAGACTATGTTGAGAAATAAAAATATTTTTTCCCAAATTTTTTGTGTTTTCTTTGTTAGGTCGGGTACTTTTGGGACTACCCTCGTATGTGTCAAGTTTACTGTGAGATAAAAGTTTATTTTTTAACAAATTGTGGCAATATTTGTATATTGAAATAAAAGTGATTCTTAATTTCCTCAACATTTCACTTGAGACATACATGTATATGCTCTCACGCATACTCACTATTTATTCAACGTTGAGGTTTTGGAAGGATTTTAAAACACTTCTTAGTGTTGTTCAGTAAAACTTGTAATTTATTTCCAATTCGAGTACAATACAAAATGAAATGTACCTGTGTTGAGCAGTAGAAAGTAGCTGCTAAGGTTTTTGTCTATTTTATGTATATTAATGTATTCATTTTTTAGGGAACTTTCTTCTACTTTTGCCCAATTGTGCCATTTGGTGGATGAAGCCAGTGGTGAGATGGATAGCAAATTGCAAGAACTAGATGTAGAATCCCAAAAGTTGGAAAAAGCTGCTACATCTGCGAAAAAACTCAGAAACACAGCAAATTACCTAAATAATCAACTGGATGTGTTCAACGAAACCTTTCTTAAACCTAACCAATAGTTGTAGTAGATAATTTATGTGCAATATTATCTTGTATAATGTTTGTATATTATTATGTAATATGTGAAATTTTACATTTAGAAAAAACTGTTTACATTGTTAGTTTATAGATTTAACATTTTTCTTTGAAAGTTGTTTTTAATGTTTAGAGTCCATATGCAGCTAGTCATTGTTAACCAATATTTATTTTAACATAACTGCTGTAAAACGTTAATTCACAGTAATAATGAAAATATTACAATGATTTATATTTCAATGGAAAAACCTATGAAAGACATTTTTTCACACTTTTATTTGACTACACTAGAAAACATATTTTGTGTAATGATAATTATTTTGGAATCTCTCCGAGAACAATCAATTTTTTTATAAGTAGAAATCTACACCCATATTAATGTTGTGACTTAAACAATATATGATGAAGAATGATGAGAAACCAGAAAATAACATTTTATAGATCTTAATTTATGCAAATATTGATTTAAAATATTACATAAATTTATTTTTGTTTATTCATTTTTATTCTCAATTTTTCTTTACTATTTCAAATAATTAAAATAAGAGACCAATCAATAAATGCATAATAAATCAAATTTGGAATAATAAAGTCACAACAGAAATACTATATGATAATTGAAAGAACTTTTAAAAATTTGAAATCATTCGACTTGGAACACATTCATTGCCACTCACAACTCAACAAATAGATCATGTGTTTTTTTAGTGGACAAATAATTCTAAAATAAAGTATTCCTATCTGAGTGTGTTATAAGTTTTTATTTAATTTGGATTTTCACTTGTGACTGCTCCACGTATAACTTCTCTTCATAATCACCACGTGACTTCAAGAAAATATTTTCATCCTGCAAATTCGGAGACTTGTCAATTTCACTTTAAACGCTGTGCATCCAATAGGCAGAAAATGTATTCATTGGTGATAATTTTCATAATTGTGTGTACGAGTGAGAAGTTGAAGAAAGAGAACACTCACAAACAGCGGTATAATATTTAATTTATAATTATTGAGTGACCACTTGATTACCATTTTAAAAAGTTTTATTATTTTCTATGCTAAGATTATTTTCAAGTTCTACCATTAATACAAAGTTATCATTTGAAATAGATCTGTACATAAACTTGCATATTAGTTTTGTATTTTAATTTGATTTTACTATTTAATCGGTTGTACTTGTTAACTACAATACAATACTAAAATATATTTTTCTGATTTGATGACATAAATCTATGAATTTTTAACACTTTCACAGAGATTTTGTAGAATTATTTGATATTTATTTTAGCATTGCTTTTTTAAATATTTCTTTTGTCCTGTAATAAACAGTATCAATATATCAATCTGTACAAAATTTCTGTTTTGTAATAATTGGAACAAAAATAGGTAGAAATGCTTACCCTATTTGATTCAATTAAGGAGGGCTTTGTGATAAAATTGATTTAGTTTAAAACTTTTTTTAAAAAGAACTTATATTTTTTTCAAATTAGAATGACTCGCCATTATAAAATACACTTCATATTTTTTTCACAAAAATATATATCTATATAAAATAGAAAGTAAAAAATAGATTTAAGCAACAAGAAGGTCACAGCTGATATTCAACATTTATTTAGTCTATTATGTTTTCCTATAAAGCCAAATACAATTGTTGATCATTGCAATAATTTCATATCTACACAATACTCTTATGCTACATCTAAAAGTTTCAAATCTTCGTAAATTTACAATAACAAGAAATTTAGGAAAACTTTTATGGAATGTGGCTTACATATTTTTAAAAGATCAAGAATATTTTTTAAAAGCTTATATCTACAATGATCTCAAATTATGAAAGTGTGGATAGATATCTATATTAAAGATGTTTCTTTAAAATAAAGTAGAATCACAATTTTACGAGTATGTAAGAATTTAAATTATTCAATATGAATTGATATACGAAGAAAATAAAGCATTATTCGAAAAATTATATGAAATCAGATATTTTTCAATTATAATGACCTTTCCCAAAAAGGGAGTATACTGTGTTTTAATACACATGATACAATATCAATCCTAAAAGAGTTAGTTTTTTTTATATTTGAAAAAATGAACTATAAGAATTGTTATGTATTTATATATTCTGCATTATTTGTTAACAATATATAATATAACAGCAGAAAGGCAAGTTTATGGGGGGTTTTAAATAATGATATTGCAAGCTGCTATGAATTAATATTCCTTTTAAATTCATATCTATAAACCACGTGAATTTATAAAAGTATGTAAAATTGACTAGCTCTGATGTTTATGAAATAAATACAATATTTTAACACAGGAATATGGGGCATAAGTGATGATAATGTGATAATTATGTTTAAAATTTGTATTGTATTACAGTTTTGTTTTATACAGCACAATCGAGAGGGTTTATTGCCATGTGGCAATCTCTTCCAGAAAGGTGTTAAACAAGCCTTAAGTGAAAAAACTTTGGGTATCACCGGGAATCAAACCTGCAACCCTTGGGTGAGATGATAGGTTTAGCCACCGAATCATCTTAGAAAAAAAAAATATGGATTTGATCTCTCTTGTAATGAAAATGGAAATTCATAATATTGTTCAAGTCTTAATAATTTGTTACAAAATTTTCCTTATAAATAGTAAAGTCAAGACTATTATTTCAAACAATATATTCTGCAGAATACATTCATGGATTATCAAAAATATTTGCAAGTGTTTCATTTTTAGTTTTTAAATTCACTTGTACAAATAATTCTACATGGATTGAACATTAAGTCAATGAATTTTTCTAATGGTAGTCCCTCATATGTTTTTTTAACTTGTTTATAAACTTTTTCAAGAATGATAATTTTTTGGGATGATGAAAAAACATTTAAAAAAAATTGTTGACATCTCGATAAAAGTAATTCGAGTAAAAATAATTCCAGTATAGCTAAACTTTTGTTTATATCCGATTAAATTTATATTTGAAAGTAGCAATTATCGATTATTGAACCTAATGTTCCGTTGATTTAACTAGTTTCTATTCTAAACTTTTTTAATAAGGTTCACAAAAATATAAAGTAAACGTAAAAAAATAGGAAATTGTACCTTTTTTTTAATAATCAACTTGCACTATAGTTTTATATTGAAACTACATTGACTTGTGGGCATGAATATGTAAAAAGGACCACAGTGAAATTTTATATATTTTGAGATAATTGAGGAAACACCTTGCCGCTTTATATGCGCACTTGTACGGGAGAAAACAGCCATAGTTTTACCATGAAATACTCATTTAACGAGTTTGATATTTATTTTTTAGTTGAAATTTTTAAAAAGTAATTTGTATGATCCTTTTTGCATATATATTCTAACCATGGAATAATGGGTGATCTTAGAAACCAAATTGTTCAAATTTGACATTAAAAATACTTACAGCATAATTAAATTACATAACTGCTTCCTTCAGATAAAATTAATTTTGAAAAATATATTTTAAGAAAATTGGAAACTATTTCATAAAAGGCGTATTTCTTAAGCATTTTTGTTTTAAAAACAAAACTTCATTTTGATTAAATATAAGAGTTTAAACCAGTCTGTATTCAGTTGAACGATCTGTACAGGTGTCCTTCGTTTTATGTGGTTCTAATTATTTGTTTTCCAATTAGAAGACTAGCTTATATGTTTAAATTGAGTAAATTAAAATTTATTTTAAATTTTATTTAAATTCCGAAAAGTTAGATCATATATCTGTACCCTAGAGGATAAACCATGGGAGTCACGTTTTACCCTAGAGGATAAACGACATTGCATCATACAATTCATGTACGACACATATGACGTTTATCCTTTAGGGTACAGAGTGACTTCCGTGGTTTATCCTCTAGGGTACAGATATAATGAGGGATACCAGTACTGGAATTTTATCTTTTTGTCTATTAAATGATATACTTTAAAACACATTGACTAACATTAAATATTATTTCTCAATTCCATGGATAAAAAAAGTTTGACAAATAATTTTTCACCATTATTTTATATAAAATTTTGCAAGATGATACACCATTTCACAGAAATGGTGAATCCAAAAGTTCCAACAATCATGGAACCAATATGGTGATTTGATTGAGTTTCTACCTCCTGTAGGCAGGCAACTAAATGATCTATCTACCTTGGAAGCGAATATAGAAATAAATGATAATTTGTAATATCAAGTCAGGTTCAGAAAGTTTCTGTGTAATATGTATCAACAACTAAGTAAGCAAATTATATTTGGTGATATGTTGGCCCATGGTTGACTGAGCATTTAATTATTGTTCGCTGTTTAATGGTTTTTAAGAAAGTTGCGCTGCATTCCATGTTACCGTGCCCTTATATACTTTGACTTGCTTTACGATTTAATATTTTCATGCCTATTTGAAAATAAAGAAATATCTACGCGATTCCTCAAATTTCCTTTTATTATATGGATAGGTGTGTGAATTTCTATCTTACTGTCAATAAAATGCAATATTTTTCTGATGAGTATTATACTGGACCTGACTAACATTTGAAAAATATATCCTCTTATAATCATTATAATTTTACAGAGAAACATTGTTATTTTAAAATTTATTAGATATTTGTGATCATGTTTGTTGTTTTTAACACTTGTTAAATAAAATTATGGTTTAATTAATATTTTTTTTCTAATCCATTCAAAGTGGACCCTTTCATAATACTTAAATTCGAAAAATGCTTCTCAATTTGGTGTTACTGAGCACCAGTACAACAATAAATTCAGGTAAAAAAAATAGAAAGTAAAACTAGTCGAGGATTCTCCAGAAGTCAATATCAGGGTGCCTGGATGCTAAGCAAACTGGGTGGTCATTAGATCGTGGTGAATTTAGCTTTTGTCACAAGAATTAAGTTAATTGATTAGTAAATGTATTTTGAAAAACCAGTATGTTTTGGTAGTTAACTCGTATCAATTAAAAAACATATTGATTAACTATAAACAAATTATAAATAATAGGAAGTGTACTTTGATAGAAAAAATAATGTCAGATTTTTTTGACAGTATAAATTTGTTAACGGCAAAGTGAGGAATGGTAATTTGGACCCTAATCATGGGTGGGGTTAACTGAATAGATGCAGCGTTGGTTGCAAACTCCCCTTTGATGACCTGTGATGATATAAGGTAAACAGCAAAATTATATAATTCTCAATCATCTTTCTTTCATTTTATTATATTACAATTCTGTTGTATATAGAATAAACTGGTGGATTTATTCCCATATGAAAATTACTTCCCGCCAACCAGATTGAAGCTTTTTAGCTGGCCAAATAGAACTTAAAATCAGGAGATCAAGCATTCTACCAACCAGCTCATGGATGTTGTCATTGTACTGTGGATTAATTCTTGGAAGATATCAAGGAGAACCATCTGCTTACGGTTTGACATATTCTTGTTTGAGACTACGTTTTCCATATTGATAGTGAAATGGAATATAAATACCATCAAATGAGAGATGTCCTTTATCGAGTAGTATAAATGAAAAAAAAAACGTTTATCCCTTTTATTTGGTTCAAATTTAATTGATTACATATTTTCAATATAGTCAAAATCATAATGATTCTTCACATAGTAGTGTATTTTTTATATAGGTTAAATTGATAAGGTCATCTAGAAACTGATGTCTCCTCATGATAAACTGAAAAGAATACAATTTTTCATTTATTAATTTTAACATTTAAAAAACAATATACATATTAAAAATCTGAAAACACTCAGCTTATCGTGTGAAATAAGATATGAAAGTGAAATTAAATTTTGCTTAACAGGAGAAATCTGTACAAAATGGTAATAAAAAAAAATTGATTCGATATGCCAAATTACTCAACGAGTTTGCTAATCATCAGATCATGGACACTTTTTTTAATATTCATATCAATATTATTTATGTATCTTGACCATGTGCTAGTATACTAAAATACTGATTCCTATTTCAAATAACCTACAACTTTCACGTAAAATTATTTCTAATACGGGCATGCATAACTTACACGTAGGGTATATTTTCCACCACTCAAAAATCATCAACTTAAAGTAATACTTTTTCCACTTATCTATAAATGTATTGTACTTTATTGTATTGTACTTTATTGGTAATTTAGATGGTACTGAAACTAATTATCAAGATTATCTTGAAAAGATATCCAAACGAGTAACTTTTCAAAGATTTCATCATTTTAAGCACAAAGCAAATGTATACATTGAATGTCCTAAGATGATCCACAATAGTATTTTAGTACCATCTTTGATATATGGGAATGAAATGTGGACATGGAAAAAAAATGAAAAGAGCCGAATAAATGCTATAGAAATGCGTGCACTTAGAAGAATAAATGGGGTGATAATGTATGGCAGAATACGAAATGATCTGATATGGGATGAATATGAACTTAAGGCTGATGTATTGAGTAAGATGAAGAGCACTCCGAGATGGTTTGGGCATGCGGAACGGATAAATGAAGAAAGACTAAAACAAATATACAGCGCAAATGTGGGTGGAAGACGAGGATTAATAAAAGTATGGTTGGATCAAGTGAATGATATTTTGAAAGAAGGGAATTGTACAGAAGAGGTGAAAAATCTGTTCGAGATAGGAAAGTCTGGCGCTCTATCATCTCTGCCTACCCCAGCAGAGAAATGGCGTGATAGTATGTATGTTTATATTGAAAATGGTTCTCATGATTCACAAAGGTGCTGAAGTTCATAGGATGATCGATCATATTTATGAAACTAGGAACAATAGTAGAAGAAATATACTTAGTGTTAAAAGGATAAATACTTCTTTTAATTATGTTTTTTAAGCTCCTAGGGTGTATAATGCATTGTCAGTAAAATAGAAGTCATTTACTGTTTCAAAGCTCTAATATCCATTGACATAATTTTCTCTTTTCTCAGGGATTGCGGAATATGAGAGTATTATTGCACATTGAGAAATAGTGATGGGGATCTTGTTTTCTATGGGTTATGTTGAAATACAGATTTTTTTATGTTTATACCATACATCATATACATTTTAGTGTGGCTATTTTTTGTTTGTGACATGTTGCTATTATTTTTAGTTTTTTTATTCCTTGAATTGAAGATTGTAAATTTCATATTTCTCGAGTTTATTTTGTATTTAAATGTTGTTTTCAGTAATGATAGAATAATATAATTGACACTGATAAGCTAGTTGATTTAAAAAAAAGGATTCCTTTTGTTCGGCCAGCAGGTCTACGGTATCTGAGCATAAAAATGAAACATGATGAGAGAAGGGGAACATGTTTTTTTATGTGATTATTGAAGTGTACATCTTTAAATTGTTGCTTTATTATTTTTATATTATGTTTATCATGTAATAAAAGAATAAATAAAATAAAACTGTACTGAAATCTTAATGTATGGATGGCCATAAATTACGTAATTACTAAAGTAAACATTGTTAGCTCTGTTTTGGCTACTACTAAGTTATGATACAAGAATTAATTGAGATGAAAACCGGCCTCAAAGTAATCAAACAGGTGACAGTGATGCCGGATGGGAGTTTGCGACAGAATGTGAGGGGTACATCATATTGCTAAGGAATCATAAATGCAAAATGTTAAAAGGCAAAGTATTGTAAGTCAGGTGTGCCTGTATTATTTATTTTTAATTTATTACAATTTATCTAATTTAATCAATAGTACACCCTTGAACTCGACTTGAGTATTTAATTTAACATGTTTTTATCATATTGACATGCAAACCACAAACTGGATCATTTCAGTTTAAACCACATTACAGAATCTCTTATAAGAAACTAATAAAGCTATCTTCACTGCAATTTTTCAAAGGGGGATACATATGAATGCATTGAATATAAATTTTAGTTCATAGATGAGGTGAATTTGGAAAGGTATTAAGAAAAATATTATATACCGATCTATTCTGGTCATTAAACGAATCCTTGGTGAAACTTGCTTTATTGTCATCTATTACTTTAATGTTACAAAAATTACAATCTTCTATGACATGCGATAATTCATCATATAGTAGAGTTTCTTTTAATTTTTCCAAAGGATATGTTAAAGCCTTGCTATTGTAAGCATGCGACATCACTTTCAGGGCACATCTGAAAGAAAAACAAAAAGAAAGATGGATTAAAATATTCTAATAATAGGTAACATGCATAAAGCTGTTCAGTTATACGATATCACTTCAAGAACATTGTGTTTTTAAATTAATAAAAGACAGCTAACCATATGGTATATTCAAAGATGAAGAATTCAGATGTTATATTACTATCAGACTACTGACACCATTAATGCTGTTCATGAAGACATAAATTGTTTAGTGGGCCTTATCTGAAGAAGAAATTATGGAAGATGGAGATGCAAGATGTTGGAGTAGATACCCAAAACGGGCCAGATAAATGCTACAAGACAGCCAACTAGATGGACGGATGACATTGTTTGCAATAATCATTAACAAGGATACGGGATTGCTTGTTTCAATATAACACTAAATCAAATTTAACTCATTCTGAAAATATGATGTTGAAAGGTTACCTTCTAACTTCAGGAAGATGGAGTATTCCAGCACACAGAGCGAGGGGGTGTACTTGTTTTAACAGCTGACATTCACGTATCCAGTTTTTCATTCTATGGCAAAGGGATATTTCAAAGCAGGTTTGTAATATTTGGTTTCTGCAAATATATAAAAGTATTCGATATCTGATTTATTTTGAACACTTTAATTGTTCAGGCACAAATCTTAGTGCTCCTATAGAAATTATCAAAAATACTATTTTTAGTCCATGGTTTTTAATATTTGTAAATTAAACTCCACATTTTATTTTCAAAAATATTATATAAAATAATAATTACAAATGTTAGTAAAAAAATGCATACATCACACATTTATTGTAAAATAATTATGGATTCACTGATAATGAAATAGAATTTTTTTATCAACTTAAGAGGTTGATTCACTACTTAATATTATTTCTAGATAATAAAAATAAGTATGTTTATTCCATTTTATAAAACAAAAAAAAAAAGGGATCCACAATTATCTTGAAATAAACAAATTTATTTTTAAAAATAAATAAGTGAAGTGGCTGAAGAAAGGTGTTGTTTTATGGGTTATGTCAATCAATATTGCGATACAGAAATATTGTTTGTATCGCATTTCACAACCTTGTTAAGAGAATTATGATAGTGCAAAGAGCACTTTTGAAAGTGAAATAGAGAGTAAAGATATCCATAAATAACAAACAATGATCTGGAATTTTATTAGGCTGAAGTGATGACATGTCAACAGCTGTACACCAAAAATCTCATCATATATGTGTTTCAAAAAAATTTATACAATGAAACAAGACTACATTATGTACCTGACGCCTAAGTTGTTTAATACCTAAAACGTTACAAGAGGTTTAAATTACATGAAATAAATAAAATTAAATTGAAACTTGTTCTGACCTTTCCTGTTTATTTTGATTTTTCTAGTAGTCACTATTGTTAAATGTGTTAGATAAAGATTTTTTTGAGAAAACTATCTGCCTTAGGATAGGCATTAGTCCAGTAAGTCAGGTGGGTGGTAACATATAAAATTGTAAAAAAAATGGGAAAAATAAAATTGCTAATTGATTTTCTACTTACTTAAATACTGGTGGTATTTTTAAATATCTCTCTAAAGGATGAATATCTCCTAAATTGCTCATGATATAAATACACTCAATTAATGGACGTTTGTATAAGATTTCTTTTTCATATAGAGTTGACGAATTTAATTCTTTTTTCATACTTAGAGCTTGCATTGCGGCAACCATGTCATATTTTTTTGAGTTTTTATACAATTTCATTTCTAATTCATCATAGCAAACAAGTAACCGTTTCAAATACTCCATAAGATGTTTTTTGTTGAGATAAGGATCATAATTTAAACTTTTTTCTTCACACAATCTGTAAAATCCAAGTTAAATAAAATTATTTTATTATTGTTTTCCACAGCACCAATTTAAAAAATTCATTATTTTTAGAATATTTAACAATAAATTCATTAATTCCTGCTATGCCGTCAAACCCGCCAACATTGCCCATGGATGCTAAATTTGCTCAAATTAAAAAATTATCTTTGGTTAATCATAAAAAAAAATTTGAGGCAATATGGCAACTTTGAACCATTTAACAAGAAACTAAGTTATATTGCTGACAACACTTGGGAATCACTCTGTTCTTAGCTTCATGCAAGTGTCTACCATTTGCTCTCAAAGTTTATCCTTTTTTGTGTGGTGCCAAAACACGTCCTCGGAAATGTTGTTTTTTTGGCGGCTGCAACTGTTTTATGTCAGTAATTTTTATATGTATTATTAATTAGGAATCTAATATTGTTGTGGAGTATTGAATACAGCATTCATATCATTTTTAACTAAAAAATGTGGCTGGGCAATGTTACATCCACATTTACAGAGCTCTGCCGCCAACTTTGCCCAACATTAGGGTTTTCACAACCAAGCAAAGCATTTTTTTTTTGTTCTGTACCTATCACTTCTTTCGAGTTTTTCGTTTTGGTAGTTTTGGAAACTCTTAAGTCACACTTGTCTCTTGTCTGAATGTGTAATGAATAATACCTACCTATAATAATTAGATAATAAGCTTTTATAAAACTTTTAAAAAAATAAAACTGCTTTTACTTTGTGACATCCCTGCTTAAAAATGGAACAAGTATGGAAAATCACATAAAAGGTACGGTAACGTTGCCCACCATGTTCTTCATGAAACTGTTGTTTTTTCCTTTGATTGGTTATATGGAACGGCAACTTGACCCAAATTCATATAATATCCCTTCAATACATTAATTAAAAGGCGATTTTTCAGTGAAAAATTAAGGTGGGCAATGTTGGCGGAAATGGACCCTAATTTTGCCCGGTCAGAAAATAAAAAAAAACATGGATTAAACAACTCAACCGTCCCCTTGTACTACTTATAAGATAAAATAATGTTATATGTACCCAATTGTTCAATAATATTAATTATATTTCATACATTTTTTTCTCGGAAATGCCAATTTAATGTCAAAAGCGGGCAATGTTGGTGGATTTGACGGTATGTATTTTTGCATCCTATTCAAAGGCTTTCTTCAGGCTGAAAGATCATTCTGCCTGAAGAGAGCCTCGGGATAGAAGCTAGAAACACAAGTAGTGGGGATTAATGTAATTAGTGGAATTACAAAGTAATTTATTGTTAAATATTCTAATATGGATTTCCACAAAGTTAAAGCCGAAACCTTTGATAAATAATTATTATTCTTTTCATTACGATGTAATGATAAAAAAATTATTCACATTGTAATAACATTATTTTGCTATTCTTGTGTTTTATAGAATACATGTTTGAGAAGCACAGTTTAACTTTGTTAAAATGAGTATAGAAATAACAATTCCACAGTTATAAGTCGAAATTTTAGTTGACTCTTAGTTCCTAAGAATACAATGATTAAATTTTTTAAGGGGCAATTTAAAAAATGGAATTCGGTGATGAATGTAACAAAAAAATAGGTATTTTAACTTAAAAGATTACACAAATCTACATACTATGAAGCTCATTTTTATGAGTTTATGACGTAATCTTTACTTTTTTGCAAAGGATGTATAAAGAGGATTTGGATTTTTTTGAAGTTTTCATGATATTTTGAATTTTGTTTACATGACGTTATATAATTGCTAAAATATTATTCAGTATAAGATCAATTATGCAAGACTTGAAAATCATTTTTGAATATATTAAAAAATCATGAATCATAAAAAAAAACCACATCTGAATACAAAATGTCACCTTATAAAATTATGATTTTGAGAAATTCTTGGAATTCCAAATTATTTTTTAATAACAAAATTATTATTACTAAGTTTCCAAAAATGTTTACTATGGGAGTTATTAAATTAATTTATTATGATAGTTACTTTCCATATCCATGACCTATCTCTAATTATACAACTCTTACATGAAAAATTGTTTTTGGTATTATTTTATAGGGCAGATAAGTAAACATTTTATACTTCAACTATTTATAATTGTTGAAAACGACAGCAAATAATTTTACAATTTAAATAGTCGGAGACGGTTTTGATATTTTTTAAATTGAAGTACTTATTAAATGCAAGTAAAATAAACATACCTATATCCAAACAGGGTATGAAATTTTACAATTGGTTCTAAAATTCTTATACAGTCTTCTGGGGGTAATGATTGGATAACCATATCTTGTTGTATAGATCTTAGTCTATCCACTATAAAATCATAAATAACAACTTGACTAAACCGAGAATCATTGACGACACTGAAAATAAAGATAAAATTATTTTGTTTAATCTACAACCTTTCTACATGGAGTCCCTTATATGACCAAAATAAAACAAATATTCAAACTTCACTGTGAATTTTCGCTCTTTTTTCTATTAATAGGAAAATTGGTAAAAACATGTCATAAATTGATACTTTAAAACAAATCACCTTCT
Source organism: Odontocerum albicorne (assembly GCA_949825065.1). Lineage (NCBI taxonomy): Eukaryota > Metazoa > Arthropoda > Insecta > Trichoptera > Odontoceridae > Odontocerum > Odontocerum albicorne. The sequence goes on from OX463840.1 coordinate 18,203,590, forward strand.
GAATATTAAATTTTATTAAAGCTACAGATAATTGTAAAAGCACTGTTAAGTAAAAATCTCTGTGAAAACTAAGCAATTAATTGAAGAATAAAAAATATCTGATATTTTCGGCAATTAGCAGTAATAGAAATTTTCATAGCATCCCAGGTAAAGGAACTTTTGAATGATTTATTTCATAATTCACAGGATATTGATCTAAAAGTATTGAATATTAAAATGAAACAGAAGAATTAAGTTACAAAATAAAAACTAAGACGAACATTGTTGAAGTAAAATACGAGGCGTATCCAGAAAGTAAGTGTACTGAGGCTCTCACGACCGGATGGATTTTATTTTCGACATGTTGGCTAAACTTCCGTGTAGCCTGACCCTTCCCCTCCGCAACGAGACCGGTTCGAGGTCAGTACGTTGAGAAGTGTCGACGCGACAACACATTTCGTGAAAAATGTCAATCCAATCTCCCGCCAAGTGCGAAATACGCGGCGTCATCCGTTATCTCGTTTGGAAGGGAAAACCTCCGGTTGAGGTTTATAATGAGGAGAAAACTGCATATGGTGATAAAGCTATGAATCGTACGAGTGTGTACAAGTGGTGTCGCGAGTTTAAAAACGGTCGTACGTCTGTGCATGATGATCAGAGGAGCGGAAGACCTTCAATTGTGACTGACGAAATTGTGGAAAAAATCGAAAGTGCGCTCCGTGACGATCGCAGATTGACTGTGGATGAACTTTCTGCGATGTTTCCGCAAATCTCCAGATCTCTACTACACGAAACCATCACAGAAACCCTCGGATATCGAAAACTGTCCGCGAGGTGGGTCCCAAAACAGCTAACAGACCAACACAAGTTGAATCGAGTGGAGGCCGGGCAAGAGTTTTTGAGGCGCTGCAAACTCCATGGAGATGAATTTCTCCGCTCCATCGTTACTGGATATGAAACTTGGGTTGCACACTACTTCACCACACTACGCCTCGTTTAAATGGGATGTCCTGAACCATCCCGCGCATTCCCCTGACCTAGCACCTTCAGATTACTATCTCTTTACCTCCCTGAAGCTGCACATGGGTGGAAAAAGGTTTTCAACCAACGAGGAGGTAAAGGAGGAGGTGGAGAAGTGGACGGAGGGGTTGGCGGGAAACTACTTCGAGGAAGGCATCCAAAAGTTGATACCCCGCTTCACCACCTGCATTGAGAGGAATGGCGACTATGTCGAAAAATAGCTTACATATGTACTACGGGAACCACGTAATTTTTTTGTTTATAAAAAAAAATTGTAACCTACAAAAATTCAGTACACTTACTTTCTGGTTATGCCTCGTATAAAACAAATAAATAAATCATCACCATTATGCCATGTCTCTAATGAGGTAGGTAGAAAGAATTGACCTCTACCTCTTTATTTTGGCACACATCGTTTGCTTCTACCACATCCATACACCTTGTCATGCATACTTTTTTTTTTTAAGACTTCATTCTTCCCTCTTTTTATAATTTGTTTGTCATGTTTTTCTTCTATGTTAGCAAGCCATTTAAAAAAAAATGGTGTTTTGTTCATATGAACCCAATGCAGATGGCAAAGTTATAAATATTTATAACAATAGTGTTGATCCATAAAATTTTATCTAAAAAATGTTTAAAATTAATAATTTAAATCAAGTTAATATTTGGATTTTGAAAATATTTAAAATGTCATTGAAAAAATAGTAAGAGTATTTTAAAAAAAGTAATGATTGAATGGCATTAATAGATTATTATGCAAAGTTTGATTTTACCCCTACAGATGCATAAATCATATGATTAACATTAAATTCATAAATAGCGCAATTAAAGTATATTACTTACTGACGTAAAAGATATTTAATAGTTTGTATCAAAACTTCTGGTGGTCGTAATTGATTTGGACATGCCAAATTGATTCCGGCTGCAGATCGAGAGAAACATTTCACCATACGTGATGGATCGGCTCGAGGGTACCGTTGCTTTTCTGTTCCAGCTAATATTTCTAAAGGATGCAGTAATCTTTCCTTTTCTCTCCTGTTTATAATAAAATATTTATTTAAATTAGGAACTATATTTATCTTTAACGAGCATTAACTATACAAGTTGTCCCAAAAAATGCATACACAATTTAAATGATTATAAATTCAGCATTTATTATGGTATACAGTCAAACTTCAGGTTATAAACACCTCTAGTCACGAACAAATCGGCTTACGAACACAATTTCCGAAGAAATTTTGACTCGACCTGCGTACAATGCCTCGGCTCACGAATTAGTTGTAATGCCGCATTAGGCAATTACGCATTAGTTGTTCTCAGGTGCGCGCGTTGTGAACATTATCGTTGCGTTCGTTGTTCTTAATACAATTTTTTTTGCTTTTTATGTATATAATAATATACAGTATATATAAAATATATTTTGCATTAAATTAACCCTCATTATGGCTCTCAAGAAAAATTGTTTCGGTTTGCGAACTTTTCGGCTCGCGAACGGAATCAAAGAACGAATTAAGTTCGTAACCCGAGGTACCACTGTATTAAGAGGTCTTGTTGCTATGTACGAGCTAACAAGGTTTAAAATTAAAATAAGTTTTATCAACATATATTCAAGGATTTATGTTTGAATGGGATATAATTAACATATGCTAGGTTTGGTCCTGCAATAAATTGTAATAACTAATATGCTACAACTAATGACTGAGGGAAAACTACAAAATACCAATCTTAATTACACAGACATCTTACAGTGAGCGTACACTTGTTTAGGATAGTAGACATTGAAAGAAAAAGACAATGTGATATTAAAAGGAGTATCAAGTAATTTTATCAAAACGAATAAATAAAAACATTGTAAAGAGGAATTAAAAAATGTTTCCGATTCGAAATGAGGGAAAGGATAAAGCAGGGAAACTAAAATTGTTATTAATTATAATTTGATCAAAAAAATGTTTTTACATTTTTTTACCATGCGTGGAGGGAGGCGTGTAATTGTTCTTAAGTGGTATAATTCAACTTAAGCTATTTTTCTTTAAAATATCGGAATATATTAGCGTTTTCATAAGTAATTAGAATTTAGATAGTAGCACATTTTGTACAAATAATGAGATCAGGGATTGATATACTCGTATATTCTTAAAATTAAAATAAGTTCATCAAAACTGAAAAACAATAAGCATTTTTTTATACTGCATTTGACCGTAAAATTATCTTTCTCAAGTGGTTTCCACGCGTTATAATACATTATCTGTCAGAATATTGAAACGATATTTTTTTATAACTATGCACTTGGAAAACTTACATTTCTCTTTCTTGTGATGGACACATATCCATACAATAACCTTTCGTTGCCATACTTATTATCTCTGATATTTATAAAGATATATTTTATTTGTAGAATAATTTTCTCTACTGAAAACAATCGTCTTTATGAATGTGTTGAGAATAAAAAAAAACAAAAATATTCAAATCTCGTTATTTGTGTCTAAATTTTATATTTAATCATATAAATACGTTTTTTAAATCAATTTATGTTTTTGATTTTATAATACTATTTTATATTTTGAAAAATAAAAATAACAAACTCAGCTGACAGCTAGTTATTATTTCGCTTGATTATGTTGGTAACAAAAATTACTATGGAGAAAAAAAACTTCTTCTTTTTCTCACGTAACTCTGAACTCGTATGTGAAGGAGTATACGCCAGTGTCAAGTGATGTCCACTTCATAGAATTTCGTTAGTTTTGTTCACATGAGTGACATATCGGCACGCTTGAGTTGTTGCGTCCGTAGTTAGTATTTTGAGTATACTAAAAGCAATTCAGCCCGAGATTACTGTTACCTAGTGAGATACTAGGGAGTGAAATTATTTTACAACTAAACTACATGATTTATAACTAAATGAATTAAAATAAGATGAAAATTAGATATGCAGTAAGCGAGCGAATGATTTCAATTTAAATTTTCGATTCTCTCCCAGCATAGCCGTTCACTGTTTGTTTGAGAGCCAATAAACGGTCACTTGTTGAGAACTATGTGTTTGTGTAAACCCAACCAGAATGAAGAGATTTTTTTCCAAAAATATTTGTATGCGGTTCCAACCAAAAGCGTTTTTCATATCCGTTTTTAATAATAGCCTTTTTTATAAAACAGGTATTTGGGGCTAGGGGATCCATTAAAATGATTCTATGTAAGACGGTTTATCTTAACTAGCGAAAAAACACTAATGTAACTTAGAAGCACAATGCACAGACTGCATGGCTGCGATATTTTAATATTAACGCTAATTGAGAAATAAAAAAAGAAAATATGCAAAAATGCTCTAAGCAAAAATGCTCACAACAAGCTTCAATGTTCAACATTTTTCATCTCCATTTTTTATTAATATTTACAAGGTTTCAGAGGACCTTTAAGTTGAGTTGATTAATTTCCAGTCCGATTCCGACTTATGGAGTAAATCAACTATGAATAATATATTAGAATTTTCTAAGAATTATGTATCGCATGACAAATATAATGAAATTTGCAATTTTAATAACCTCACTATTTGGCAGCACATATTTGTGTATAATATTCTCAAGCATGAAGCATGCGAAGTCTTTGACAATATTACGAACCACCGACATGTATTAAGACAGATACAAATAGTCTAGTGAGTTAGAAAGTATAAAATTTCACATTAATTTTTATTACTGTAAGTATTATAAATATTTTAAATCGACCGAAGAATTTTATTTGAAGTATATTATCTACCACGCTACATAATAGATATTTTATTTCATATTTATGGAGTTAATGCAAGAAATAATAATTATTTATATCAACAGGTAGTATGTATTAGCGTAGGTAGTCAAGCGCTGGGTTTCGGACCACGTTGTCTCGTTTTCGAGAATCAAAATGTTGATGTACCTTTTTAAATATTCAACCCGATGCCGGTTTTGACACAAAAGGACGACCCAAAAAGGTTGGATGTCCCTGGTCTAATTGAAAGGTGCATATAATGTATTATTGTTTTTTCGGACGCAGCAGCAGCCTATAATATTACGATGCAGGTGATTTGGATACGTATTAAAAATAACAACTGAAAGCTGGCTAAGACGTGCTCTATTGTATCGTCCACTAGGATCCCAATGAATAGGATAATCGTCTTACACCATCCATCATTGTAAGGATAAGGCGATTCGCAGACTTGTCTAACGTGGTAGGACGTTTTATGGTATTCTTGTCTACCTGAAGGAAGGATAAGGGTGTTAGATAGATATCATTACAAATAAATAAGGCCATATATTTATTTGTAATGATACCCGAAATAAAGAAAATATTATTTGAAGGTTCATCATTTTTCCACATAATCGTACGATCGTGGGACCTCGGTGCTCTAGTTCAGTGGTCCCCAACCTTTTTGTCGCCGCGGACCGGTCAACGTTTCATAATTTTACCGCGGCCCACGGGGGTGGGGGGAGGTTTAGGGGGGACACATTGAATGTGGTTTTTTTTTAAAATTTAATAACAATATATTTGTACAATATACGAGTATAATAATAAAATTTACAACTGTGGTACATAAGTTATAGTGACAAATAATAGTAGAGAAAACACAAGGTTTGTGGGAAAAATGAAGAAAAAATATACAATAACAATGAAGGATTTTTAAGTTTCAGATAATTTTATTATTTTCTTTTGGATTCATGGGTATTTTCAATATTTTTAAGGTTCAACGGAAGGTTGAAAGTATTTTTTTCAAGATAGAGAAAAGAATTTTGAGAATGTTTGGGGTTTAATATCGGGATTTTAATGTTATTCTGATATCTTGCAGATATATTCACTTGAAAGTTATTTATCTATTTTCTTTAAAAGTTTTGATGTTGAAGTTTTATGTGTTTTGATTTAATATTTTTAATTGAATCGTGTTTAAACATGCCTTCAAAATAAAATACAGTTACCCCTTAATAATGAATAAAAACAGATTTAATATTTTAACTTAATGCTAAATCAATGAGAACCCTGAGCTTGCTTCATTGAAACGAGATGGTTCCATCTGGGGGTAATAGGAAATTGTGACACCCGAAGTGTCTTGCTTAAGTCCAGTTTATTTCTTTGTTTTGTTTTGGTTGCTGTCACTGCAGAAAACCCCGCTTCACATAGATAGGATGTCGGAAATGGCAATAGGGATTTTAGTGCAATTTGGTGGCAATCTCAGGGTATTCCGCCATGACTCTAATCCAGAACACCGGCAGAGTTGTTGTCTCGAACAGGTATTGTCGGAAGGTCGGTGGTAACTTAGCGTGAAGAGGTTTTCAACGGAATAATTATTTTAAGCTATAATTAAGTTTTATTGGGTATGTTAGATTTTTCAAAAGTAATTTTGATTTTTAAGCAGGCCCTTGCGCGGCCCAGTACCATTTGGTCCACGGCCCGGTACCGGGCCGCGGCCCGGGGGTTGGGGACCACTGCTCTAGTTGATAAAGTGCTTGATTTTCAACGTGTGACTTTCAGATTCGATTCATGATGGAACAAAAAAAAATAGGATGGATAGCAAACCCACCCGGTAGTAGTGTATATAATTTTTTTGCAATACAAAATAATAGGACCAATATTTGTATTGTATTATTGTACATTTTCTCATGACTTCTTCGTTATTTATTCTTTCTCAAATAAATCTGTGTCATTGTTAAGAAATTGTGTTGCGCAACCCGTTTGAAATACAAATAAACAAAACTAAATTGAGATAAGTATTCGTGACTTCCTTGTTATTCGTGCGAAGCCAAATCATTGTTTCCATTTGAAAAAACACCAAGGTTATCCAAAGGATGATGACTGAACTTGACCGCAATGGAAGTCAGGGTCGACAGTAGAAGAATAATTTTTTAAGAAGACCTGTTTTCTGAATTGATAAAATTGAAAATAACAAATCGAACATTTTTAGCTTTTAGAGGTCTGTACAATGTTTAACCTGTGTGTTTTAGAATTATATAATATGTACATACAAACATCACGCCACTTCCAAGTTGGAGCAGGCAGAGAGGACAAAGCGCCAAATTTTTCTATGACGAGATCTCTTTGTGTTTCTCTCCTTCGCACCTCCTTGTGTTTCTCTAACTACTTATTTTTCCTTCTTTCAAGATTTCATTCACTTGGTCAAACCATTATTTTCTCTGACGTCTACTATTACGACTCACACTTATGCTTACTTTATAAATTTGTTAAGTCAATCTTAGTGTATATTGAAGACAAATATAGTAAATCTATATTAAGGAATGAGATCACTTCGTCACAGGCCTTGTCTAGTGAAGCGGTTTTTATATTCACAAATTGGAGGGTTTGAGTATTGTTATGTACCTGTACTCGAAGGTTCGTTTTTCCATTAAAACATTGAAAATTTTAAATAATGTGTCTCGGATAGTAAAAATGGATATTGTGGTATTTTTACTACGATAAGAAGAGCCTGGTCTTTGCGTAGTGCTTTGGAAATGACATGTACAACAACCAGCATCTAACATAGATCTACGCACGGAGGATAACCTGGAACCATTGCGAAGGAAATGTTAAACTTTCCTTTACATGATAAGTGATTAAGACTCTTCTCACGGTGTGGCGCTTGTTCCCTAATTTCGATGAATAAATCATTATATTGTATTGTATTTTATTATACTTTCATAACACGTACAACAAACCGCATGTGGATCTACGCACGGAGGATAACCTGGAATAAGCATTGAGGGGGAAATTACGTTACTTTACAATTTACATAAGTGAACCTAATTAGCGTCGATGAATAAATAATTGTACAGGATTGTATTTTATTATATTTATGTTGTATAAAGTATAACCTGGTGTGTTTATTGCCTTGTAGCAATTTCTTCCAACTTAAGAAAGGTATAAAAGAAGCCTTAAGTGATAAACAGACTGGATGATTTTTTTCAGGACACTAATGGGAATTGAACTTACAGTTGAAAAGAAGTTTTTTTATAAAGCGCCGTTTAGAGATGTTTTATAAAGCGTCGTTTAGACATTTGATATAGCGCCGTTCAGGGGGCAAACTCTCCTCAAATGTGGTTTTTAAATCGGGTCTCGAACCCAGTACTATTAAACAAATCACGCCTGGCAGTTATAGCAGCGCTCGAGCGAATCATGTATTACACATAATTTGTGTACAGTACAGCTTTGTGGAATTATTACCATGGGGCAATTTCTTTCAACCAATCAGAGAGATATTTATGAGGCCTTAAGTGAAAACACTATTTTAAATCTAGGCTCCAGCGGAAATCAAATCCGCAGCCCGGGCTAGAAGTCAGGTGTCTTATCAACTAGGCCATCAGTTTTAGACTGGATTCTTATTTGTTGGACATACCATGAGCTTTTCACTTGTTAGTTGCAATTGGGTCGACCGTGAACTGATCACAACATACTCACAGTACAGCATTGGATACATATTTTTTTGACAGTGTATCAAGTCTGGTGAGTACTTCTGGCAATCGCCAACAGGACATGCCTGGGTTGAGGACATGCTCAGCGGATGCATGCCCGGTTTTAACTGTTCAGTAAAAAATTGAAATTTATTTATTCATAAAATAAACGACACTTAAGTGTAATTATAACACAAAAACAATTAAAATACAAAATAAGTTAACATTTTCTAAAATAATAATAATTATCTTTCAAAATATGATGCACGAAAATACTAATGTGTTGTACAATGCGGAATAATCGAATACAATTAATTACATTCAGTAAAAAATATAATAAAATACTTGAGTAGGAAAACATTAAATCTTTCTCAAGGGCAACGAGAATACGAAATTATAGGGCAATTCACAAAAAAAATAAGATAACCAGGACACTTGAAAAAAAAATCTATCAATTAAAAATATCTACCAAACCAGACATTGAGTTCCCCAATCGTTTTATTCTTACGATTGATGAAATTATAAAGACCAACTGTCGTTAGAAAATTGCTATTAATACATTTGATTTGCAAAAGGTTTCTAGGAGTGTTGAAATCAATATTAGAGCCAATATATTGGGGATATCAACGATATTGTAATATAGTAATGTTAATACAGAAATCAACGAATTAAATATAATCCTTCTTTCATCGAGTTTTAGAAGGTAGGTGTAATTCAACAATATTATATTCCCGTCGGTATGGACAGTGGACGAAATAAATAAATATTAACGTTTGCTACAAAAAATTACATATTATTTGAAATTTGTACGCGAGTTTTGGATCTTACATAGCAGCCGTAAGTATAACACGGTTCGTATTCGAACCAATGAACCGTGAAGGTCAAAGTATAGATGATTCAGATGTAGATATTTCAGATGAATAATGGACGACCTTCGAGGCTTAGTTGGGAAGATGCCTGTCTTTCAAACTAGGGACAGCGGATTCGATCCTTGTTAGAACTCAGATTTTTATATTTCCAGTCTGGTCTTCATTAAACGTTTGTTTAAATACCTTTCTCTTTGATTACAAAATATAATATTATCCACCAGGTTTTACTGTATACAGCTCAAGTGTAATACAATACAATATAATGCAATACAATAAAAATAATATTCAATGTTGTAGTTGCTTTTCGTTTATCATGTTTAAAATTTTATTTCCTTTTAAAAAAAAAAATGAAGGACCTTTCTCTGTTTGGATCTTCGAATCGAACGATGACCGTACCCATGAGACGACAGGACTAATATTTACTTTTTTTCTGACGGTGTGTTATGTTAGATTGTGTTTTTATTTATATATTTGATATAGGTTTAACCCTTGCCGTCTTTAGATTAACTTTTATGAATGGGTAAGATTCCTGTAATTTTCCATTCTCTAGGGAAAATACCAATTCGAAAAACTAAGTTGAAAATGTAGGTAAGGGAGTTGACAAATTCTTCCCGGATGGGTTATCATCGGATCCAAAGGCTAAGAATGATGAACACTAAAGTGTTTATGTTGAGAGTTTTGAGATATTTTTATTTTCAATATCAGAAACGTAATTTGTGAAAAACAACAGCTAATTTAATGTGGACACAATTTTAATGGATCTGGGTTTGTTGCCATTCATTTGTCGTGTCTCCAGTAAATTAGGCTTTGGCCTGTATCTTACTGAGGACATAAATACAATGGTTCTAAATCTGAAAGCTAGATGACTGGGTTCGATTTACCGAAGACAATATTGTCTTCAGGTCACGCTCTTCAGTAAATCTGAATTAAAAATTCGAATATGTTGAAGTGGACCGTTGTCACATTGATGATGAAGATAATGAACTTTATAGCCCCGATGAAGGCATTTACGGCGAAGGTTGTGCTATTCCTATGGTAAAAATAAAAATTACAGCCTTTTTTCAAATTTATGAAACAAAGGAATGGACAGGTAAAAATTAAGCACGTTTTTACAAAACAGTAAAAAATGTATATTTATTTCTTTTTTACATTTAACACATACACAAATAAATAAATATATATCTAAATGATTATTCAAATGTCTTTTATTAAAGAGGAAAAATATGTAACATTTATTTATAATCTGATAAATAATCTTTTATTGTTTTTATGTCAACTATGCTCTAAATATTAGGTGTTAACATAAGTTGTGTCCGTGTTTTTTTCAAATTTAAAAATGAGCACCAAAAATAAAACAAAATGGTAAAGGTTATGCGTCATTCGAAAGAAAATTTTCTGCTCTACAAGATATTATGTTTGCTTTTCCGTTACATATATTATTTTATTTGATTACAAGCCTTCAAAATGGAACGTCAAGTAGACGAAAGTGAGCATTTTCGACACCTCCTTCTGTTCGCGTTCAATCGAGAGAATAAAGCTGCCAAAGCTGCTCGCAATATTTGCGAAGTGTACGGTGAAGATGCTTTGAATGAAAGGACAGGAACGCTCCATGTCTTTCAGGTCAAAATTACCGTATTTGAAATGCAAAAACCATCGACGAGCTGTCCTTTCATTCATAGCATCTTCACCGTACACTTCGCAAATATCGCGAGCAGCTTTGGCAGCTTAATTTCCTCGATAGAACGCGAACAGAAGGAGGTGTCGAATATGCTCACTTTCGTCTACTTGACGTTCCATTTTGAAGGCTTGTAATAAAATAAAATAATATATGTAACGTAAAAGCAAACACAATATCTTGTAGAGCACAACATTTTCTTTCGAATGACATGTAACCTTTACCATTTTGTTTTACTTTTGGTGCTCATTTTTAAATTGGAAAAAAAACGGACACAACTTATGTTAACAGCCAATATAAGTAAATATTTTTAATTCACTAAGAAGAAGTAATGCCACATGGGAAATGATATATTTAAAATTTTAATGTATCACAAATTATTTGGAAAAACGAATATCGCTTATGATAAAAGAATACCTCGTTTCCCATATAGTCTGAATTTTACAAGATATGAAAATACGTATCACCGTTACAAATGCAATTTATAGTATTGCTATAGACAGAAAAATGAGAAGGTATCGACAATAATTTTCGACGATTTAAGATTTTATTGAGTTGCGTATTTTCTAGATAAAAAGCTGAATATTCGAATGACTATTTTTTATCGTAGTTGACTGAGATAATAGGTATTGTTTTATTATGAGCGATATTCTACTTAAATGAAATACAGCAAAAGTACATTAATTTGAAATTTAAGAGGCCGAATTAAAAAAAATCTAATTACACGACCACTTAAAACCCATTTGGATTGGCGCGGCGATCCAGACGGCTGAGAATATCGTGGTCATTTTTTCTTACTATAAAAATAATGTACAATAAATAAAGTTTTGTCGACATACTTTCGTTTTATTAAATACGTTTTATTTTTCGTGGGCAGCCAACGTTTGGAAATTAAGAAAAAAACACAATAATTGTCACTTTTTGATTTTGACGTGGTATAAATATAAATCAAAGATTTTGACAAATGAATTGTCACAGTTGTGAAATTATTCAATGTAAAATAAAAAAAACATGAAAATTCGTAATAATTTATATGAAAAGAATTCTCAAACCCCTGTACTTACGATAATAACCAAATTTCGCGCTACTTCAATTTCCCCTCAGTATTACAATTTCGTAAGAAGGAAAATTTGCTAATTTATAAAAAGGTTCAAACTAAAAGGTACGCAAAAATTCTGAAATTATATTTTTATTACATTCTTTTTACATAATTTTCATATTTTGTCGGTGGGCTTTCCCATAGTTGAGATTAAAATCTTGAGATATTTCCATATTGAATCTTTGGGTATAGGGAGGGCCCCGAAAATTTAACTCATAGATTGCCAAACTTATTTGACCCACTACCCCCTTTTCAGCAAAAAATTACATAAGCCCCCCCCCCTGGAAATTTAACTTTTTTAAATTAAATAATACAGAAAAATTCAGTGAATATTATTTTATGTTTCATGTTATAAATAAGATACGCCGATACTTAAATTGTTGAATTATTTTTTAAATAATCCTAATGAGAAGAATGCACCTGATGTACTGCCACCAATTTATTAATATATGCATGTTGGTTATTTGCAATAAAATTTCAGCAAAAAAATTATGCAACTACGAGAGCAATTTTTTAATTTCAAAAAGGTATTTTGGAAATAAAACCTTTTTGCTTCCAACGCCTCCCTACTTCTCCCAGGGCCAACATGGCCCCCTCAGTTCCCTCCAGTACCCCCAGGGGGGGCCGATGGGCCCACTTTGGGAACCTATGATTTAACTGCTCGGCGGTGAATAATATGCCGGTCGTCCGGTCTACGTTCCGCCGCCAGGGCCGGGTATTAATTACGTGGATTCGTGATTTGCGTGGAAATGTTAAGAATTACGAAATACGCGGTATTTTGAATTAGCAGTAGAATTTATCATGAAAAATTGATTTCGGGATCTAGAAAATGTCGAAAAATTCGAATTCCGAATTATCGTTGTTCTAATTAACAGACTTTTACTGTACACGGATGCGTATTTTATGTTTTGTAAATTCAACCTTTTTTCGGATGTGCTTTGTAATAGTTTATTATAAAAGTTTTATGACATTTTTACGAAAAAGTAAAAAAATATTTTCCATTACATCACACCAAGAGGTTTGGAGTACCATATATTTCATATCGCTGGATTTGATACGATTAACTTATTATCTGAGGCAACTTTGACCCAATTAGAGACTGTTACTGCCATTTGATCAGCTTAAAAACTAATTTTGATAAGGTTGCTTTTTGTCATACATAACTTGGCCAAGTGGCTGTTTTAAATCTGACCTTGATATAATTCAAAGATGACTGATTAGCATAGTCTGCATTTGTTTTATAACTTGATCATCTATCATGGCTAATAATAAACCTCCTTGAATAATGATAGATCGGAAAAGTCAAGTTTAGATACTTGCTAAGGATATTCTTAATAACACCGAAATTGATGAAAAACACTTGATAAATCTATAGTTATGGATATGACAGCGGTGTCCAGGTTATAGCAGCCTGCCCATGTGTTGCTTATTCACGTTAGGCTGACTTTTGCGTTTTATTAAGTAGAATATTTATTTTACTTGGAAAATCTTATTCAGGGCATAGAACATCATGCGAGAATGGGGGGAAATAGTAGAGGTAATATATGAAACTCTGCAGTAACAGAGAAAATACTCTCACTGATCATAAACAATGTCAGACGCATGTTACTTGTGAATAACCTATAGAAGTCACGATTTTTCTGTGGAGCAATCTTAAAAGAATGTCTACAGTACCCAGTTTCCTAAAATATCTAAATTATGCGTCAGCGTTCAAAGAAGTTTAATGCAAAAATGATTTACAAAACGTGATTTTGATTTTTTTACAAATATAACAAGTTCAGCTTTATTGTCTGTTAAAAGCCAATTTCTCCACAAAATACCTTTCGATTAGAATGTAAAAATTTATTCTTGGATTTGTTATTTAGTAAAAATATGTAACAAATATATGCTATCTTTACTTTACTTTTTAAGTACGATTCAAGTGCAAAAGTGACGACTTTGGCTTTTTTTCAAAATATTAAATGAAATAAAAGCATTACGGTAACAAAAAATATCCTTTATCTAATATAAATTTGACCTAAACGATATAGGAAATTTGTATATAATAATACGTTTACTTAATTCTATAAATACTGATAATGATAAAACTTATAAAAAGTAATGTACATGTATAAATATTTTTTTATAACCAAGGTATATTGATTAACTAAATATTAATTGAATACTTGATAATTACAATAAATTATACACTAATTACATTTTTTGACTATCGACAAAAAGTCAAATTTAACACTTATTAGAAAAACACATTTTTTATAGTCGCCCTGGTGCGATCGAAATGTAAAATTGATTGTATTTTTCTTTCTAATTTTAACTAGAATATAAAATATAGGCTACTCGTTTATGTTCGCCACTCAGTTTTCTATTTAGTTCTTCACAGCATTTATATACATTTTTGGCATCTTTCATTCTTTTAATAGATATAATATTGTATTATACAAAACGATTGTAAAACTAGAATCGAGACAAGGATGGGACGACCGGGGCACCAGCCTTAGACGCGATATCTGAAGGGCGTCAAAAACGGCCGGCAAAAAAATGAAAATAAGATTTAAAAAAAATGGACTGTTAAAATATTTAAAAATAACTTTTGGGTACAATGCCAATGCCTATGCTCATAGAAGTTTTAACAAATTAAAATGAATAAACATTATTTGAGATCTAGTTTTGGACAAAAGACATTGTTGCTCTGAAAGCTTGAAAAAAACATTTACAAGTGTTTGACATTTTGGTTTTCATTCGTTGGTTTATTTTGTGGGGTCAAGTGACCGTACGTTCAAAAATTTTATTTTTTTAAATAAAAAAAAATAACGCTCATTTTAAAATAAGGGGAAAGTATTATAAGAAAAGTGGGGGCGCGTTCACGCATAGGCGCCCAAGGCGCCAAAGTACCTCGTCCCAGCTCTGTTGAAAACTACTCTTCTAAAGAAGGTACTCTAATTAATTAGTAGAGAAAATATTGATAATTTAAAAAGTGGATCTAAGGACTATAATAATATTAAAAGGACAATTTATGTAGCGCCGTTTAGAGAGCAGACTCTCCTTAAGAGCGCTCAACTAAAGGAAAGAGTAGAAAAAAATCTAAATCTCATAATACTCGTACGAGTTAAGTTTAAATAGGGAATACAACTTTTAAACTCTCCTCATTATTTTTTTTCTAGCTCATGTCGTGTGTCTTTAGACCTTATTTATTAAAACCAATCATTTCAATAAGAATTATTTCAAACCCAGAGGTTTCATTCATATTAAAAATATTGTATAATTCACTATTCATAATAGCATTACCTTCTGTGTCTATAGAAAAGTTTGGTTTAATTATTCCACTACACTGTCACTAGCCCGAATATTACACTACACTGTCACTACAAGAATAGTTTACCATGAATTGAATGTACCATGAATTTAATGTGAATGCAAATGGATTTTATCATTATTAATTTTGAAAGTACACATAAAGGAAAGTAACGATTTTTTCATTTCGTATTTATATAATATTTCATAAAAACATACATACCATTACACCATTGACCTGTCGGGGAAGGCATAGAGCACCAGACTTTCTTATCTCGACACACATCATTCACCTCTTCTACATCCATACACTTTCTCGTACAGTTATTGCTATTTCTCATTTTTTTATATTTTCTTCTTTCTTTTTTTCTCAAAAATTCACATTAATGTGAACAAATCTCTTCCTCTTAAACGAATTCTACCCATATTTACATTGTATGATTGTTTTGTTAGACGTTTTCATTAATTCGTTCCACATGCCCAAACAACACGAACGTGTTCTTTTTCATCTTACTCGACACATCAACCTTAAGTTATATTCATCCCTAATATTCTCATTAATCACTTCATTTCATATTCTGCCATACATTATTATCTCGTATATTCTTCTCAATGCATGTATTTCTACATCATTTATTCGGTTCCTCTCAGTCTGTTTCCACGTCCACCTTATACTTCCATATATTAAAGTTGGCACCAAAATACTACTGTGGACTATCATCTTGGCAGATTTTGATTATGTCCGACAGTAATGAAATTTGTCAAAATTTAAATATATTACAAGCGTTCGTGATGCACCATAAATACTCGTAGTGAGCACAGATAACCCTAAGTAGTGAGCGGTGGCAATATTTTTATCACTTAAAATCAAATTTTTTTTAAAAGTATTCAATATTAAGAACTAGGTAAAATATGCCTTTTTTATTTGAATTATCAAGAAAAGTATTAAAAATGTTTCACTGAAAATAATAAATGTATGAAATTTAAATAATTTATTACTTCAAAACACAAATGTTTCATACGAAAATTGATATTACTACAATATATACAAAATATATCATATTTTTATCTACTATATAGAGCATAATAATATAACAAAACCATCAGGCGGCAGAAAAACCAGAAAAGTAAGTAAAAAATTTTAATTATTTCAATTATATAATTTATATAAAAAAATATGTTTTTTTCTAAGGTTATTTCGATTAATCGCATATTTTTTAGTTTGAGTTGCTTAATTTGGTAAATGATCCAACATTGAAAATGATATACTCGTATTATCTAGTTCTGACTGGATACTAAAAATTTAATAATACTATTTTTTTTATTCAAATTAGATTTAAACTTATCGTCGTTAAGTTGGACGCTTTCCCAAATGAGTAACACAAGAGAAATGAATATTATAAATTTCATCAAATTTATTTTTACATGTGTTCAAGTATTAAAATTCGTTTGGTAAGTATGAGCCTATTTTAGTACCTCAGAACATAGCATTTTGTTCCCTTGCTGAAGTCGAAATTTAAAAAAATCTTATAACTTTTACGTAGTAAAATATTTTCACAATAAATTCAAATTGTTGACTTAAAATGTTGGATTTTCATATTTTTATGCGAAACTGAGAAAATTCTACAAAGTGTAAACCTTATGTAAGTCCACTCGTATATTATGAAAAACAATTTTTGTACATGATCTTTCTTATTCGCATGTTTGTACTTAATACAAAAATATATGTAACATTTAGGTTGTAAGCGAAGTGAGGTAAAGCTGAATTTTTTTGACTAAAATGTAAAAATTATGAAAAGTGTATATTATCCATTCGGACGGAAATATTTCACAAAAGATAGTTTATTTTAGAAAAAAATTAATTCCAAAATGTTTTTTTGACATCACTCTGACAATGAAAATTGCGACGTCTTCGAAATGCCGGTCGTAATTTAAGTCACTCAGTAGGCAACAACTCCTAGATTTAGTTTTTTACATCAATATTCTGTTCCACAACGTATGTTGCTTTGAAACAAGAAAAAAAACAAGAAATTAGTTTCTTAAAATATGGACGTTCGCGCGATTAAAAATATATATAAATATCATTATAAAATATTTTCAGATTACAATCACAAAATAGCTTTCCTTTTGAAAAACATGTGATTTTTAAAAAATTGTATGAGCACTCAATATTTATACAAATATCGATATTGTAAAAATACCGAATCCTTATTTTGATTTGAAATTTCAAGAAAAAATAGATTTAATGTATTATTTTAGGAAATAGTGTGTTACGTATATTATATAAACACGGTTTGTTGCTAATAGAGAAATATGGCTACTTTGTTTAATAATCGTCTATAATTTTATTAAATTTTAATATTTTTATTCGAATCCTTTAGTAAAATTTCATGTACTACTATTTATTCAAAATCTATTTTTGAGTTATTTGTTTTCGAAATTGTTTTCAAAAGTATAACACTTTCCAAACTTTCAAATATATTTTAGTTTGAAATTTTATAATATGTCCAACAATTCTCACCTAGAATAAATCATACATGGACAAGTCTTCGTAAAAGATTAATGAATTTTCAAGTAAATTTATAAAAATTCCATTCCACAAATTTGAAAAATGTGGTATATAATTAATATCTAAGTATTTAACCCTAAAAAGTGAATAACTTTTTATCGATCTTTGGATCAATTCTTTAAGACGCCCCTGCAAAGAAATATTATAATAACAGAAGTCTCAAGAAATTTGGTTTTCTGTAATGTAAACCTTTTAAAATGAGAAATTCCAATTTGTGTTATCAATACCAACGAGGTTCATAAACAGTAGCCTCGAGAGGTCAGCACTTGTTCAAACAAAAGCAATACTTCTTCAAATGATCAGTGGGTGCGCAGCCCCCTTGTCCCCTGTACACTGTAAGACGACTCACTATTCCTTGCACTGAAAATGTTTCGTTCGCTTCGAAATATCTGATCGTCGCTTCAAATGTCATTCCATGGTTTGTTGAAAACACTACTAAAAAGTCGGTTGAATTATTTCTCGGTTCTAAGTATTCATATTCATGTAAACTTACAATTTTTTCTATATGTAATTTGGCACATTTTCTACATTCCTTAGTATTGACTACACTTAAAACATCTTCTATGACATCATCCACGATATAATGCACAGCGCGGTTGGCAATCGTATGATTTAAGGGTAAAGGTTTGTGTGGATCACACGTGCACCAGTGTGGAGCGATTGAGCTGTCTTGACACGATCTTTCCACTGGAACTGGCCGGAACAAGCTTTGGCACTTAGGACAACCTTCACTCGGTTTTAATGCATTTATCCTTCCGGATATCATAAGTATATCCAGTAATGTTAAGTGCAAATCATAAGGATTAGTCAAGCGTTTTGTATTCAACAATAAACTTTGATATGCTTCTGGGTGTAACATTTTAAATCGTGGGGGTATCCAAGCAAAAAACGAAGGAAGTCTTTCCTCATAATAACCAGATGGCAAAAATGCACGCATATCTCCAAATCGAGCTCCATGGTCACTAAGAAATAATACTAACGTCGTTTGGAGGGTATCACTTACTCTCAGAAGCTCTAGGAATTCGGCCACTTTTTCATCCATAGAGTGAGGTGAGGTGATATCATCGTGACTAAAAGTATTAGCCCAGAAGAATCCAAAGTAAGGGTTATTTTTGTACCTCGTGATGAAATTATACGCGTATTGCATTAATACTTCGGCAGACGTCATTTCACCAGCGCAATAAACGTGTTCACTATGCTTGTTTACCCTTTTTTCCGCTATTGCAAAAAGGGGGTGCAAATAATGGTCGGTCGGTTTATGTACAAAGCCTTTGTGGGAAGGTTTACGGAATGTTTCGATGGCCACGTAGTCTTCGGCATAGGCGGTGACGTACCCCACGTTTTGGTATATCTTCCACATAAAGTCACAGTGGTCAGGAGAGTGCGCTCCAACACTGTCGCACATTTTCCTGGCTCTGCTTTGGTTGCGGCCAGTCAGGATAGCCATTAAGTTCGGAAAAGTATTGTCATCCATCTGAAATCATTACATTGATTAAATATTTGTACAATTTTAAATGAATACACTCAATTAATCAACATCTCGGTAGTAAATATTACAATAAGTTTCAATCGGTCTAAAGACTCTATAAAAATAAGTATTGTCCCAACAACAATGGATTTGTCGCAATTTTAGTTGGCTAACTTCTGCTAGTCTTCTCATGACCATGTCAATCCCTTAGTTATGGCATCAATAGCTTTCTACCTATACTTAAATATAAACTAATCGAGTTTAAATCAAGTGAAATAAATTGTTATTCACTGTACGAAAACTTTCAATAATCCATTACTCGAAGATCGACTCATTCCTAAAATCAGCATCCAAAATATTTATGAAAACCTTTTGCGATTAGAATCAATCCAACTATTTATAAAATGTTCATATTTTGTATGCAATTTAACAGTTATTTGATATGTTGTATGTAAGTTAGTTAAATAAAAAAAGGATAGAACAATACAAGTGCGGCAGAAATACCTCTCGGATTTGCTACCGCCGCTGTTCAGGCGATTTTAGTGCGGAATTGTGTCATTGATCAACATTTTACTTGACTTTAGGTACTATTTTAGCCGTCTTCATAGCATGGATCATTGTGCGTTTGTAATTGAAACCTATTTTTAAATGACGATTTTGCAATCACATTTAATGCACAGCGGCTAGGTCAAAAAGCTAAGTTCCTAACATAAATATCACATTGTTATGGACTGCAAATTTCAGTTACGGGGTCAGCTTCAAAATATAAACGAACACCACAAAACGTCCAAGCAGTGAGACATGCCTTTACCTAATTTCCACGAAGGTCAGTCCGTAAGTATGCTGCCGCTATGTAGGTAAATGTCTGATCGGAATGGGAGGAGAATTATTCCCACAGTCCTTCAATTCCATCCCTATAAAATGATGGTCGTAAAAGAATTGAATGAACTCATGTCAGGCTGAACGCTGCTATCCGAAACGAAATCGGAGAAATATCACTCGAATTTCCGGAGAGTAATACGAAACTGAGAATGAGGATTCAGACGTGTATAAAAAATCAAGGTTGGAATTTTACAATTTTAAAAACAATATAAAAATAGTTTTTACTTTCAGATTGTTAAATAAAACTTGGCAAAACACACCTGAAATATAGTCGTATTTTTTTAAAGTTAAAAAGAAACCGAACCTTTTTTTAAAACCGGGAGTTATTTCAGCCGCACTTTGCACACACTGTTCCAAAAAATTATTAATTTCAGTATTAATTAAAGCATATCTAAGATTAAAACTTCAAATTAAAGAATCGAGAAGTAGATTTTTTTTAGTTATCGCAAAAGCTTAAATTGATGGACATTTCGGTCCATGCACTGATAACGTAGAATCACAAAGATCACGAATTATTGGCTTTGATATTTGGGCGCATTCTCTTTCAATGACTGCTCTCAATAATTAACTTTTGCCGGTTTTGTGCCATAAACGTTATCTTTGATGAGTCCCCATAAAAATAGTCTATTGGCGGGAGATCTGGGGAGCGCGTTAGGATTTAATGCTACTTCTACGTCATATCCATCTGTTCCGCAAATTTTCATCAAGGTAGGCCCTCACATCACGATGTTAATGGGGAGTTGCACATCTTGTTGGAAATAAAAGTCCTCTTTATCCATAAACTCCTCACGAATGCGTGGTATTGCAAATTTCTGCAGCAAGTTCAAGTAAACGGAACGGTGTAAAAGTGTGCATACATATTTTTTGGGACACTCTATATGTAAGTTTCTGTTTATATAAACTATGAAATGTTTTTAGTCATAAGTAGATAATATGAGTAACTCCCTCAACACACAGAAGAACCGAGTTCTTTATTGGTGAGGTATTTTGGAATCTACACAATGGATTTATTTTATTACGCTTTGATTTTGTGAAACTTTCGTAAGATAACAAATAAATTAAAACTAAATTATAAAAATCCACTTGTTCTTTATGTCTATTATAAAATAGTTTTTTTTAAAGTAAATAAATATTTATTTACCTTATTATAACCTTGGAAGTCAAGCCAATAATTTTTCTTCAGAAAACGGTGTGTTTTGGGCATGGCTCTTTGCAGATTCATCCTTGAGAGGGTATCGATACCAATTATTAGCACATTCCAAGCTACATTTGAGGAGGTATTTTCAAATTTTATAAATCTTTTTTTCACTTCATCCGAAGGTCGAACGTTCATGAATAAATTCTCCTGTACCTTTTCTTTGTATTTAACTTTTCCATCATGAATTTTGCATTTCGTTATTACAAATTCTTCAGTGTCCAATAATACTGCTGAATCATGGAAGGCTTTGCAGGAAGATTTACTGAAAAACAACATATCACGAGAATGGTTAACCATTTCATTTGTTATAGTTCTATTGCATAATCATCGTATTATTAGAAACGGTAGTTCCGCTCATGTGCATTATTGCTTTTCTCGAGTGAATTGGATTCCTATGATCTTTTCTTAAAAAATCTGAATATAGAATACTATTAACAAAGATGATAATGATAGATGATCCCTGTGTATGGAAGACGCCTGTGCGTACATAGGTGTATTGTGTGCAAACTGTTGCACTTCAGCAAACACACGTCTTGACAGATCAAATCCAAAGTTTCGATGGCAAGGAGATCCAAGTTGCAAGACGATAGATAATCTGCTTTTGTCTTTCGTCAGAGAAAGTTTCTTACAGAGTGGTTTTTGGTGTTGCTTAGTAGCGCTATAAGTAAAATCAGTTCGGAGGTAAGTTCGCCAAGAATCAAAACTGGCGCGCCACTTGCTCAGCGTGAATGCTAACCATTAAACCACAGTTATTAACGAAGATACTAAGACAGTATTCCCAATAGACCGCGGTCGCACCATGAGCTTGCTTTCGCGAATTTTAGCAAAGATCAATCAATGATCTATTGAGTTGCAGGGAGGCAGCATAACAATCTGATCTGACACACCGTTAAAAAATGTATGTAACCCCTGCCGTACTACGGCCATGCTATGGTCAGCTCACGGTCAACCCAAAAGCAGATCATGAACATTTTTTTATACTCTCTTATTCTGGTGGGGATTCTTAAGTGAAGGTAACACTGAATGTGATTGTGGGGATATACGAGTACATGACTCTCAACACATGCTTGTCTGTCCGAACATGTTCATGGTACATGTTCTGGGAAGGACCTGATTGATGCGAATGTTATGGTCTATAGATTTGTTGCCTCCTACATTGTTGATGCCCCAAACATGGAATTGAATGAACAATATTTCTGGTTGGCACATGGCAATAACCTCATCAGGTTGTATTGTACGAGTATATGCTGGAAGATTAATACAAGCAAATCTGACAGACGAAACAACGTCAAGTTATACCACGATGCCATTTATTATCTTTTATATGCCTCCTAAACCTGTCTGCACCGGGATGGATCGACCTTGAAGAATAATACTGCATATAAAACAAAAGAGTGAGCAATAAATCATGTGATTGACTCATCTAAGGAATCAAACGAAGAATTTATTGAGTAAATGTTTCATAGCGCATTGATGATGGCGCACACAAGCAGTAAATTACTGTTGTATTACATTCAGGGATTTTATATTATCATTATTAATGGTTCTGTATAGTAAATTTATTAATTTATTACACTTCTATGATGTTTTGTACATGGTTAGTTGCAATAAGTATTTATCTTGTCGGCCGGCTGTCGAACAAGATATGTTTACACGATCTATGATATATTCAATTATTAATTTTTCTCTTATGTGTTACCAATGGAAATAAATTAAAAATATATAAACGTGTAATAATAATGATAAGTAATAAAGCTATAATTTTACAAAATATAACACAGAAAATATAAGAATAAAATATGGAATATAACACCCGAAAAATAACATTATTATAGTCAGTCCTCGATATTCGCGGATTTGATTTTCGTACAATTCATTATTTCGTATTTGTACATTTATTAATGATTAATTGAAATTTGTACATCTAACTTTTTTACTCTACGAGGTTAAATTATCCATATCTGAAAATCGTACAATATACAAGTAACTATGTCTAAGTTAACTGTATGTAAAATATCTGATACTACAATAGTAGTTATACGCTTCGTTAACTTTATACATACTCGTAATACGTCTCAGTAACTATTAGGTGATCGAGAAAGTAATTTCGTATGTTAAGATCAAATTCACATGCATCTTTTTAATATTTAGATGTAACTTTATTCTTAATGTATACACCGTTTTGTTTAGCTAACTTACTCCATTTTACGGGCAACTTTGAAACTCCTTACTCCCAGAATTTCGCACTTTGTGCGAAAATAACATTTCTAGATGATTTTTGCAGGCCAAGAGGGAAGTTGTGTTCTTCACTTAACAGCATTTTGTTGGGACCAAAATAAATGGTAATGGAAGGTGCTAGCTCCAGTAAATACTCCGGGTGGGGTAGGAAATCTCATCCCAGTTGTACACAATTTGCTGGGTCTATAAAGAAACGTGAGGTCTCGGTGGAAGATGACACCATTTATATTGACTGATTCTGGACTCTTCCGGTAAATCGCTACTTTCAATCGGTCCAATTGCGAGTAGTAACATATTTCTCCGAATTGACCGTCCAGTTGTTTGGGAGCAGCTGGTCGTATAATTTCCTTGCAATCAAACCACATACACAGTATGACCTTTCTCGGATGAATACCAACCTTCGAGATGATCAAACTTGCTTAATCCACGATCTCTTCCGCTCATTGTTGTAGAAGATCTACCTTTATTTGACCATCACCATTCGTTTTAAAAATAGTTCGTTTTCGTTGCATTTTTGCAATGAATCGTTTACGGAGACCCGATCAATTACGAGTATTTTCGCTCAAACCGCGTAATATCCAAACACAGTATGTTAGCGATAACCAAGCTTTACCAAATGATTTTGGACGGGGATTTTAATATTTTCAGTATCTCAACAATCTCTTGTATCGTACAACGTTGATTATTATCTATAGAATCTTTAATTTGGTCATCATAAGTGGTAACCAGTCTTTCAGAGCGGACACTATCTTTAAGTGTCGTATCACCATTACGGATTTTTTGACAATAGTTGACACACACGATCGATCGCTTACTGCATCATCGTCATACACTGTACATATATATTTTTTGGTTTGTGTCGTATTTTATCCTTTGCGGTAGTAAAAAAGCATCAAGCACCGAAAAAAAAATCTAATTTTGTTCTATCTTCAAAAGTACACCAAAAAAACTGCGTCAAAAATGCGCTAGTCTATTACCTTTCGTAATAATATTTATTCAGTTCATTTTGAATGAAGTAAGCAACGAAAATGTTGTCCTAACGTTATCTAGTTGAGAAAAACGAAAATATTTTCCCGATCACCCTAATAGTTTTGTATATTTTGCATTTATTAATATTATACCTTAGTGTTTATATTTAAATATATATTATAAAACATATTTTCTCCTGTTTTTTATATTGGACTACTTTCGTACATTCAACATACATTTTCAGGAAATAATTATATTTAGTAAACATTCATAGGAGATAATTATGTTATGTAAACATTTATAGGCAAATCTCCTGGCTCCGCAATATACGTGATTGGGCTGGTATAATGAGCGTTGGGGATCTTTTTCGGGCTGCCAGGGACAAAGATGCTTACTGTCAGGTGATAGTCAACGTTGGGGGGACCTGACATGATACTGGGAAGAAGAAGAAACATTTATAGGAAATAATTACGAGAACTGTCTGTAACATATATACAAACAAATCATATTTGTTTATTTCTACGATTCTGTGGATTAGAATCGAACATTCTTTGGCCAAATCACATGATCAGGTTTTCCAAAAAATAATCTTGAGCCCAGAACTATGCGCAAAAAAGGTTCACAGAGCTTTTGAATTCCGTTTGCAAGTGGCTGGAAGTTCAAACAGCCTAGCAAGTTGCCTGGACTTGCACAGAAAATTTCGACTGCAGCAAAATTATCCTTTGACGCCACTAGATCGGAGTAGCCAATCGGTCCGGAGATGAACCGATGTAAGGCTGAGTGGAGTTCCCTTCGGAAATTATTGACTCGATTATCATCGCAGTACCACAAAATGTGCTCTGCAGATTGAGGCGCACCCTTGATACAAGGAAAAAAATTAAACGCCTGTTTAAAATATTTTTCTTTTTGAATTTGTCTTGATGTCCGACGTTTCGAAGGCATTACGGTCTTCATCCTCAGAGTGAATTACCGAACATCATATTCAACACACCCGAAAATACATTTTAAACCGAGAAGACAGGCTTAGTTGAGACACATTGTGAGAACCGAAGAATCCAGGATATCTCGATTGATCTTCGAGACAGGATACAGAAATAAAGCCCTTAGGGGGCGTTCAGGAATCAGGTGGAAGAATAGGGTTTGTAATGGTGTAATATGTTAGGGGTTGATAGGGGTTCCTAGAGGTGTATCGACAAGACGGTCTTAAACCTTGATGGTCTGCAGCACCATAGGATGTAGGAGGTAGGTAGGGATTTGTATAATATCTCTAAGAATGATACTTACACAATTTTGGTGTCAATGTCGCTTCTTGTGACATTCATATAACAACATGAAATTGCGTTACTTTTAATTTTACTTTTACTGAGGGCGGTTTGGTTTATATAAAGCACGCTTTGGCCGGTCATGTTCTCCGCCATATACACAAAAGGCAGTCCAGTAGAACAAGAAATATATCTCTTTCCTTTGAACATCGCCATTGCTTCCGCTGAAAGTGGATTTATCGCTGGTATCCTGCATTTTGAGCTCCATACAAGATGTTCTGGGTGATCTAAAAAAAAGATATAACACACGAGAAAAATAAAAATATGTATTTGTAAACAGTATTTATAACACAAATGTTTGTGTTGGAATTAGTAAGCGTTTGTAATAATATGATGCAAACCCCGCGTTTTTAGGAGAAATTGTTTTTTCCAAGAAAAGTACAAATAGCTTCTCGCTACAAACTTGTACCGTACAATATTATATTAAGGCAAGTGTGACATTTTTAAGAAAATGGATGCAAAAGTTAACCACATAGCATACCCAAGGTCAATAATTAGCTTAAATAACGATCATTGCACTTGGAGCTCTATGGTTTCCAAGAACGAAGGCCTGTAATAAGTGTGGAAGATCGCAGATTTTTCATAAAAATGTAGAACCAAATTCTGGAATACTAAAAACGCACACGAACAGAATCTCCATATAATATGAGAATATGACCTATATATTAGACCGTTATAAAGTTTATAGTAAACTTGTTTTCCATTATAGGATTAATAGTGATAATATAAATAATAGTAAAATGACAATTTACATACAACAGTTTAGAGACCAGACTCCTTAAAGGTGCTCTAACTCGAGATTCAAACCTACCATTACTTTAAGATAAAAAATATCCTGTTGAGTGTAAATATATTAAGGTGGTAGCTGCAAACATAAGATCTTCCTCGATGTCAGTATCTACAATCTGTCCCGCGGTAATTACTTTAATGATTTCGTATCCAAAATCTTACTAGATTCAATACGAAAGAAACGTTTGCAGAAGAAACAAAACTTAAAAATGTAACAAATTTCATAAGACGGAAATACCTTTTTGAATAACTGAAGAGTATGATCTCACAATCATACTCTTCAGATATATTTACTAGACTTATAATTTAAAATATATTTTCACCCATTTACCTAATAAATGCATAAAAATTGTGACGACTTAAATTTCTTCAGTAAATTTATATTTGGATTGATTTTGGTGTGTTGCATTCTACTAAAGCTTCTGAAATTTCATTTATCTTTTGCTTATGTCAAAAAGAGAATGGCGTAATAATAGTGTACTTATATTTTTGATACACCTCATTTTAGAAAGGAATTCTGCAGTCCTCTGCATTAAAATATCTGATGCAAGCCTGATAGGCTTTCTGACTAAAATATAGGTTGTCTTTTAGGATGTTTATAATCCTTAGCTTTAAAATAATTTTACAACTGAATTTCTTCTACACTTCACAAGAAGTTCCAAAATGTCGACATTTTCAGAAATACCAAGTATCAGAAATTAACGATTAATGAAAATTATATCAAATCTATAAAAAACCATTGAAAAAGTTCGGAAATCAATATTAAGTTATTTATCAAAATTCAAATTAATTAACACACGCATACCCCTGTGTTTAAACGACCTCTCCCAGAATTGTCCGGCGCAGAAACGTTTCAGTGTTGACACGGGCCTCCGAACTAGCGCTGCAACTAGTAGTTTTATAAAATTACACTAGAAGAATTATTTTAAAAACACATAATTATTGATATCATGACCATTCGATCAGAATGGCAGAATGTTTCGAAAATGAAAAATGTGTGTGATGAAGAACGCTGTGAAAAGTAGTTTCTTGAACTTTTAATGGGCAAATAGTGGAATGAAATACTCCTAAACGTGTGAGTTACGGGGAAAATGAAAAAAAAAACTTATAATGTACTCAGAATGATTATAGAATTATAGGATTTTGGTCATTGCATTTCGATTTTCTTTAATTTTGTATTTGAATTATGTTAATTTCTTCATTGCTTTGTTTGTGTTTCATTTTTTGTATAAAAAATATATTTTGTTAAATAGCAAGAGACATTATCCAACAGTTTGGCAAATAATTTGTCATAAAATTTATAATAAACCATTAAAAATAAATAATGAAATGCTTTGTTAAGTAACACACTATATTTATCGTTCTATGAAAAATAAAGCAACGTCGTTACTATTTTTTACTTGATTGCTAAAGCAGCGAGTTACTAGTACTTTAGATTTATTGTTCCAAATTGATCCAATATGGTGGAATATTATGATGGAGCTTTCTCCGTTGCTAGTGAAATTGTTTGCCTCTTAATGTTAGATATTGGTGGCGTGTGTAGCTTTAGGAAGTACTTGTGTGCAGCTTTAGGAAGACAACCCGTTATGAGAGGTTTTATCAAAATGTATGATCAAATATGAATACTACTCTACACCTTAAGCTGAATGTGTTATGTCACATATCGGAAGTTATATTAAGGTATCTTTGTTGTTTGGTTTCCTTTATAAGTTTTCTTACCAAATATGTTTTTCTGAACATATACAGATGCGGGGAAGTACATATTATTGGCCGCAGCCATTACCTTGCTATCCTTACACTCAACATATATAATATATTTATTTTGTAATATTTTTAATCTATCAATAATACAAGGTTTGAGTATAGAGTTAGAGCGCCCATGAGGAGAGTTTACTCTAAATGGCGCTATATAAAATGTCCGTATATTATTACTATTATTAAAATTACCTATAATAGTGCTCATGTTTCGAGTAGCTTTAAACACATTGAGATAAAAAAAATCTCACCAATCATCTGACTATTAGATTCGGGTGGCGGTATCTGGTCGGTTGGCTGCTCGAGGTTTGGCATCAGCGGAAGACGTGGGTGTGGGCGGCTCAGCAGATACAGGGCCGCAACGAGAAGGAGGGCGGCGGCGGCGGAGGCGGCCCGCAGCCGGCGGCCTGCCCTGTGTAGTCTTTTGCGCCACCGCCCCGTGGGGTCGCCCTTTTCACTGTCAAGACTGGCCTCGCCGCCACTGCCTTCCTCGCAAAGCAGGCAGGTTGATTCGCTCATACCTGGGGAAAATTTATAGTTTTTAATATTTTTTTTACAAAAGAAACATTGTGGTTCGGCTTGTGTATACTATATAGTAAGTAAATTATTGTTTAATCTGGCGAGTGAATGGACGGAGGAAGTGACTAGACCGTGGTATTATCTATTCGTTCAAGTGGGCGTATGTTGATATGTGACAGAATAAGAAATGTAATTATTAAGGCTAAAAAGTGATGTGTTAAGTAAGGGGAAAAAGCGCACTTTGAGGTGGTTTGGACTTGTTGAAGAGATGAGGGACGAAATACTGAATAAATAAATTTGTTTATAAATTTATAATGCAAGCCTGAGTGGGAGTAGTAGAGGACGATCTAGAATAATGAAGAGAACAAATTGAATGAAATATTGAAATAAGATAAGGAGTTTGTTTCACTCCTGATTTTTCTTTTCCTTTCCTCTCCACCATCTCCACCTTTCCTTTTGATTGATGATATCTCACTTTATATGAAAAGGAATGTTCGGGTGATTGTCCGCCTTTGTGGGGTTCGTGGGCATATACTCACGTATGTGTTTATGGATTTCGTGGGGATGGATAGTCATTTGAATGATTTTTGCGACCACGTAACTTGCTTCATTTACAGTTGTCTGTTTGGTTGGAAGAGATTGCCGCCTGGCAATAAGCCCACCAGATTGTATTTGCAATAAAAATGTTAAATAAATAAATAAGGAGTAAGAGAAACAGAATTTGATTATGGCTGTAGAAAGGTGGTGGAAATATGTCGTGATAGGGAATTTTGGCTTGCTCCTCTCTGCTTACCCCAAAGAAAGAAATGGTGCTATATATGTATTATGAGTACAATGTGTTTTTAAAATATTGGTTTAATTGATCAAATAAAGCAGTGGTACCCAATACCAATATTTTTTACACGAAATTATGATGATTTTCTCAGCTTCCTATCACACCACTCATATCTTTTTCGGTAAGAGGACCGCCCACGAGTGACGTTCGCCTTCAATCCTTGCCAGGGATGAACCCTCACGCAAAATGAAGTAAATTTCGATAGCTAATTCATTGCAAGCTCCCGCAACCTCCGGGCTGGAAGACAAGCGTCATACCGGGTAGGCGACGGAGGTCGACTGCTAAATAGATAAATAAAAACACACTTAAGCCCCTTATCAAAGTCAGCCGGAAACATATATCAGCAACATCCATCTCTTCTGTCCAAATATTTCCACTTTAAACGATATGTTATCATGTGATATTGCCATCAAGCGGACCAAACCAGGTTCGACAAAACGGTCAAATATTTCAACACTTATTCGTGTTTTGAAAAAAACATGGAGAATAAAAGCAACAGTGGACAGTGTCGGTGGGCTGCTTTGAATTCAATAATTGTTAACCCTTTCGTTAACATAGGCATTCTGCGAGAGGTATTTTTCCAAGTTAAAATAATTTAACGAAATTCATCAACTCAATTGTATCTTGAATTTTATGATGTCAGATTGAATGAAATATTCTGTTACTTCAAATACTCCGCCTCGATAATGCAATAAGAATAAAGAAATATTATTGCAACCGAGATTTGAAACCATGACATTCTTCTTTACGGGAATATGCTCTTGATGCTGAGCCATGCGAGTAAGCTTTTGAATTCCGTTCGAAGAAATATCGTCTTATGCCATCTTTTTTTGGGACGATTGATTATGCGCCACGTTTTCTATGTAATTTTTTCGTATTGATTTCGGTAGCCTTCAATATATCCGAATTAGGGATTCGGAGATATTAAAGAGCGAGGTAGAAATACAATATTGTCTTCGACCACAGTAATCGAGCCTTCAAGTTTAGAACTACGCGAATCGTCATCGTCATCGCGGATCATCTCCGCACGTGAAGAGGGAGCAACATTCGTACATGTACTCAACGAGTGCAAGTATTGGGACCAAACGAACACTTTTACCAAACTGGAACACTTTTTATTTATTATTTTTGTTGGGTACCTTCGGCAATCGAACACGAACCCCCCGGGTGGAAGGTAACCATATTACCAACTAGGCCATCAAAAGGACAACATTTTGGCAATTACAAGTAAATGTATAAAAATAATTACTGTTTTCTACAATTCAGAATTTATTGGAAATTAACGTTTGTTGAATTGTTTTACACTTTCGTTGTATACAGCACAACTTGGTGAGTTTATTACTAAGTGTTAATCATTTCCAATCAACCAGAAATATGCTACAGAATTTTTAACTGAAAACCAGAAAGGATCCCCTTTTAAGTAAATTGAGTACCTACGGAAATCGAATCTTCAACCCACGAGCTGGAAGACGGGCGTCTTATCAACTTAGCCACGGTGGTAGTGGATTCATCACATATTCACCGCAATATAAACAAAACCTATCACATTTTTAGTTTGAATGACGGCAAATCATTTCATCACCATAATAACGAAATGGTGAATTGTTATAACGTAACGAGACAATAGAGAAACAAAACTAACGATCAATTTACATTACGAGCGTGTCCTCCGAAAAATGTTCGGTAAATGCAGTATGTGGCGAGTTTATTGCCACTTAGCAACATATCTTAAGCGTTCTAGCGCTCACAAACCGGATCCAGATCCGGATTGATATTATATCTATTTTTTTTATTCTGGAGCATAATACCTGGATAATTTTATCCTGGAGCATAATGCCTCAGAGTAATACAGGATGGACCATAATACTGGATGACCTATGTGGCCTAGTTGGTAAAACACCTATCTTCATGGGTTCTAGTCTAGGTTTCAATTAAAGCTTCTTTAAATACTTTCTGAATGATTGTAAGAGGTTGCCACATGGCCAGGTTATACTATATACAACGAAAGTGTAATACAATTTGAAAAAAAAACTCAAAACGCACCAATTGTTGACGATGGAAACTGTTCTTTAATCGTCAAACATGTTAATTGTGTCCCAATTCAGAGACCGTCGGTGAAGATGGATTAAGCTATCAAGTTAACAAATTACTACATCTATTGATGAATGTTTTATAATGATTCAATATAAATACTTCAGCAGTGGTGGATTTATGCTTCACAAGGCCTTGCGCTGAGGTATTTTATGGCGCTTATTTAATTTTTATAATTATGAGTTATAATGGTAAACATCAACTCATGAAATCATCAAAAACACATTAAAATGTAACAAAGCGTTTAATTCCAGTGACAAATAACAAGTTGATGTACATCTAAAGGGTATACAAACCAGCTATCTTTGGAACTCAACTTGGCTAAACGGACATATCCAGAAAAAATAAACATTAATTTGTTCTCATTGTTACAATTCTTGTTTTCTGGCACGTCAGGTTGACAGACGGATGTCAGAGGTGGAAAAGTATATAAATAACTTACACGTACAAAAGGAAAGAAACACATGTTCTGAGAAAACACATTTATTTTTAGAGACGTAAAGTAAAAGATATCCTTGCCTGATTAGGCTTATCATCTTTGTGCAAGTACAACATTTGAGCGTCAATGTGCATCAATAAAATATAAAGTATTTGAAGAGTGGTTGCAAAGTCTTTTTATCTCTTGGGGGTTGCAAGGCTAAAATGTTGAGGAACAAGTGAGGTTGAGGTTGAGGTTCCTCTTTTTAGAAGAGGTTTAATTGCGTATGTTCGAATTTGTTTATTTGCGGAGTATCGTAATTTTAGGTATAAATGTATTCTTACATGGAGTAGTGAAGTGTGGGTGTTAGTAATAGAATAAGTATTAATTTTAATACTTAAAATGGGTAGAGAAAGTATAAAAGATAACAATTTAACAGAACAAGTTCCAAGAGGTTTTAAACAGGGTTGGTCCATTTACGAACGCCGGGTCATTTCGAAAGGTCAGATGTAGGTACAATGTATGTTACAATACGAAAAAAAAGAAAATATCCAGTTTTGAGGCAAAAAATGGCTGTAACAAGCGCCACAAGTAAGTCAACTCAACTCAATGGGGCTTTCTTTAAACGAAGTCTCTACTTAATTGCGAATCGAGTCCAAGATTCAAAATAATTAATACAAAATAACTAATAAAGACTTTTTATAAGTGCATGAAAAATATTACAATAAATATATTTTTTAAAAGGGCTTTGTATTAAATACACATATACTATAGTATCTAAGATTCATCGTGGACGTAAATGTGCAAAAATTATTCCATGTTTTTTTATTTGATTAGAAATATTTAAATGTATTTATTTCTTTTCGTTCTTTTATGTAAATATATAGTTAAACATGGTACATCTATCGGACGTATTGCTATCCAGCAATTTCTTCCAACTAGCAATATCAAATACACGTACCTCAATCTAATGTGTGAAAATATCAAACCACATCTATGGCCCAGATGTTAAGACTGCTGTCGACCAACCCGGGGTTGTTCGAGTTCGATTCCCGTTGGTACCAATATTTTTAAAAAGGGTTCCAGTGTGCTTACCCCTTGAGTTTATCCTGATAAAAGGGCGAAACAAAACAGATGTTGAGAAGTTTGAATACAGGAATATAGTATGTAAGCTGTGGCCTATATTATGGAACTTCTACGCTATTATTAACTATTGCAAATTCAGTTATAATAACACATTTTGCTTTAGGTGTAGTGTATCTTGGCAGTGTACATAGTTCTGTTTTCAGGCGATTGAACAAATTTAATCTGATGCAGTATTTGTCGAGCTCATTTATAGTCATATAACATATGTTATTATAAAGTTATGTTTTAGTTAACAATTTTGCTTAGAATTTAAATAAAACAACCTTATATGTTGCAGATAAAATGTTTACTTCTCTCCCAGTTGATTCTCGCAAGATTAATAAATCTCAGTAAAAAACATATTGGTACAATTTAATAAAATAAATTTAAACATTTAATAATGAATCACTTTTTAATTCCTCTAACTATACTATTATAAATCCTCGTGACACGTATTTTTACCTCGTATCCCGAGGTTCTCTTCAGGCGGAATGATCCCTGCTTTGTTCTCATCTCGAGATAACATACTCGTATGTCCACAAAGTAAAAGCAGAAATCTTCGATGAATTAAAATAAGTTAACAAACAATAAAAAATAAATACTTTACAAGATGGACTATAATTAGATGTAAATTGTAAACAGTACAACTAGCGTGCTTATTGCCATGTGGAAATCTTTTTCAACCAACCACAAAGATGTTAAAAATCCCTCATATGAAAATCAAAGTATATATTTAAAAAAACTGGGTTCCATCGAGTTGTCAAAAATGGACTTGGAAACTGATCAAGTGAGTTTAACCCTTGCCTATCTATGATCGGACGCGCGTGACCAGGACTTACATTTTATTTAATTTCTCGAAATATACTGCTTGCAGGGTCTTCATACTTTATGTATTCCTCATCGAAACCTCTATGATTTGAATGATGTCATTAGGAAACAAAACATTCATAGTTAAATCAACAGAAATTAATGATATTAAATCGCGAATTGACGAAATGTCAAACACCTGCGTATGACTCATTCTTTTTTGACAGTTCATATAGACAGATTTACATCCGTTCCAGGGGTTCGTCACCAGTTTTATAATCCTGATTGTTATTTTTTATGTTTTGCTATTTTTATCTGGTATGTTTTTCTATTGTAATTTTTTATCTGGTATGTTATATTGTACCATTACTCTTTTTTATAATAAATGTACATTTTATTTATTATTTCATTTTCAAAAATATAATAATTGAGATGGCGGGAAATATCAATGGCGATGATAGCGATTTGGAATTTAAGGCGACAGGCAATATATCAGAATCAGAAGATTTTGTCGAGGTACAGGATGAAGTATATTCTGATTTGGAGACGAGTGAAGAAGACGAAGAAATATTATTTACATCAAAACATGGATTCGAATGGAGTTCATTACGAGTACCACCTCAATCTTTAAGGCATCGGTCGGGTATCAAATATTATCATCGAAGATTCTGGACTGAGAAATTCAAGTATAAATGTATGTTCCATAAAATATATGTGTTGTCTGTTTGTAAATGAAGAGGTGGTAAAAGTGATATTTAAGAAACAAATCGTCATTTAAATCGAATTCATTTAGAAAGAACCAACCAATATCAAAAGACGAGTTATATGAATTCATTGGAATATTGCTCGCACCTGGCAGAAATCGAACACGAA
The DNA here is from genome assembly GCA_949825065.1 of Odontocerum albicorne. Classification (NCBI taxonomy): domain Eukaryota; kingdom Metazoa; phylum Arthropoda; class Insecta; order Trichoptera; family Odontoceridae; genus Odontocerum; species Odontocerum albicorne. The sequence goes on from OX463840.1 coordinate 18,238,784, forward strand.
AGCTATCTTTGAGTGAATTGTGGATAAGTGAAAGTCCCTTTTGCCAGTCATTTTTCACAGCATCTTTTATTAAAAGGTTTTACTCTAACTGGCACGCTTCGAAAAAATAAAAGAGAAATCTCACTTGAATTTATACCGTCTAGAGAGAAAACAATCCATAGTAGCTGAAAATAAAATACTTGTTTCGTGTGTACCACAAAAAATAAAGCAGTATTATTATTATTCACTCAATTCAATGATGCAGAAATTGATTATTCAGAAAAACAAAAGCCACTATAGTAATTATACATCATTATAATAATACGAAAATTGGAGTAGATACGGGAGACCAAATTACTTGAGAGTACTCTTGCTCAAGGTCAACGAGAAGATGGCCTTTCCGTCTTTTTATGGAAATTATAGATATGGCTGCATTGAATGCATACCTCTTATGGATAGACAAATATCCAGAGTGGAAACAAAATAATTAATACCACCGAAAACATTTCATAAGAGAGTTAAGTTTGGAATTGGCAAAGCCCAAAATCTTAAAAAGGAAAAATAGGAACATCAAATATCACAAGCAACAACAAGGTGCTTTTAATACAGTTTTAACATATTGTGGCGAGTCAATACCCGAAACATTAGTAAATAATACCCTGTTGGCACCCCGTGAGGTCCTCAAAAGAGGAAGTTGTGGGCTTTATTAAAAACATTCGAGAAAAAAAACCAAGCTATTCTGCAATATTTGCCAAACACCTGCGTGTTTAGTACGTAGAATAGAAAAAAAAGTTGTTTCGTGCCCCAATTGCGATAACTTTCTCCACAGGTTTAAACATTGATTATATGATATGTTTGTCCTATTTTCAAATTTTCTGTACTGTTTATATTTTCCAAATTGCATATATTTTATTGATTTGAATTTCGTGTTTGTTTTTATATAATTTTGAATTTCGTGTTTGTTTATATAAATTTCTCGCCCTAAAACCTTGATTTTTGAATTTATATATTCATTTTATATTTTGTTTATATGTTATTTATTGTCTTTATTCGAATTATGGTTTTATTGCCAAAAAAATACACGCTACATTTTATTGTATAATTTTATGAAAAAAATTAAAAGTTTGGAAATCTCTTATCACGCATGCGCATTCTGAACGTTGCGCAGACCGAACGACGCAGCGTAAAAATAATATTCTTATAGAAATGTCGCCTCTCTGTTTCAGCTCTTATTTTATCATTTCTTACACTTATTTTATATTATTCGACATTTTATTACATAATAAAATGATGTTTATAGCTAATAACAAAAAATAACCTAGCAGATTTTGCATAATTTTAATTTGAAACATACATGTTTACTGTACCCTTAGTGTCCAACACCGTTACTGGTGTAATTTTTTAGCACAGTAAGGGAAGTGTTAATGGGTAAACATACTTTTAAACGACATTCAGAAGGAAATAAGGTAAACATATCACGAAGAGATATTCGGAGAAAATATCACAAATTATTAATCAAACAAACATCCAAATTACCAGTTTGTGAGCAAATACCAGTAAGTGCCTCTTTGGGAGGCAGCATCTTCAATGTTTGATTAATCAACTTGGAGCACACCGACCAAATACATCACTGTTGATTTGAGTTATGTAGTGCGGTTCGACTTTAGAGATGGATTTGTAAAAATAATTTGCACAAGCTGGAAGACATAAATCTTACCAACTAGGACGATCTCTGGGGCTTAGTTGGTGAGGGACCAGTCTTCTAACCAAGAACTTGCGGGTTCGAAACCAGTTTTATTTAAAAATTCGAGTCTGGTATCTTTCTGGTTGGTTGACAGAGATTGATACATGGAAATACGCCCACCAGATTGTACTGTATATACAATGAGTAATACAATACAGCTGGTGGAAAAATATACAATTTGATATAGATATCGCCTTTGAAGAGAGTTTGCTCTGTAAAAAGCGTTACTTATACAAATTGTTATTTTATTATTAGTTATATGACAATCAAAGACATACGTACTTCTAAAACGCTGTTAAGTTATCAAAGTCACTCCAAGGTAAGACTTCTGTCTACTAACCCGAGGGGTTCGGATTCGATTCCCGTTGGTATCAAGACTTTCAAAAAGGATTCCAGTGCGCTTTTCCCTTGAGTTTGTGCTGCTAAAGGGTAAAAAAATGCTGCTAAAGGGTAAAAATAATAGAGGTTGAGAGTTAATGTACAGGAATATATTAGCTGTGGCCTATATTGCGGAACTTCTACGTTATTAATAACCATTGCAAATTTAGTGATAGCAACACATTATATTTTAGGTGGAGTTTAGTGTAGATATCTAGTTCGATTTTCGATGATACTCGAAAAGAGGGTCCAAGCGTGGTAAAAGTTCATCTGCTAACAATACTCATAAGCGCTAGGCGTATGCATGTTGCAAAGACGTGCGATGACGAACCACGAGTTCTGTACCTACTCAAGTGGATCTCTAAGGACGGAGGCTCAATGAATTGGCCCGAATATATTGTTGTCTCCCGGGTACGTTCTTCAATATGACCGAATCATCAATTCGGATGTCTTGAAGCGTACAATAAAAATAAATTGTATTACAATTTCGCTGTGTACTGTAACCGAGTGGTCTTACAACAGCAATCAGACGGCACGGCTGTCCGGCCGTGCAGCTCTAGAAATGTTGCTGCGCACTATACAGAATTTTTATTTATTATTTAACGTGGCGAGCTTATTGCTATGTGTTAATCTCTTCCGACCAACCAGAAAGTTATTTTAATGGGCCCTAGGTGAAAACCAGACTGGAATCCCTTTTTTTTAAAGTCTGGGCTCCAGCGGGGATCGAACCCGCAACCTCCTGATCGGCAGACAAGCATCTTACCACCAGGTCACAGAGGTAGTCTTGCATTATTTTAGTATGTAAGTCTAAGTATTTAATAATTTCACAATATTTAGATCTCTTTCAAGTGTTCCTTCTAAGCCGCACGGCTGTGCGGTCGCGCAGCTCAAGAAATGTTGCCGCACATTACTCAAAAGTCTCCTTTATGGTTTGAATGATTAAAACTGACCTTGTTGGAGGGTATAATATTTATATAATTTAGACTTCTTTCAAGTGTTCCCTCTTAGCTGCGCGAACGCGAAGTTCATGATATGTTGCCACGCATTTACCAGAATTGTTCGTGTGCATTGAATTATTTTAGCATATACCATATGTCCAAATATAATTCAACGTGTATGGTTTAAATGATAAATGTGGACCTCGTTTGAGGGTAAAATTATTTCTGCAGGTAGACCTCTTTCCACTGTTCCCTCTAAACTGCGTGGTTGCACGATCGCATAGTTCATGAAATGTAGCCGCGAGCTACACGAAATTTTCCGTGCATTATTCTGGCAAAATTCACAAACAAAATAATATCTCCCATAATTATCTGAAGAATAAACGAATTGTTTCCAAAATTATTATTTTTAATTCATGAGACGTTTTATCAGTGTATACTATACCTATGTACATATATACTTAATAGGAAACAATAATACTAAGGTACCATGGAAGCGTATTCTATTCGCCACTCGGGAAGCCATTATTAAATGAAATTTGGTTTTTAGTTTGTGTTGCAAAATAAGTATATTCCTGTTACATGTATTTTATTTTGAGAAATGAATAAATAATAAGAAATGAAGTTTTCGTCTTATATTATAAATTATAGAGCGCGAAAAAAACGGTTAAAATGTTGCGTACAGTAACTTAAAAAAATATAGAAAACATTTCTTCCTTCCATTATTAAATATGGAGTGTAAACAATCGATCCAGTGGTGTCAATCACCTGTGTAAGATTCCTGGTAAACTGTGTCAAAACCCTGAAAATTTAATGTTTAGGGCGTAGTTAAGGAAACTAAAGTAGGGTGTCAAATGAAAATGTCCACCTAAATAGGGCGAGGTGCGATACCCAAACACAGATACAGTAGCTTATTCGTAGGTTACTATTAAGGATGTTGACCTCATATATTTTATTGACATAACGACATGACTATGAGATTCTATGCCTGCGTTTCACTTTCATACCATTGATAATTTTGAATAAATTTCGTAGAAATCCGTGCTCTAAAAAAATATGTGACGTGATGCTATATTAACACTTCTGCTGTATACAGTAAAACTTGGCGGATTTAGTTCTGTACGGAGATCTTTTCCGATCAACCAGAAATATGTTAATTAGGTATGTATTGAAAACCAAACAGGGGCCCATTTAAAAATAAATTGGGTTCCAACGGGAATCGTACCCGCAACTCCCGGACTGGAAGACAGGTGTCTTACCAATTAGACCATGGAGGTCATCCTTATGAAGTAATAAATAAATTAAAGCCTGACAAAAAAACAATAGCGCAAATAAAGACCAAGGAAAGTATACTTAGAGTTGTATGAAAACAGGTGTGGATGTTGAAGAGGCTTAACATATATTTGACACTAAAAAAAGCATAAAGGATTTCAAAATACTTGTATACAAAAAAAAAGAATTAGAGGCCGTCTATTTAAAATTGGCTGGGACCGAATAAATCAGCTCAACTCCATTTTTTTGTGTCATGAGCGCGGAGCCTCGCTAAGCGCGGGTCTTGATGCAACTGCACCCTTTGCACCTGCCTCAGATAGGCCCTGGACAACAACATTGCGTGATGCTCATGTATGTAGAAATAATGGCATACTCTTGTTTTTTTCTATTGATAAAATATTATTTTGAATATATTATGCGAATATAGAGCGTATGATGAAGAGATATTGGACAAGATGTTGGTGTGGTTCCTGAGATAATAGTACAGTTGGAAGTGTGTGTGTGTGGTAACTTGAAATTTAAGTATGGGTAAGAAGTGTGAATGATTCAATTGAATGTTTTATTATTTATTTACTAAATTTGTGATTAAGAAATTAGGCATCTTCGCTACAAGCCTTGCCTGGTGAAGCGGTTCTGTATGTACACTTCGCTACACGCCTTGCCTGGTGAAGCGGTTCTGTATGTACACTCGCTACAAGTCTTGCCTGGTGAAGCGGTTCTGTATGTACACTTCGCTACACGCCTTGCCTGGTGAAGCGGTTCTGTATGGACACAAATGGTAGGTTTATGCATTGATATGCACTTGTATTGCATAGTTCACCTTTTAATTCGAACTATTTAAATAGTATATTTTGTATTGTGGCTAATAAATAAATATCAACATATATACTAAGAAATATTCCCGGAAACGTTGGGAAATATTCCAAAGTCGTGTAACACTATTCGCACAGTGACAGTGACGCATTCCATGATTTGTTATGGCGGATTTTTTGTCCAGTTTTTTTTAGTTTCTTTGAATTAGCAACCGCGCCATTACGAAGAGATTAGTTTTTTCCTCCCATAATGGAACCCATTTCGGCTACACAATGACAGCCAGGAATCATCTCATTATATACTCGAATGCTGTTAAAACGCTGTTGATCACACGAAGTAGTATTTTTTTGTATTTGATTCTAGCAGATAAATTTCGACCTTGATTTATTCTCAATTAAATATAAAACACGAAGGTCCCATTCCTTCGGCAAATTAAATTCGTGAGATTCGGTTTGGACACCTCCGAAGTAATTTAAAAAAAATAATAAATTCCATAACAATAAAAACTCGAATGCTGTTAAAACGTTGTTGATCATCTTTCATGGATGGATTGTAAAAAAACTAGTAAGAAACGAAGTAAGTTGAAAAAAGCAGTATTTTTTCAAAGAAAGTATAGTAGACTATCAATTATCCGAGGCACGTAATAGCCCGGGCAGTGAAAAATACCATTTTTTATAACCTTTCAAACTATTATAAAATATCGTTTTTTTATTACCCTGGTTAATCTGTAACTCGGTAAATGTGACTGAATAATCGAGAGTATACTGTAATAGCATTTTTCTTTTGATATTATAGATTACATAATTTTGAAACTATAAAAAGAATCAAACTTGAAGAAATGAGCTGTGTAAAACTTGATTTCATTAAAAACGTGTTTAAAAAATATTGAGTATTATGTTATTAGCATTGTAGATGGCTGGATGTGGGGAACTCAAAAGTCCAGCACAAAATAGCGATATTGAAGTAGATCAAATTAATGACCTCCGTGGTCTAACTTTTTTTATATGATTCACGATGGTACCTAAAAAAGAGGAGAACCAGTGTAATTAAAGAGTTTATCTAGTAACAAAACTCTCACGCGCTAAACATGTGTGATTGTTGTTGCCTATCTACGTGCAGTAGTATTTTCAACACGTGCGATGGCAAACTAGTTGCCTACTCTAGTGATTCTTAACGTGAATACTCGATTGCTGGGGCTGAAGACAAGTTTGTCCTCCAATTCGGATATGTTGAACAGCAGGGGTTCCCAACCATTCGATCGCGGCATACTTTCAATTAAATCTTTACTTTTTCTCCCATTGCATATACAAAATATATTTTTGAAGTCTATTCTAATACGAATTACGACTGAATTAAAAAAAGATATTATTTGTGTTTTAAACATGAAATATAAGGATATCATCTACCTTATCGACTCGCCGATTTAAACGTGAAATATAAGGATATCATCTACCTTATCGACTCGCCGATTTAAACGTGAAATATAAGGATATCATCTACCTTATCGACTCGCCGATTTTAGTTTTTTATATTACTTTTCCTAACACCAGAATTTACTGTGTTCCAAGTCAATTTTTTTCGTAAGGTGATTAATTTGTAAATTTTGATTCTGAATATTTTTTTGTTCATTATAAATATTAAATGTATATATCTGATTATAATTTTGTATTCTTTCTTGTACAATAGTAGATCACGATGCCATCCTTAAAAAATAACTCCTGTACACAACAAAGTTTCTTCCAAACGACCAGCTCACGTTGGATACATTTAACTGTTTTAATCCATGATAGTTATTCCCTTATATAATTTCTAATAAAGTGATTTTCCATTTGACCGCGGTCACAGTGCGAGCGGATCACGAGCTGCCTTTAAGTTACAACATTATTTATCTATTACCCCTTGATCATTCAAATATAATAATCTCCTCATAATAAATCACGATAATTGGTTTCCAAAATGACAAAAACTCAAAATAATTTATACTACTGGTACAAATCATCCTCTTTATAAGATGGAATGCCTAATTAACTACGAGTATGTTTAAAAAATATTTGTACAACACGTACAAATAAAATTCATTTTCATATTTTTTTCAATTGAAAAGCGTCAAGAAGACATTTGAAAGTGTCAATACAGTTTACTATAATGTTTCTTAGTTATTCATTTCCATATCATGAAATGCACCTGGTATCTTGATTTGCAATATCATAATATAATAATAGACCAATATCATTTTTGGATGAAAAAGTAATCTTAAACTTAACAACATTTTTAAACGAAAATACCCCACATTTACATATTTAAAAAAAATGAATGAATTTAAAATCAGAATAAGAAACAGATTCGTTTATACACACAATAAAAATATACAGTTATTTTTTTTTTGTATGAAGATTCAAATGTCTATATAACCCATTGATATCTTTGTTTAATCCTTTCACTGCTGAATTTTTATGCTTATGGTTTACCTGTAGTGCAGTGCTATTTTTTTTAACTCAAAACGAACTTATTTCGTTGACTGCAGACTTCTGAATATGATACAGCATAATTAGAGAAGTTTTATGAGGCACAAATAAGTGTGGGCTTTAAATTTACAGAATGGCTAGAATTGGGACCCGGCAGTGATGGTACAGCCTCGTAAACCCGGTTATAGCCAGAACCTGCAGTGAATCAGTTAAGGAAAAAATAAAAGTATCGTGTTTTTAATATTTATGCAGTTCATGATTGGTTCATTTATCTACAATAAATATTTCGTTTTATTGTTTTTAGCATAGGTAAGTTTGAAACTTGATTTAAAGCATCATCTAGTTTAAATATATTATAAATTCTAAATTAGATGAAAAAGGACTTGATTTTTGTGGTGTCGTTAATATAATAGTTATCTTTATATAAAAATATTAATCTACAAGTATATAAATAAAAATGCAAATGTTCGTATATTGAAAATCTCTAATCTCCGAAAGTTCTTTACCGATCGCTTTGAAATTTTGACAAAACGTTGCATTCGTATACAAAAATGTTTATATACGAGTATTTTTATTTATATACAGTTGTATATAAAAAAGTTTTTAAATCAGAAAAAATAACGTTTGCGCCTCTTGCAGTTACACAGGCAAACTAAACTTGACAGTTATGTCACATTGCATTTTCAAAGTTTCGGAATTAATATTAAATATTAAATAATAAATATTAAATATCTACTCGTATATAAATAAAAATGTAAATGTTCGTTAATTAAAAATCTCCGAAAGTTATTCACGGATTGCTTTGAAATTTTAACAGTTCCATTTTGATTTTGAATATTAAATAATTAAATATTAAATATTTAATAATAAATATTAAATATTTAAATTATAAATATTAAATTTTCAAATACGTTTATTGAAAAATAGCGCCATCTGCGCTATACTAAATAATTTATACGCCATTTTTATTTCGTAATGTGCGTCGTTGACATGTAAAATGTAAAGAATATCTGTTTCACTTAGTTTTTTAACTTATTTTTTTATTTTTCTGTTCAATTAGCGGTGCAATTGAATTGTATTGATTGATTTTCGTTTGAATTCAAATCATATCGTGAATTTACCTCTTGGAGTGACGCGATCATTTGCTTCAGAGAGACGGCGTAATGTTGGTAAGTACATTTTTGACAAACGTCATATTTAATTTTAACAAACTGCTAATTTTTTTCTAATTTGTAACAAGATGTATTAATTTGTCATTATTGTTAGTTTTTTGTAATGTATTTACCTAAATAATATTCAAAACAATTATAAGAATCACGATTGGCTGAGTGAATGAGCTACTCTTGCCGCCAAGAACAATGACGTCTACGAACTTAACAATATTATTCAGTCCCTTTTTTAATGTTTCGCAATTTTATATGTTTCTGTTATAACTTTCTTTCTTCTTTTTCAGTGCAATCGAACTTTCATTTGAATTCAAATCATATCGTGAATTGACCTCGTGGAGTGACGCGATCATTTGCGAGCACGGCGATGAACGCGACAGACTGAGAGTGGCTTAAGACATAAAAAATATTGCATACCCACAAACATTGTGAAATTAAACATATTAGAAACGTATGCTTTCTCTTTTCTTTCTTTTCCATTTAACCAGACTGAGCCACAGCAACGCGTGGCCGGGTACAGCTAGTATATTAGAAAAGTGTGTACAAAAGTACCAATTTAACATTGAATGGACGTTATTTTAGGTAACTTAGTAACAATGTTAAAATTAGTGTATGTAATCACACATATATAATTTTTGTGTTGTATAGGAAGACTGAGAAGGCATATATCCTCAATTTTGAGAACAGATTCCGTAGGAGGATAAAGGGTGTCAGGTGGTACATAATGTCACAAATAACATGGTTCGTCTTCATACTCAGTAGCAGTCTATAACCATGAATATAAGGGTAAGGCGCTGGAAGGGGTAGGGTACGTATTGAGAATTAATAATAACAACTTATACTACAAAACTATCATTTTTTTAACTAACATAAGTAGCAACAAATATTAACCTGAAAGCATCCAGACTTTTCGTTGTCTATGTGTTTTATGCGAGTGTGTTAAGGACATATTTTAGTTTTCTTGAAGTAAAAAAAATATTTTTTTTTAATATAAAATTATAGATGTAAGTTAAATAGGTTAGAATTAGTTTATTTATTATTTTTAAAACTATAATACAATACATAAATATAGAAACACCGAGAATCGTTTGAAAATAAAACGTTTATTATAAAATATACTATAAATTAAAAGCATTTAAATATACATACTCGTATAATTATTTAAAGTTCATAACATTATGGTTTTGAAGATAAAAAATAACAAAAAGTGGGCGTATATTATACTATCAGTCGGAAATGACACATTCTAATTACGATACTTGTGGGACTGTCATGTCGTGTTCGCTAATATGACATGTTTTGATGACAATTATGTAAAACAATAGGTTTGTATCTCTATTTTTATCTTCATTTTTTAAAAGTTGTTAAACTAATGTTTGAATACGGAAGTAAGGTCTTAAGACACGAAATAATAAAAAAATTATTTAAAATATAATGCTAGAAATGACACTATACGAGTACACCATACTTTTTCAGTATAGTAATTTTTGTATGCGTCTAAATCCCCGTCGCAGATGAGAGTGAGCTAATAATGTTTTTTCTTTCTCTCTTTTTATCTCTGCATTGAAAATGGCCCACATTAAATTTTTAAACAGTTGAAACAGTTGCTTAAACAGTTGAAACTTGAAATTGCCTAGAATTGTAATGTTTTAAAAATTTGTTTTATCATATTGACTCATATACCATAATTGCATAATAACTTGAATTTGGTGGCACAAATAATCCTAGTTTGAGTGGATTGCCTAACGAAAAAATGTTCAATTTATGTTTATATATTAAATATAAAAGTCAAACTTTAAAAATATTATATTTCACATGAAGCAATAGTGAATGGTTAGAGGGTTCGAAATCACGAATTATGTTTCATTTTAGCAAAAGAGCACATTATCATTATCTTTAGTTAACAGAAAAATTGTCGCAAGTGTTGCGACAATTTCATCTCAATGAATGAATACACACAAAACCTACTCTATGTGTTTGTGTGGTGAGTTTCCTTTCAATAGAGGTCAGTTGTGTCACTTGTCGGCCACTATATTATGAATAGCCGCCAGTGTATCATCTCAATGGGCGCATGCAAATTTTTGGATTATCTGACGATATTTGTGAGATACGACTCGGATTCTTACACATGAAACCGTTAATTAGTACTTGATTCTGGAATATAAATGAAGTGTTTAACAAGTAACTTGAAATGATAAAAAAAAACCACCAAAGATTTACATTACTGTTTTGTTGCATAAATTATTTTTAAGCATGCTCTTAATTTTTGTTACGCCACTATTCGTTCTCTGGTTGAGAATTCCTCGATATATCCGAATTAGCTATGTGGAAATATTGAAGAGAGTGACCGGGAGCAATACCTTCGACTCCATAGATCGAGCCTCGGAGTTTAGAGCCACTGGTCAAGAAAGGAAGAAGCTTTTTGTCATCATACGTATTGACAATTCCAAGTCACGTAAAGAGGCAACAACAGTTGTACACGTATTGGATTCTTGGTATTGTTACCAGATGAATTCTTTTACCAAACAGGGACCCTTTTTGTTTTTTTTTCATTGGAAATCAAATCCCCAAGTGGAGAACAAACGTTTTGCAAACTAGCGAACGAAGGCAACTACTTGACCCAAAAGATATTCAGATGATTTTATTTTATTTGAGTGTAGCTCGGTACACATTTGAAAAAGAACCTCTGATGCCTAAATGCTAATATAAAATAAACTTGAATCGAGTTATGGTGTCAAATAACTGTAGATCTTTATTTGGGAAAAGGTTAAATATACTAAACATTTGACAACGTTTTGCCGATCGTACCACGTTTTTCTAGCTAGTCCCAGGCTTCTCATACCTTATATACTACTTGTAAATATGGGGGTAGGGGGTCTCATGTCGCAACTTACGGAAAATTGCAATGCGCTTTCATCGATCATGACCAGGAGATTCCGAAATTACTCTGCGTTAAAAAGTTCATCTTCATATTTACTTATTACCAGCGCATGAAATGTTTCTAATAAAACAATGCCTTTTGTTCCAGACAAATATGATCGAGTACCTACAGGGTACCATAAAACCGGAAAAATCAATTCCTTTCACACAAAGACGAAACCAATCTGACTCTTGCTGCTAGCGCCGGAAGGGCTTTTGTGTCATTAGTCCCTTCAACATATACAAACTGGTGATTCAGATAAATTGAAAACTGTGGCCAGAAGATGACAATGTTTTCGGTCCCATTAATCGAGCCTTCGGGTTTAAATCCACTAGAGTAAGTGGTTGTAAACCTTAAGTGCGAGAGCACTAAAAAGTGGATAAGCCAGAAAAACAGTTTAACAATATAAGCTGAATTTATCATTCAGCTTGACAAGATAAACTGGATTTATCACCCTGCGTCATTATTTAATTGTAATAATCTTTATGTTTGCTCAAACATAAGTTAACTTATTGTTCATTGCTGCCCGTTTTAACATATTCGTACTTTCATAAATCATTAAATATATTATAACAAATTTGCGGTACTTTTTAATTACTTTATATATACACCTTTATCATATGTATGTACGAGTATGAGTATATCACAAATTGCTCTTGAGGGGATAATCTATTATCAAATTAACATTATACAATCATGTTTTAGTTGCTGTTGCCTATTTTTTTTTATTAAATACAGGTTACCCTCGATATACGCGATTTCGCTATATCATGATTTAATAAAATTAAGAAAAATATAAATAAAAAGAACATTGGAATTAACAGATTGAAAGGAATACGCGATGTAGGTCTTCTAATCTTCTTCTTCTATAAAATAAAAATGTAAATGTTCGTATATTAAAAATCTCTAATCTCCGAAAGTTCTTCACCGATTGCTTTGAAATTTTAACAAAAGGTTGCATTCGTATACAAGCATGTTTATATATTTTTTTATATACGGTTGCATATAAAAAAGAATATAAAACAAACGAAATAACGGGAGCGCCCCCTGTAGGGACACACACAAACTAAACAATTCTCATTGACAGTTGTCACATTGCATTTTCGATGTTTCCGATTCTTTCATTTCGTTTTTTAACTGCTGGCCTTATTTTTCATTGCTTTGAAATTTTGACAAAAGGTTACATTCGTATATAAGCATGTTTATATATATATATATATTTTTTCTATACAGCTGTATTTAAAAAAGTATATAAAACATACGAAATAATGGGAGCGCCTCCTGTTGAGCGTGATGGCAACACACGCAATATAGATTTCGACTTATTTTCATTTTGATTTAGAATATTAAATAATAAATATTAAATTATTAAATATTAAATAATAAATATTAAATTTTCAAATAGTTCGTGTTCAAAAACAAGCGCCATCTGTTTGGACGTAAAAGTAACACTCGCTATATTAAATTTTAACGCGGCATTTCGTAATATGTCATTTGCTGTTTTACTTCGTTTTTTTAAGATTTTTTTATTTTTCAGTGTAATTAGCGGTGAATTTGAACTGTGTCGATTGATTTCCATTTAAATTCATGGTATGTATTTGTGTATGTTTTCTACATTTGAATTATTAAAAGTTTCACGTTTTTCATGCAACTAACGTAAAAACTTTTGACAAACGTCACATTTGATTTTAACGAACTGCCACATTTTTTCTAATTTGTAACAAGATATATTAATTTATCATTATTGTTAGTTTTTTGTAATGTATTTACCTAAATAACTTGCTATTTATTAGAATCGATCCTTATATTAAAGTCGATAAAATAATTAAAACTACTGAACGTTGCTACGTTTTTCTTATTTTTCGGTGCAATTAGCGGTGAATTTGAACGTCGATTGATTTTTATTTGAATTCATGGTATGTATTTGTGTATGCTTTATACATTTGAATTATTAAAAGTTTCACGTGTTTCATGCAACTAACATAAACTTTTGATAAACGTCACATTTGATTTTAACGAACTGCCACATTTTTGCTAATTTGTAACAAGATGTATTAATTTGTCATTATTGTTAGTTTTTTGTAATGTATTTACCTAAATAATATTCAAATCAATTATAAGAATCACGATTGGCTGAGTGAACGAGCTATTCTTGCCGCCAAGAACAAAGACGTCTACGAACTTAACAATATTATTCAGTTCCTTTTTTAATGTTTCGCAATTTTATATGTTTTTGTTCTAACTTTCTTCTTTTTCAGTGCAATCGATCTTTCATTTGAATTCAAATCATATCGTGAATTGACCTCTTGGAATGACGCGATCATGTGCTTCAGAGAGACGGCGTGATGTTGGTATGTACATTTTTGACAAACGTCATAATTAACTTGAACGAACTGCCAAATTTTTGCTAATTTGTAACAAGATGTATTAATTTGTCATTATTGTTAGTTTTTTGTAATATATTTACCTAAATAACTTGATATTTATTAGAATCGAGTCTTATATTAAATTCGATAAAATAATTAAAACTACTGAACGTTGCTACGTTTTTCTTATTTTTCAGTGCAATTAGCGGTGAATTTGAACGTCGATTGATTTTCATTTGAATTCATGGTATGTATTTGTGTATGCTTTATACATTTGAATTATTAAAAGTTTCACGTGTTTCATGCAACTAACGTAAACTTTTGATAAACGTCACATTTGATTTTAACGAACTGCCACATTTTTGATAATTTGTAACAAGATGTATTAATTTGTCATTATTGTTAGTTTTTTGTAATGTATTTACCTAAATAACTTGCAATTTCTTGCAACTTCTGCAATTTAGTGACGTCAAAAGAAGAATTGGTTGAAAAAGTATTTTCCAATATTCAAATCAATTATAAGAATCACGATTGGCTGAGTGAACGAGCTATTCTTGCCGCCAAGAACAACGACGTCCATGAACTTAACAATATTATTAAGTTCCTCTTTTAATGTTTCGCAATTTTATATGTTTTTGTTCTAACTTTCTTCTTTTGCAGTGCAATCGATCTGCTTTAGTTCATCAAAATGCCGGGGAAGCAGCAGAGTGACGTGCAGCCAGACTTGAGGATGCACGGTTGCGAGCACGGTGATCGCGTTCTGCAGCTTCAGATCTACTTCGTTCTTCATCTTCAGATCTGCTACAGAATGAACGCGACAGGCTGAGAGTGGCTGAAAGACGTCAAAAATATTATATACCCACAAGCATTGTGAAATTAAACATATTAGAAACGTGTGCTTTCTCTTTTCTTTATTTTCCATGTAACCAGACTGAGCCACATGAACGCGTAGCCGGGTACAGCTAGTTGAAAATAAAAATAACAATTATTTCTACAATATAATATTTTTAAGTTACTTTTTTCAGTTAGGACCATTCTCACCCAGATTTACATCACATTTCTTTACACGTTTTGCTTGTTACGTGGTTTATCTTAGAACCAATAAATCACGCCACTGAAAACCTCTAATATTATGGTTTAAAGTTATTGCTTTGCATGCTGCAGTCACGGTTTTTTTTACAACTGAGTATATAATTTTTGCTGTTATAGGCATATGGTTAGATTGTCTGGTATGGATTAAAAAATATAATAAGATTATTAAAAATAAATTGTCTTAAGAAATTCAAACTAAGTTCGTTCATGGTTATAATAACATATATGAATAAGATTAGTTCTTAAGATATACATTTGTATACAGGTAAAGCCATCGGCAAATGTTGGTGTTATTATTAAAATATATATATATATATAAATAATTCAAGAAGTTTTATTAATCACCACATAAAATTAGTATATTGGAATTTTGATCATCATCATTATCACTATTGTGTCATACCCATATTGGGGTAGGTAACGAGAAAAGATCTTCGCTGCATTGGATCCTACCACATACATTTCGCTTCTGCTATTTCCATATACCTCGTACCTCGTCACGCATAATAACTCCTATAATAACTTTCTACTCTTCCACTTTCAGAATTTAATTCATTTGGTGGTTCTACGTTTTTATAAGTCTTCCCAAAGATTTCGTATCTCTTATATTACTCATATATGTTAGACTATTTTTATAAAGTTTTCATAATTTATTGTTTCTACGTGGTCGAACCATTTCAGTGCCTCTTTCTTTATATTAAGCACAGCTTATATCGATGTTAAATAAAAAAATATTTTTAAATAGAGTAAGTTCGATCCAGATCCTCTTTATGGGAGTATGTTTATAAGTCAGTTTGGTAATCAACGGAAAACCAAGCATGCTTAGTTATTTTATTTTACATTTTGTACATTTTAACCCAATTACATAAAATAAAAAACGAAGTACAAGAAACAAATAATAATAGTCTAAATACAATAATATACAACCAAACCATTAAAAAGTGTTGGGTAGAGCCATGGATAAATCCATACCCTTTGTAATAAATGTGTCACAGAAATCTCTTTAGGACTCATTCGATCCTCAAACTGAAGGAGTGAAATGTCTCGGTGTCACCTTAGACACGAAGCCGACTTGGAGTAGGCACATTATCAACATTGCCGAGAGAGCGTTTGAAAGCCTTTTATCCACTCCCTGTGTAGACACGTCGTAACCAATAGGATGTCACGTCGTAACCAGTTGAATTTATACAAGGCCATCATACGTCTTTAGATGATGTACGATATTCCGGTATGGGGCCTCATGACCTAAACCCATATGTGAAAACTCGAAATTCTGCAGAACAAAGCTTTGCGTATCATAATGAATACGCCGTACTTGGTTAGCAGCAAAAGGCTTCGCGAATGCACAGTTTTCCCTACCACGCGAGATTACGCGGTCACTCTGACCAAGAAGTTTTACGGCTTTCTTTTGAAACACCCCAATTTTCTGATAAGTATCAGACTAGGGCGTAATCTAGTTCACCCCAGGCCAAAAAAGTTGAACTATTTTACCCTTTCAGATCAGCTATGGTAAACATCGAATTGTGTAATTCATGATATATGAACATGTACTCGTATATCTCTCCACTGTGTATACATCCACAATGTGTATCATTTAAGTCCACAATGTTACTTCCCTCTTTGCAACATATCATAATATAGCATATTTTTTGCGTTCAAATTTTAAGTAGGTATAATACATGTTTAATTTGTGATAGGGTATCTTCCTGTCAACAGTGAAAATGATGAAAGCAAGGAAGACATTTGGAACTGCATAACAAAGGTTTTTAAAAAAATATGAAGAATAAAACGATTATATTGGCAGGTGACTTGAATGCATGGGTTAGCGTTAAAGAAATGGGTTCAAATCGGGGTTAGGCAAATTTGGTGATAGATGGATAAAAAATAATTAGGGACAGTGCTAGAAGTATGCTTGGACAATGACTTTATTATGTCAATGGTGGGATAAAAAAAATAGAGTATAGAGGGTATTTATTGATACAAGATCAGAAAAATAGACAAGATAAAAACAAAATTTCTAGTTGAGGAAAAGGCGTTCAAATGAAAACATCCAAAATAACGCAATATTATTTTATATATGTTACAGTGGAAGAGGAAGAGGATGGTCGGAGAACATTAACTATAACTAGTTAATGTACACTTTCACAAAATGCATATTTCTAAGATTGTGATAGGGATCGAGTAAAAATGTCGGCTATCTTGCAGATGGAATATGCCTATATGTGCATTCGTTATTGTGTGCAAGCTGTTGCACTTCAGCCAAATACAGTCTTGAAAGATCAGATCCAATGTTCTAATGACAAGGAGATCAAAGTTCCAAGATCTGCATTTTAAATTTGCTGCTGCCTTTCGTTAGGCAGAGTTTTTTTTACAAAGCATTATTTTTTGTGTTTTTTATAGCGCTGTACGAATTTATGATAATTGGCATATAACCAGATAAATATAAATTCAGATGTTAAACGGTATAAGAGTAAAAATATGCGCTGTCAACTGTTAACATTCACTGTTGAAAGTGTACTTTCACTGCTCGTCGTTAGTAAACGATCTAGAATATGAACATCCATACGCAGCAGCGGTTCTTGCACATCGAAACTCTTTGACTTGCTGCAATAAATAAAACCTTTATACCGAATTATTTTTTATTTACTTTCCTCATCCTCAGTTACTAAAGGTTAACAAACACTAGAGACGGTATACAATCACTAGTGAATATGACTTTATTATTTTTTAATCAATATTTTTTCCACATTCATTGACTTCTTAAGTGAAGGTGTACATTTATCGTTTACATTTACTGTACAGATATATACTAATTAAAATTAGGCATTCGAATATGATTCCATAATTAAAATTACGAGTACATATACGAGTATATAATTGCGAATATATATAAGACAATTTTGGACCATAAAAAGTACATTTTTTTACTTTTTTTCTCATTTCACATACTCGTACATCAAGTGAGTTACGCATGTGACGTAGTTGTAATACATTCGTTTTTCATTAGGGTATTTCAATTTTAATTCCTATTACCCAAAAAAAAATGTTTCCAATGAAGTTTGTATATGAAGTTCTTTACTTTCGGAATAAGGTAATATTACTAATACAAACGAATACAATGGTGTAAATTACTATAAAGAAATAAAATACACGAATTACACCAATCGCTGTTAATCGTCTCATACAGTACGACTTTATATCTCTTACGCTGACCATCGTGCCGTGCCTCCTTCTGTCCTCCGCCAGTTCGCCAAAAAGGACATTTTTTGGAAGTCTGTACTCAGGCATACGAGCCACGTGTCCAGACTAACGCAGGCGTGAACGCGACACCAGAATCTCGATGCTACAGCAGTTTGCTCTTCTCAAGACTTCACCATTCAGTGGTATCATAGATACTCTATGATACCACTGAATCTTCATTATTTCCCTGAGAGGCCTCCGCTGACATTTTTCAAGTTCCCTATTATGCCGTGTGTAGGGAATCCATGATTTGCATCCGTACATCAGAAATGATAAGATTACATCTTCATAGACCGTCGTTTTGGTTTTTAGTGATCAATTGCGAATAACCTGGTAATCGCCAAAACGCATGGGAAGCTGCGCTACGTCTAATGTGAATCTCGTTATATATGTTTGCTTTTTATTCACAATGCTACCCAAGTATTTAAAATGCTGCATTGATTCTACGATCTGTAGATTTACTTGAGAAGGACTCCTTAACTTCAGCAGTTTGCGTCCAGAGTGGGATCATAGGCAGATATGACACTGACGTCAACATTTAACTGGCTGGAAAACTGGACCAGATCCCAGGGGGTATTTCAGAGAGATTAATGACTTCGCTATTAAATTTCAGACATTACTATCACTTCTGCCTATTATACACATACGCGTATGTTGAAAAAGATAAAATGAAATATTTCAACTAAATAAAAATAACGGCGGTAAATATTACTTATCAACTCCGTTAATATGTTTGGTATATACTTTCAATTTGTTAAATAAAAATTAGAAAATTAAATAATATTTTTAAAGATAAAGAACATTCAAAATAATAAATATAAAAAATATCAAAGAACGTTAAATTATTTGAATAAAAAAATATAAGAGAAACAAATAAAAAAAAACAATGGAACAAGTTTATTAGATGCTCAATATGTTAAGATTTTCATTGAAGATCTCACCTTAGGTATATCCGAAGGGTTTTTTCAAAGGGGATGCACCCGTAACCCGTAGCGGGCTTACTTAATATATCGGTCACATCACTGGTTTAGTCAGTTGTCTTGGAGACATGCTCGCAGACGTAAATAAACATTTTCACAAACTAACTAACAATTGCAGATCACTCAGCCCGGCGCGCGTCAATCTCTCGCCACTGAATTTCGTTTTGTTTAATAATATATTATTGTCGACTGTTGAGTATGATGAACATTGTATTAAATTTGTTAAGTGTCCGCATCAGACGTTGCCGTGCGCCCACACGGAAGGTTTTCGACTAACTATGTGTATCCTTTATTAGATTGATCTCGCTCGGCAGTCTGCCGTTTTTTTGTGTGTTGTATTTCGTTATTCTTCTCTCGTATAAGTGTTTGCCGGTCACGCGCGGAGATGTCGGGGCGGGAAACTCCAAGGGGGTGGATATAGTGGGTGGCTAGAAGTTAGGTTGCCATGTCGGAAAATTTCAGATAAAAGTGGCGAAATAATCCCGTTGTTAATCAAGCAGACATGCTTTATCGCTCATTTAATGCAAGACTAACAAAACGTTTTTTTTTGTAAAATGACACATATACGTATACATTTTCGATTAGTCATTCATGACTCTATTATGAAAAAAAAGTACACCTCTTAATTCAGCTCGAAGACAAAATACGATGTAAAAAAATGAAATATATTTTTAAATAATTTAATGTAATACTCTCAACCACTCTGAGATGGTTTGGGCATGTGGAACAAATGGATGAAGACAGATTAACAAAATAATTATACAGTACTAATGTGAGTGCAAGGCGTGATAGATAAATATTAAAGCAAGTATGGTTAGATCAAGTGTACGATATTTTGAAAAAAGGAAATGTAAAAAGCCAGAAGAATCACAGGAGCTGTTTTAGAAGGTGTATGGACATAGAAGAGTTAAAATATGCGTGTCGCGATAAAAAAAGTCTGGCACTCTTTCCTTTCCGCCTACCCCAATATGGAGATGGCCATAATGGTTTGTACAATATGTACATATGTAATACTTTAAAGGGTGTAGGCTGAAAAACATCGACCATATGTATGTAATACTTTAAAGGGTGTAGGACCATCCTTTTGGCTTGGCGGTGCTCTGCTTCCTATCTGGGGGGGGGGGGGGATCTCGATTTGGAGGATGTTGAGATAAACCTAAACGTTTTGATATCGTATCCCTTTTGAATGTATTTTTCCATTGTCTTTGCCATATTTACAAATAAATAGTTAGTATTAATTTATTTATTAATCGAAATGTTTACGATTTTCAGTAAAATGTAAAAAAGATAAAAGGTTCAGAGACGTTCCATTTCAATAAGACGCAGTTTAATTTACTTTTAAAGTTTAATCTATTTTGTATTTTATTATACTTTTGTTGGTTACAGTACAACCTGGCAGGCTTATTACCATATGTCAATCAATTCCAACTAACCACAAAGATGTTATAGAGATCTTAAGTGAAAATCCGACAAGAATTATATTTTTCAATCTGGGTTCCAGCAGTAATCAAACCCACAACCTCTGAATCGAAAGACAAGCGTCTTACCAATTAGGCCACCGAGGTCATCATAGGTGAGATATCATTGATGGCATTATTTTTTCAGTGTAGTATTTTGAGGTTAAATAAAAAAACGTAGCTTATAATTTAAAATTTAATGTCAAAACTGTCGTAAGTCTAACTTTCCCAGTCACGTTCTTTATCATGTTTGCATCATGTATTCGGATATGTTTAGGAGTACTTATCATGTTTGCATCATGTATTCGGATATGTTTAGGAGTACCTACTAAAGCATGAATGAATGGAATATGGTCACATATAAAATGAATACCTAAATTAATTTTGGTGTGGCCTACTTTTTTTCAATCGCTTATGCCAACGCTGTCACTTTAGGCTCATGATAATTTAGAAAAAAAATCTGATTACAATGATAGTGGTAATTATGATGTAATTTTTCTTATAAATGGTAATTCAAAAGAAGACCCAATTATTTGAGGTGGTAGGGGAAAATTACCTCAGTAAAAAAAAAAACGGAATAATCTTCGCCAAAAAACTATCGGAAACTTATTATTCAAACAAAGCAGAATGCTCACCTGTTACGATATATATGAAAACACAATCTTATAAGAAATTAGCATTACAACTTGAAAACTCTCCAAAAAATATTCCAAAGTGAAAAATAATACACCTTAGAATACAATTAAACAATACTTATAATTAAAACACACACAATTATGTGATACGAAAACACAAAATTGAGAATATAAAATAGTATAAACAATTAAAAATGTCAATAATAAAAAATAAATTAACCGCTATGCAAGCGTTATTAAAATATTTTTTTTTTATATTGTATGTACATAGTGTGCTCTTCCGTTTGCATCAAAGGTAATTTACATCGGAGATTAATAGATAGAGTCATAATGAATCTAATCTACATCGGAAATCGATAGAAGACGTGTTCACGATTTCGCCAGTTTAATTTTCTGGTACGTATTATTGTACATATTGTATTACACTTTCGTTGTATACAGTACAACCTGACGGATTTGATGCCATGTGGCAATCTCTTTCAACCAACCAGAAAGATGTTAAAGAGTCCTTAAGTGAAAACCAGAATGGAATCCTTTTTAAAAAAATTGGGTTGTTGCGGGATTTGAACCGGCAACCTGCGGGTTGGGAGACAGGCGTGTTACCAACTACAATAGATCACGAAGGTCGACAAATGAGTAATAATTATTGTGTAGCCAAATGAAAAATTATTTTCATGTTTCAAATAATATTTCGATATACAATGAAACATTTCAGAAGTTTTACTACCCCGATCAATCCGCAACACGGTTAATGCGACTCCCAATAATCGAGAGTCTACTTATTGTGCATGTACATATCATATATAGACATAATACTGAGTATGATTTCGATAATATAAATTATGGTTATGGTGATATTGTTGGTAAAACATGGAATAGGTTGATAGAAATGACGATAATAATCATAGAAAAATGGTGATGATAATAATCATAATAATAATAATAAAAGGATAACTTATACAGCGCCGTTTAGAGAGCAGTCTCTCCTCAAGGACGCTTTAAGTGCATCTTCTGATATATGAAAGTGACGCATTCGTCTTGAGGTGGAGAGTAATATAGATGTGCAGTGTTCATTCTATACAATCATAAATTTTTATAAGACCTCCCAAATAGGTTTCAAGTGTTTCCAGTGCTTTCTGAAGCTACATAGTCATATGTTATCTCCATAACTTTTGAAGGAGAAAATTCCACGTCACGGGCTCAGCAACGGTAAAAGTTCTGTCATAATATCCCGTCCTATTAGATCGATTCGGATCAATCAATTCATTGTTGAAGATGAAATTAGCCTTCGACTTCTGCCCCTCTCCAAAGCAACATAATGCTTACGATATTGAATAATAATTTCTTACACTTTCCTTGTATATGATATAACCTAGCGAGCTTATTATCATGTGGCAATCTATTCCACTAAACCAGAAGGATGCTTAATAGGCCTGAAGTAAAAACTAGATTGGATCCCGATTTTTTAAGTATGAGTATCAATAGGAATTGAACCTGGAAACTCCGAGTTATAAGACAGGCATCTTACAAACTAGGCCAAGGAGATCAATTGTCGTGATAATGTGGATCACGATGCTGATGATAATGATGATGGAAATTTTAATGAAAATGAAATAAGGAATAAAGAAAATATGCTTAATGTTTAGGAAAAATCGTGTCGGAAGACGTATGATGAATACAATATTTATCTCAGCGTAATGTTTGCGATTGGGTCATGAAGATGAATGGAGCGATTGTGTAGGCTGACGTTAGATACCTTGGCTCATCGCACGATCTACGGAAGCGTTCTTTGGGAATATAATGAAAACAATTGTACAATGAGTGAATTATTATCTCATATGTCTAGCCTTAATTATAACGCTATCAAGAAAACTGTCGGAAAAAACGCTGTTAGTATTAATAGTAAATACAATCCTGTTACAAACAAGTACTATAGCTTGGAGAAAATCAAAGTATAATGATCTGAAAGATATCGATTGGTAAAGGAATTAATGTACAGTAGCCCCCCATAATTCGTAGTTTAGGTTAGCGCGCTTTTGAAAATATACGGAAAATTATATCGTATTGTCGGAATGTTAGTTCAGTTCAGTTCGATCCCACCTCCACCCACGTTGTTATGGGGGACAAAATAAGTCCCCGTCCGGCGCGATCTACACTATAAAATCGAAATCTTCTTTATTTTTTTATGAGCGTGACATCACCTAGTGATGATGAAGGAACTGCCCGTAGGGACTCCTTCTCCGGTGGCAACACAGCTGAGTGTGAAAATAATAGTACTGACAACGGACTTGTTCGACATTACGGGAAAAGGGAAATGACTCGTAGCGTATTTTTTTCTTTCTTATAAAGTGGCTTAAGGCCTGAAGTTCAAACAGTCCAGCAACTTCCCAGTACTTTTACAGAAAATTTCAAATCCAACAAAACTATTCTTTGACGTCACTAGATCAGAGTAGCCAATCGGTCCGAAGATGAACCGATATAAGGCTAAGTGGAGTTCCCTTCGGAAATTACTGATTCAATTTTTATCGCAGTACCACAGAATGTGCTCTGCGGATTGATTCAGATGGCCGCAAAAATTGCAACAGGGTGAAGGGACATGATTGAAGCTAAAGAGTTAATAGTACGTCAGAAGGTCAATAGCAATTAACGCTATGTCTCAATGTATATCTCATTCACTTTATTTCACCTAACACATCATCACTCTTTGACGACCTCCGTGGCCTAGTTGGTAAGACGGCTGTTTCTCAACCCGGAGGTTGCGAGTTCAAATCCCGCTGGAACTCAGATTTTTTTAAATAGGATCCCAGTCTGGTTTTCACTTAATGCCTCTTAAACAGCTTTTTGGTTGGTTGGAAGAGATTGCCTCGTGGCAATACGTCCGCCAGTTTGTACTGTATACAACGAAAGTATAATACAATGCAATCACTATCATTATCACAGCAAGATGGAAGAGTACAGTACTATAAAATACGAGTATTTTGAGAGAGTGAGTCCATATTCACATAAGTTTTATTACAATAACATATTATATTGAAATAATTGTTCTATTTTAGTATTAGTTAATGTTGTCAAAGTAAACAGGAAATATCTGTGATTGTTTTAAGATGACATTTCAGATTGCCTATTAACACTATAACGATATTTATTTTATTGTTGGCGATAACACCAGACTTGTTATCTGACTCTGTGGAGCTTGAGTGCCATACCATATATAGTAACATACTTATAACATAACATAACATATGTATGTGTCAGAACTCTAATGATTATCCTTTGATCTCGTGTTTGACTGGTTTTTTTATCTTTGACAAATATGTATCAGTTCAATCATGTCCATATGTTTTTTTAAGAATTCTCGCTCCTGTTATGGCAAATACCAATAATTAAGGGCAATTTATATAGCGCCGTTAAGAGAACAGACTCTCCTTAAGAAGAAATTAAATATTAAGATTATTAAAAATAAAAAGTACACGTAGGAAATAAAAATTAAGTTAGCTTATATAGTAGTTATAATATAGAATTAAGATTAGTTCTTCAGTTCTTAAGTTATAAAAATAAAATTAATAAAAAAGCGAATAAACTGGTAATTAATATGAAAGCTTAAAGATAATTTCTTTCAAAATTAAATTTTGCTATCAGGAGTGACATCAAACTTATTTCTGTATTTTGTTATTGTTCGGAACCCATAGGATTTCACGATTTTCCCTCAAGTACGGGACAGTTAAATATTTTTTTCTTGTAAATTTTGAGCTACTGATTGGAGCTCTCAAACTTATTTCATTACGAAACCCAAAAAATTATCGGCGGAAATCTAGAAATTTCGCGTAACACAAGTTAGGAACCCCATGTTATATTACTCTTTGGGCAGTCAGTGGTACCCTTAAAAAGTAAATTTTTAAACATAAGTTTACCAGTGATTGTAAGATCGTTTTTAATACATTTTTTCATCTATATTTTCATCTTTTTTGTTGTTTATTTATCCGTTTCTGTTCACGTGAAAAAATAAATAAACACTTTTTGTCATATATTTTGTTTCTGGAAATGCTTGAGTTTTTTTTCAAAGAGGGGAATGTTTAAATGTATCCCATCACTAGTATACAATATGAAAGGGCCGCTGTATTTATAATACACGTGTGTAAACCTAATGCACCGCAAGGTGAAGGATTGGAACCGATTATTCCCAAAATAGCCGATGGGTCATCTGGTCTAGTTCCATGATTGCTTGGAGTAACTTGCAATCCGATTCCTTGCAAACCAATTTAAGATATTGTAATTTGTTTAGAGCACAAACAAGACATTACCAAGGGAGCATAAACAAGTGCTCCTCTGCTGATGAGATGAAAACCTTGAAATAGGTAGGGTTATACCGTTATATAAAATGAAATAAACAGTGTTGGACTAAACAAATAACAATATCTTTTAACCTCCACAGTGTTAAAGTGTTAATGCCTTAACTATAAATAACTATTTAAAATAGATTTCGGTAGACATAATAGCGATTGCAGAGCAAATAACCAGACAACTGTTAAAGAGGTCTTAAGTGAAAACCTAACTGGAACTCAGACTTGAGAATCAAACCCGTAATATTCGAGTCGGAAGACGGCGTCTTAACAACTAGGCCACGGAGTTTGTTAGAAAATCAATTAAATGAAATCATGTTGGATATACAATATATAAAAAAACATCACGACGTGATTCCAGCTTTTTATAAAAATAAATAAATTTGCGAGATACTCGTACTAATCAATAAATACTCGTATATACATTGATTATGAAAATAATTTCTTTCCAATCGAACATTGACCATCAACATTATGATATTTGTTTTCACCTTTGAGTTTATAAACGAGTCATTTGATATTATTATCTGACGACTCGTTTTAGATTTGTGCCTATCTGCATTTAGATGGTTTGAATACTATACTCTTGTCTCTTAAAATAAATAGAATATTGGCCACGAATTGGTTGCTGTAAATAGATATGTCTGGTCTTCAGCCAATTTCTGATAACTTAAAAAAAGGTATTTAACAATTTGAGTACTTGAAAACATAAAATATATCTGTTAATTGAATAAATGTAGCAAATTTATACTTACCGACATAAATAAACAAACGATAAGTTTTTTTTTATAGAGTAGTTTATAAATATATATGAGTATCCTATATGGTAATTACACAAATATGTTAAGGCAATACGAAAAATACACTTGACAGAGATAAGCTATCAAAAAAGCTGGGCTCATTTTATAACATATTCACAATTTAGATACGTCCCCACCAATAGGATGACATCAGATGTTTTTCAGCCTACACCCTTGTACATGAAAACCATAGTTAAAAAAATAATGATAGTGAATAAGCAGCTGTTACAATCATAAACACAATAAACATAGTTAAATATATATGATATAAATGTACACATTCACATATTATACACATACAAGCCCAGATTCAGTTCTAGCCTAAAGCGAAACAAGGAAATAAGTGTCTAAATTTTGATAAAACAGATAAATAAGTAAGAAGATACTAGAAAGTAGACACAAAAGAGCAGAAATAAAGAGTGGAGGATGGATAAGTAATTTTCAATTTGTAAATTACTCCAATGGTGTCTTTCGAGGGCATCCCGAAAGGAGCACACATTCTCCTGTTCCGTCAAGGACGAAGATAATTCATTCCAGCATTTGCTGGTCGCGTATAAGAAAACGTCAAATGAACATCCGTGTACAAGAAGAGGACAACAAAACCGAGTTGTAGTGGTGATATAGTATGTGAGTTTAGATATTTCCACACTTACGAGTACATGAAGTGCATCATGTGTATGTCAGTGATTTCAGAAAGATCATATTTAATTGCCGCGTGGTCTGGATGAGGTGCAGTCTGTGTGGATAGATTATCTAATGACTCTTCTCAGCAGGGATTCAAATACAATTTCCTTCCTTTTCTTCGAGTGACTGTCACAAATAAATAGCGACCAGAGTAGAATACGGTGACTTCACACACATTTTTTTAGATTCGCAGTCGTCACTCCTCACCCACAGTGTTTCTAAGGACGAATCAGGTACTCTTACTTTACGATCGTACACTCATAAAGAACATTGAATATAGTCAGAATATAATGCAAGAGATGTCTCCAGAAGAAAAGTCTCCCGTATGCTAGTGCCACACCGTAATGTGAAAAGGATAGCAGTGGCATCGACAGAAGGTCACATTTCACGAAGAGAGAGAAAGAGAGAGTTATAGCCGAAACCATTGTTGTTATTCTTGCACCTGGATATAAGGATTCAAAACATACTTTGCTTATATGTTTTTAAAATTATGAATGTGTTGCATTGCACAATTCTGCACACTGACTGGAATAAAATGACGATTAATATAAAAAGCAACTCATAAATTCCATACATTAAATTAAGGTAGAATGATATTTGCAAGTATGTGAAAAACTGTGATGCCAATTAGGAATAACAAGTGTATTCACCAATATATTTCTATCGGTTATGCTACCTGTGATGTTTCGACCGATTTCTAGGTTATTATACGTTATGACATATGTTACGATGATTAAATCCAATGGGGCAAGTTATTAAAACTCCGAGGTAAATTCTGTAGACCACTAAATCTGAAAAAATATGATAGTAGACCCATCAGAGAGAGTGAAAAAATGTAAATACCTCGGAAGTATCCTAGTGGAAGACCTCGACCCAGAAACCGAAGTCAAGTGCAGAATTGAATCATCTCGTGCGACTTTTAATAAAATGTGAAGCATATTCCGCGATGATAATCTAAACTTGAAACTTCGACAACGGTTAGTCAAATGCTACGTTTGGTCAGTGTTATTACATGGAGTGGAATCATGGAACCTCAAAGTTGGTACTATGAACCGACTGGAAGCATTCGAAATGTGAATACACCGGAGAATGCTACGGATACCCTGGACGGATATGGCCAGCAACACAAGGGTTATTCAAAGAGCCAAAGTTGATAGAGAGTTGCTGACTAATATTAAAATCCGAAAGGTGTCCTATTTGGGTCATGTACTTAGAGGAGCAAAGTACAAATTACTGCACCTGATCATCCAAGGCAAAATAGAGGGCCGAAGAGGTGTTGGCAAGAGGCGAATCTCCTGGCACTGCAATATACGTGATTGGACTGGTATAAGGAGCGTTGGGGATCTTTTCCGTGCTGCCGGGGACAAATATGCCTACTCTCAACGTTGGGGGGACCTGACATAACACTAGGAAGAAGAAGAAGATCCATCTAATTTTTGTTTCTAATTTTGTACTTAACAGATTTTAACCAAACGCCACCGAAGTGTATGTATTGTTGGTGCGGAAAAAATAAGAATTTATATAATTTTTCATACCTCTTAGGAGAAAATTTCAATGCGACCTTTTGTATTCTGGTAGAAAAAAATCTTGAGATATGTTACCACTTGATATAAAACGCAAATTTCCCAACTATCAACCAATGGTCAGAAAAGCTGCAGGGAGACAATTTTACAAAGTGATTTGATACATTGTCAAAAAATGAAAAAGATGTTATAAAATATTTAGTCTTAAGTATTGGTATCTAGACATAAGTAAGTATGTTAGGTGTTAACTATTTCTAAGAAATTAAATTTAATATTATTAAAAATAAAAATTATACGAAATTAAAATTAAGTTAGCTTATGGTTATAATATAGAAATTAGATTAGTTCTTTAGTTATAAATTAGGATGAAGGTATAGCCTTTGGAAAATGTTTGCATTATAAATTACTTTATTAAATAAATAAAAAACAGCCAAAAAAATGTATCGTACCAAGATGTGCCGTCGTACCGTGGACATACATACTAAGGTTAGCTCACGATTACGTACTAAGATTCGCCGTCGTACCGTGGGCATACATAATAAGGTTAGCTCACGATCAAGTACCAAGATGCGCAGTCGTACCGTGGGCATACATAATAAGGTTAGCTCACGATCAAGTACCAAGATGCGCAGTCGTACCGTGGGCATACATATAATATTAAGGTTAGCTCACGATTGACCCAAAGGAAGCTCATGAGTAGTCCGCAGTATGAACCCTTTATATTGCATTATTGTTTTATAAAGTACAACCTGGCGGGTTTATCGTAATTTGACAATCTCTTCTAACTAACCAGAAACATGTTATAGAAGCTTTAAGTGAAAGTAAGACTGGAACCCTTTTATTTTTTATTTTTTTTAAATGGGTACCAACGAGAATCGAGCCCAATACTCCGGGGCTGGGAGACAGGTGTCATACCAACTGCGCTACGGAGGTCAATGCTTTAGAATAATTAGGCGTGGTAAGGGTGCTAGAAAATCTGGTATTAAGTGTTAGTTTATTAGCAGGCTTATGGCTGGATTTAACTTCAGATCTTATTGAATTAATGATTCTTATGGTTGACGCCGTTAAGAATAGGGTATTTTTCAGCTTATTATCGGCTATAGTAGTGGCGTAACTACGTCAAGGCATTAAATGTGGTGCGTTGGGGCCCAAATTAGACAGGGGGCCAAAATATTCAAAATTGCCTTAAAAAACTTCTCGTTACGATACTTTTGCAAGTATATTTACTTTCCCAGCCCTTATGCAGACTAATAAGTTTTGAAATCTACTAAAGCAAGAAATGGAATTGTAAATATTCAAAAAAACATTTTTAACGGGTTTTGCAAAAAAAAAAACTTAACGTAACTTAACTTAAGTATTTCGCTAATACATTGAGTTCGGAACTACACCATTACCACAAAGTGAAAATTATCGTAAAGCGAAGCAAGGCTTTTTTTCGAATGTGAACAGGGCTGAGCCTGCTATAGGGCTAAAAGGGCTACAGTCCAGGCCTCAGGGGCCAAAGTCCGAAAAATTAATTGAAAATATACATAAAAACAACCTACGATGTTTCGACGTAAATATGTTACCTTGAGACAGAGAAAGTAGCCGCTTCCGCGTCATTGAAATTGGGGATCCAAAAGCTCGATAGAAGTGAGTAGGTCCTATCAATGAAATATAATATTATTAACTTAATATTCTTATAGTACATTTTATATACAAAACATACTTAGGGCTCCCTTTTCATATTGCATTGGGCTCCCTTTTCATATTTCATATGTTTTTAGTTACGCCACTAAGTTATGCATAATAGAGTAAAAGAGGTATGTAAATATTACCGAATAATTAAATATGTTCGATAAAAAGGGCTTGAAGATCAAACCAGCCCGAATCCTACTAGGAATGGAGTTCGGTATACTTCGATATAAAGCATATTTGCTACCCATCATAACACCATTTCCTTGCCATCTGAACTTGTCTCTTGATTTGTCTCAGATATATAATTATATCGATAGATTTGTCTCGATATAATTGTATACTACCACTAACTAGTTCATGAAATATTATAGTTTTAATTGTGAACAATTATTTTTATTTGCATTCATGAACGCAACAAAAACTTCTTATAAGAATGTTTCCATAAGGTTGTATTTAATTACAAAATCGAAATGAAATTTTCCAAATTGTTTGTGTTTTTCATGTTCCTCAAATTACTATATTGTTCTAAATTAATTTTACACGAAAAGATTAAGTCAATCAACATTTTTAAAATATTTAAATAAAGAAAACAACCAAATGTTTTAATTTATTTACATAAAATTCTTCTAGATTTTCTCTTTTGTTAATTTTACCATAAAAAAATCTTTAATTATTAATAGTCCACCTAAATCCAAATAGTCTATAAATCCTGCATAATGTTTAAAATTCAGAAATAGCGAGTAATATTTCTCGGGACTGACAACATTGACTGCTCCCTTTTCCATCTACTGCGCACGCGTATTTCACACAATACATGTACTGAGTGAGAGCCTTTTCTTTCAGAGGGCTGCTATAGATGTAGCAGGGCCGGTGCGTTTGTCCGTATCCTCAACCCATTTAGGTCTCCGTGATTAGGAGTTGACATTACCCATTGTTTTGTATAGTCTTAAGTGTCAATGCTTTCTACAACATTATATTTCTTAAGCCAATTTATAACGACTTAGTCAAGTGGAGAAATGTTTTTCTTCTAAGAATTTGATTTCGAGATAGATTGCCGATGGGCGGTAAAAAAAATCTAAAACATTTTTCAAATAAATGCTATGTTATGTTACACATTTTTGTTCGATAAATTGTATTTGACAGAAATTCCCTCAAGGAATTAAGTCACCCAAGCTGTACATACGAGTATATGTTCCGTTGTATATATGCTTAAGATAATTTTATTGCACAATAAGTTTGAAAATTCTATGAATATACATTACATTCCTTGTTGCAAATCAACAACTGTAAAGAGTTCTCAAAAGTCGAGCAATGCATGAAAAATATGTTTAAAACTAAAATATCATAACATATATATCACAAGTTGGTATGTTTAAAGTTTCAAAATATGTTTTTTGGCTATTGTTATCAAATGGCTAATATGTAATATATGTCTGGTAAAAATTTAAAACCGATGTTTAAACTAGAAATACTGTTTTCTCACAACCGAAAAATATGCAAGTGTCATCGAAACGTTTGTTTTGTTATTTTTTTAATTAATCGTTTCATTTATTTTAGTAATACACTATTATCATTAAATAATATTTTAAAACCAATAAAATCTTATTTTCTTTCAATAGTTGACTGAGGAATTATTTTAATCTTTAAAATTGGTATATCTAAGAAATAATAAAATGTTATTTATCAACTTGTGCCAGAAATTCGGTGATATTGGTGAGCATATTATAATTTACGTATACTTCAAAGAGTCTGAACTAGTAGTACTTATAAATATTTGACTATTTTTGAAGCATAATATATAAACAGGCATTTTCTGATCTGAAAAAAAACAAAATAGGTTTGTTAAAAAAATGTCCTTGTAATTTTTCGCACTTAGGCGCCATTTCTACTAAGGAAGGCACTGCCCATATGTACGTACTTAGAAATTTCTTGGCATTAACTGAGATGAGTATTCTCCGTCCCTTTTTAGAATATAATTATTAAATACTGATAACTGAAATAAACATATCGATAAATCATTTTCCTTGCGTATTGAAATATTTCCGAGAGTGTGGAGGAATTTTACTACCTTCAATTAACGATTTGGCAATTATTTAGATTTTATCCTAATCACCATCATGCTATTTACTTAGATAAAAAGAAAAGGTCCCTTTGTTAATTATTTATATAAGAATTTAAGAATGCAACTGAAAGAATTTTACTTCCCTGCCCTTGTGAACAGAAAAACTGTTTTTTTTTTCAAAATGAAAAGCACAATAAAATCTTTGAAATAACTTTAAATACACAAATTCGTGTTCTAAAAAAAACGAAGGTAAGAATTGTATATCAGGTTACTCAAAAAATTTCACGTAGTGTAAATTCTCGTTATCCTGAAGAAAAACTTTGATTTATACTTCTTTAATAGCCCAAACTTTATTCATTCAGTCGTCTTACTAGCCAAAACTTTCTTCATTCAGTCGTCTTACTAGCCCAAACTTTCTTCATTCAGTTGTCTTACTAGCCCAAACTTTCTTCATTCAGTTGTCTTACTAGCCCAAACTTTCTTCATTCAGTCGTCTTACTAGCCCAAACTTTCTCATACTTGTAGTGCTCTTCTTCATTTAACTTTATACAATATTAAAAATCCCTAAGCACTTCCTTGTGTACTCCCTTATTCATTCATTCATCCCTAAGCACTTCCTTGTGTACTCCCTTATTTTTATCCTTACTACTTCGTTATCATCAACATCAAAAAATAAATATGTTGGTATAAAATGCCTGTATTTATTTAATATGGCGAGTTAAAGCTAATTAAGTAGGTAGTTATGAATTCATAAAAATCCGCAAGGACTCAATCTTGCCTTTTAGAATATAAGATACTCGTAAGTATGATAACTACCTACATAAATAGCTTCCAGCTCAACATATAAATAAATACAAACATTTTATACCAACGTAAGTATGATAACTACCTACATAAATAGCTTCCAGCTCAACATATATTATAAATAAATACAAACATTTTATACCAACGTAAGTATGATAACTACCTACATAAATAGCTTCCAGCTCAACATATAAATAAATACAAACATTTTATACCAACGTAAGTATGATAACTACCTACATAAATAGCTTCCAGCTCAACATATAAATAAATACAAACATTTTATACCAACGTAAGTATGATAACTACCTACATAAATAGCTTCCAGCTCAACATATAAATAAATACAAACATTTTATACCAACGTAAGTATGATAACTACCTACATAAATAGCTTCCAGCTCAACATATAAATAAATACAAACATTTTATACCAACGTAAGTATGATAACTACCTACATAAATAGCTTCCAGCTCAACATATATTATAAATAAATACAAACATTTTATACCAACGATTAAAAGTCTTTATAAAGTTATTCACATCGTTGATAGCTTGTATGATGTATTGATTTGAATTAGTTTCCACTCTTGCTAGAAACACAGAAATTTTTACATGACTCAAATTGATTTTCACATTCTTGCTAGAAACATACGAAATCTTCAAATACGTTAACGTCTGGTATCCTCGCGGCCGGGCTCGCCCTATATTGATGGAGTGTATCTCGGCCGGGGGGGATGTTATGAGATGAGCCCAGATATTTTAATAGGTTATCTCTTAAATGTATTTTCTGCAGTTTAATTCGAGATGTATGTGTGATTTCAGATTGTATTTATATATGTACATACGAGTACTATGTCGCTGTCGCGGAACCTTTGTTTATTTATTTTATTTTATTTGAAGTGGTATTTGTGGGTATACTTTATCATTTATTTTTCTGCCATTTATTAATTTTCATTTTTTTCCTTAATCTATGATACATGTACAAGAGTGTGGGCTGTAAAACATCTGATGTCCTCGCGACCGAGTTCGCCTTTTTTGGTGGAGTGTATTTCGGCCGGGGGGATGATATGAAATGAGCCCAGACCTTTTGATAGCTTCTCTTTTTGTAATGTATTTTCTGCTATTTATCTTGAGATATATGTGCGACTTTGAAATGTATTTATACTCGTATATGTACATACTATGTTCGTATCAATAATCCTACATTTATTTATTTAATAGTAATTTGCCAATTACAGTTGTACGTTGTAATTTATAAATCATGAGAATGCAACATTTGGATAACTCCATGTCTGGATTGTAATTCATAAATCATGAGAATGCAACATTTGGATAACTCCATGTCTGGATTGGTGGATATTTTTAATATAATATAATGTTGATGAGTTCGGCATTTCCTTAATTTTAGGTTTTGACTGGAAGACTAATTGTTCAATTTACATTTTATTTCACGTAATTTTTTTTTTAATTTACCCCATAATTTTATATTTTCGTGACTCTTCATTATTCTTGTTTCGTACTCAAGGCTTGTATTATTGATTGTATTTAATTGATAATATTTTTTTTCTTTCCGTGTTTTTTAAATAATACTATACATTAGCATTTACGTCCATTACATTTTGAGTTGTGTATTCTGAATTATGTTTTTTTTATTTTGAAGATGTTGATATTTTTTATTTTTGTTTTTGTAAATGTTACTTAAATGATTCTTACGAGTTGCATATTTTTTCATTAAATAAATATATCCTTGAATGAAGTTCCTGAAACATAACAATAATACATATTTGTTGAATATCTTGAATTTTAATGTGAATTTGTTGTTTATGTTGCATAAAATAGTAAAATTTGAATATTTCTTTGTGATTTCACGCAGTTATTGCGTTTACGTTTACAAATGCAGTATTCCGATTTTTTAAATGTATTATTTACTTGAATGTATTATTTATCATCACTTTAAATGCAAAAAAATCAAGAACGTGTCTACTTACAATATTATAACTATTTTATTGAAAATCATTTGGTTTTCTGTACGAATTACGCTATTAAATTTTTTTTAAATGCCCAATTTATTTTATTCCTAACTAGATACGAATTAATTATTCCTTTTTACGGGAATTTGCTACTCAGAGGAACATTCAACAGTCGTTTATCTATTTAAAAGAATATTAAACAGTGTTTTATCTATTCAGTGGAATGTTAAACAGTCTTTAACTATCCAGGGGAATATTCAGTAGTCATTCATCTATTTAAGAGAATATTAAACAGTATTTTACCTATTTAGGGGAGTGAGGAGGAACACTCTTTATCCACTCAGGGGAATATTAAAAAGGTTTATATGCGCAGATTGACATTTCGACAAGTTTGCTCTCCAGTTTTCCTTAGATAAAACTTCGCCAGTCTTCTCCTTTTATTTTTTTCTCCTTTTCAAGTTATTTCAGACATATTTATTTTTGTCAATTTTTCACAGCTCAGCTCTCACCGTCACAGCCCACTTACAATATTCAAATTTCCTTTTGCCCAAATCATCTCAAATTTCCTTTGTTTATTTTATTTATCCCATCCATT
The DNA here is from genome assembly GCA_949825065.1 of Odontocerum albicorne. Taxonomy (NCBI): domain Eukaryota; kingdom Metazoa; phylum Arthropoda; class Insecta; order Trichoptera; family Odontoceridae; genus Odontocerum; species Odontocerum albicorne. Next base: position 18,274,688 of record OX463840.1, read on the forward strand.
GTAAACAACAAACTAACAGATTATTTGTAAAGTGTTATTTCGTCATATATTTTAATATCACTTTCAAAGCTCATAAGCGCCACAAAAAAAATCAGATGAATTTAAGTCTGTATGTTCAAAACTGGGATTCAACAATTACCAGGGGCCATTATTTTTTCGATCACTGACTCTGGTTAGCTGCCTAGAAATGGTTATCATTAATTTATCACACATTGTATTGTATTGTATTGCACTTCCATTGTATATAGTAGTCTATTGGGCTTGTGTTGTATCGTATTACATTTTCGTTGCGTACACTACAACCTGGATTGCATGTCGCAATCTATTCCAATTAACCAGAAAGGTTTTAAAAAAGCCTTAAGTTATCTACCATACAAATTGGTGTGGAAGAAAAATATGGTTAGAACACATGAAATAAATTTTGAAAGAAGGAAAGGTAAGGATTGAGATAAATCGTAAGAACTGTATGGGAATATGTTATATGTGTTATGGTGGAGTCGATGAGAGTGTTTAGTGATAAGAGATTAGCGCTCTGTTTACTCTGCCTACCCCAACAGGGAATTAGCGTGATGGTAAGTAGGTATATACTCGTAAGATGGTATACATAAAGTATGTATTTATATGGGTTTTATTATTGTATGTTAACTGATGAATGTGACTTTGGCGCAACTTTAAGGTAACCACGATAATAAAGGGAATGGTTGTTGACTATCGTATCGGGTATGTTGACATAAATAATCGACATAGTTTGTCATCATTGATAATACAAATAAGTTGTATATATGCAAAATGGATTTAACTCACGCTACAGTTTATTTTATTTATTTGAGATGTCTAATAAACATATTTGATACTGTTTATGCAAACGTCTCCAGTTAGTAAAATGTGACTTTTGTGCTGATATTCTGTATTAATTGGTTTATTCCATACAAACCTATCAATGCAACGTTATGCATCAGTTAGGAATGTTTATTTCTTTTATTTATTAAAAAAATCTATATTCTATATAAATTTGCTGAATTCTTTCCCTATATGTAAATTTATTACCTAAGAACTATGGAACTAATCTAATTTCTATATTATAACTATAAGCTAACTTATTTTAATTTCCTACATGTAATTTATTATTTTTAATTATCTTTATCTTTAATTTCTTAGAAATAGTTAATACCTACACACTTACTTATAACAAATGATAACTTGGCAACAACTTATTTTGGTGGCTTTAAAACCAAGCATTTACCTTTAAATATAACGCATTTTAAGAAATCGATTTGCTGAGATTGTCGTTATATTTTTTATTGTCTGTTAAGTTATAAAATAAGGCTGATTACACAATTGGAGTTGGGAAAGTTTTTGAATGTTCGCAATTTTTTAAAGTATGTCTTTGTGATATATAAAAAATATATTATGATATGTGAAGTAGCTCTGTGATAATTGATCATCTGGAAATCCACGACGACGCTTGTTAAGGTCGATGCTGTGTACAGGTTAACTCAAAGTGTTCAACTTTTTTTCTCCTTATTCTTTTGTTTTTGTTTAATTAAACTTTGAATGTTGAATTTTTACGATTATTTTATTTGTATGCAACTATACTTAAATTTTCACATGAATGTCAAGCGTGACACCCGAATTTGCGGCGGTCTCATATTGTATTAATAATTGTCTATATTGTTATTTTGTTTAATATTTAGACGTGTGTACTTGCATACTTGTGTTTTTTAATTGTTTTATTATGATTGTATCTTGTTTTTGGTTTCAATGTAATTGTATTATTTCATTTTTGGCTCATTTATCTTTTTCAATACATGACATTTTTGTAATATTATTATGACGTACGTTGAACATTATGACGTACGTCGTACTTAAAAATGCTTTAAACGTTGTGGTTCCAAATATTTAAAATTCATTTTAACCTATTGATTTGTACACAATGTGAAAATATCATAGTTAAGTTAATAAGCGAATTGTAAAAGTGACAGGCCTGCTACGTTTCGGAAAAATGTGACACTTTAATAATATTTTTATACAGTGAAAAAGGCGAGCCACTGGCTGTAAATATGTTTTTTAGGCGAGCCACTGGCTGTAAATATGTTTTTGGTGCAATCATTGGTTACCATGTGGTATTGATGTACTTTCAAAACCTTTGAAAGTACATCAATACCACATGGTAACCAATGATTGCACCAAGGATGTCTGTGATATTCTGTAAAAAAAATAAAAAATTGTGAATCCACGAAGGCATTCGAGAGCCTCCATGTCACCACAGCTGCTTACACTCCACATAAAGTTCATTGGAATGTACGAGTATATGGCCAGCTCGATCGAGATGCTCCTGCCTGCTTGTCCGATTTACCTCAACCATGAGACAACCCTCAATAGATCACGTTTACAAGAGGACTAATACTTAATACACTATTAATGAATGTATGTATTTAGCACTTCACCAAAACAATATCATTACTATTATACTTACCCTTTCAATTTAAATTGATGTCATTTTTCTTTCTAGTGTATAATCCACACAATCCGAGTGCACACGCAGTATAAAATGTTCATCACTTTTCACATAATAAATAAAATCAAGTAGTTCACTCCCTTAAAATTAACTAAATTTGAAACAGTCAGCGTCGAACGTTTCGTCTGCAAAAAGTGTCTTCTAAGTTAATTGGTGGTCCTGATAAAGTCAGCACAGGCTTGTCGAAACTAATCAAGTTATAAAATTTAAACTAGTCAAGTTATATAATTTAAGTTATAAAGATAAAAAACAAATTGGGTTTAAAATTCAAAATGAATCATAAATATTGATTAATGTAAAAACGTAATGATTTTAAAATTTAAAGTTTTTTTATTTCACTAGTAACTTTTTGGATAATTGCAACACTGGTTGATACTGTATAGTATAAAACAAAATAATAACCATGAGTGAATATTCAATTTAGAAAAAATCTATGATTTATGATTAAAATTTAATTTTAATTGATCTCCGTAACTTTTTTCGTGATTTCACGGTTTGTTTTGATTGGCGTCATGAGAGATGCTAACGCGCACACGGCTGCGACGTTAATACAACATTTGTTGTTCCTACATGTTTGCTACAACTATTAGGCAATAACGTTTCTCTGTATTGAAAATATAAATCGCTAAAAAAGAATAAATTTGTTATATTTCCATTAAGTTCAACTTGAAAATTGATTTGTAGTGTTGTTTAATAGCGGGCTGAAAGTAGCGTGCTTGTTGTTCAGTAGCAGGATAAAAATAGCTGTAAAATAGTGCCGTTACTACTGTTTTGAATACTAGAGTAGCATGTAACTTATGATAGTAGCCGTAACAGTGCTCCTTTTTCAGAGTAGCTTTAACACTATTATTATTGCAATATGATTTTTTTTCTGGGTAACTAAACATTTGACGACCTCTGTGCATTAGTTTGTAGCATGCTAGATCTCTAAACTGAGGGATTCGGGATCAATTCCTGATGGAAACCGAACAAAAGATCCCAGTTTGGGTTTTAACGTAAGGTCTCTTAAGTTTTACTGTAACCAGGTTGTACTGTGTGCAAGGAAAATGTAATAAATTACAAAGCAAAATTGTAAAACAACCTCATGTTAAAAGCCTGCCAGGGCCCGTTTTCGTTAGCTTCCATCATGAATCGAACCAGAAACAAGTCAAGATTTCTACCAACAAGGTCACAAAGGTTGTTTAGCCACTCAATTATATTTTAAAATGTTTAAATATTAAACAACAGACAAGAGGAGTTTTAATTTTTAAGTAACCAATTTGATTCACACCGAAATCCTACAAACTTTGGCATGTCTTTTCTTCAACACATCTTCGGCTTTCTTTTCAGACGTTCAAGCGATCAAACACATATTACTTAAATCCAAGCTACGAGTAATTATGAAATCCATGCTTATTATGAAATCCAATTTAAAATTTAAAAGTGGCTTCACATCATTTAATTTCAATTGCTGTAAGTTTATGATACTCGTAATTTAAATTTAAATTTAAAAATTGTTTTTTATGGTTAATAGCGTTATCATTTTAAGTATATTAACAGCACTACTATTATTGATAATTATCTCAAATAAACATATGTTAAAAATTCTTAATCGTCACATCACTCCTGTACTCGGTTTAAAAGACAATATTGGAGATAAGATATAATCATTCAAGTTTTGACTTAAGCATAAACAAAAATGGAAAAAAACAAAAAATATCCAACTCAAATAAATTTTTTTTATGTTTTTTAAATATTAGGTGTTAACATAAGTTGTGTCCGTTTTTTTTCAATTTTAAAATGAGCACCAAAAGTAAAACAAAATGCTAAATGTTATATGTCATTCGAAAGAAAATTTTCTGCTCTACAAGATATTGTGTTTGCTTTTACGTTATATATATTATTTTATTTGATTACAAGCCTTCAAAATGGAATGTCAAGTTGACGAAAGTGAGCATTTTCGACACCTCCTTCTGTTCGCGTTCAATCGAAAGAATAAAGCTGCCAAAACTGCTCACGATATTTGCGAAGTGTACGGTGAAGATCCTATGAATGAAAGGACAGCTCGTCGATGGTTTTCGCATTTCAAAGACGGTAATTTCGACCTGAAAAATATGGAGCGTTCCGGACGACCAGTGGACTTCGACGAAGACCGCTTAAACCATATTATTCATGAAGATCCCCTTCAAAATCGTTAAATTCAATTTTTATAAAATCCGTTCAATATGATAGTATAATTATTACTACTTCTTTTCGTCAACTAATTCAAAATACGTATAATGTGGGTTAGTTTTTTTTTTGCATATATACATACATACGTCAATATTACTCTCTCTTAGTTAATTAATACTCGGACGTGTTTATTTTTATGTCAGTTTGCCGCAGCGAAAATACGATACCGAAAGCGATTCGAAATCATTATTAATTATACACTTTGTGATCTGTGACATTTCGAAACTACCGGTTTTGAATAGACTTTATAATAAAGGTAAAATAAACACTTTTTTTAGTATTAATGTAGGAAAAAAATATTTTATGGTCCTAGAAACCTGTGAACGCAAGTCATCGAGGAACAAAACAAGACATTTTTTTATACAATCGGGAATCGAACCTATACCGTGGTGGAAGACCACTAGCTAGGCCACAGAGTTTGGTCTCTACTATAAAAAATTGCCCACCAGTCTATATCAGTTATATTTACTGGTTTCAAAACCATTATTTTCTTGAAAGGGAAGGACAACCTCTGTGGCCTAGTTAGTAAGTCGTTTATCCGACCCGGGGGTTCGAGGCTAGATTACTACCAAACACACTTAAAAAAAACGATTCGAGTTAAGTATTTACTTCAGACCTCTTTAATATCTTTCTGTTTGTTTAAAAGAGATTGCCACAGAAGAATACAACGAAAGTAAACTGAGAAATCTTTCATTTTGGGTTCGATTTAGTAGATACAACGAGAAAGGAAAGAGAAAATAAAATAAGTAAGGAAATTGTAGATGAAACGGAAAAGGATATAGAAAAAGGCAATAGTAGATAAATGGGAAATGAAATACATATAAAATGAGAAACAAAATAGTACATAAACAATAATTTTTCTCTAACAATGGTTAACCTATGAACTGGATGCATTAGTGTGTATCTAATAGAAAACCGTGTCAGTAATATAGGTGCAACGTAATAATAAAACTTGTCATTGGATCTTTAGCAAATTAATAGTCAAAACAGCGTGTAGCCAAATTTGTATTTCCTTTCTCGTTTTATCTACTATTTCCTTACTCGTTGTGTTTACTAATTCGAGTTCCAAAAATAAACAAACACATATAAGAACAACCTGGCGGGTGTATTGTTCTGTGGCGGTCTCTTCTAAACAAACAGAAAGGTGTTAAAGAGGCCAAAATTATTCAACTCTACCCTGGAAGATGTTTAAATGGGAAAATAAAGCAATCTGTATAAATTGTTCATATCTGAGCCATCTTAGATTTGCAGAAGATATTATTCTATTCGGTACACGTTTTGAGGAACTACAGTCAAATATTGAATTCGGCAGAGGCAAACAGACTAGCGGGTTTAAAAATGAATATTAAAAAGACAAATTATATGTCGAATCGCTTTGCGTATGTCACATCGATGCAGGTGGACGAAACACAGCTAGAACAAGTCCAACAACGACCTCCGTGGCCTAGTTGGTAAGACGCATGTGTCCCAGCCCGGAGGTTGCGGGTTAGAATCCCTCTGAAACCCAGATGTTTTAAAAAGGTTTCCAGTCTGGTTTTCACTAAGACCTCTTTAACATCTTATTGGTTAGTTGGAAGATATTGCCACATGGCAATACGCCCGCCAGGCTGTACTGTATACAATGAAAGTGTAATACATCACAATACAATATACGAGTATGTTACCTAATTAGGACAAATTAATTCATTTGAGGGTTGCACTTTCAGCGAAGAGCAAAACTAGCTTCGAATTCCTTTGGACGACTGAATTACATTTTCAAGAGCAATCTCCCAACCTGTCGCAAACGGAAGGTGTTTAACCAATGCATCTTACCAGTACTTTCATATGGATGCGAAATCTGAGTTCTCTCAGTATGAATTATACAAAAGCTCCAGACAGCACGGAAAGGTGCATTCTAGGTTATACCAGAAGAGGCCGCAAACGCAATGAGTGGATACACACCCAAACAAAAGTTGATGATGTTATAGATGTTGTGAAAATACTCAAGTGAAAGTGGACTGTGTGCGTCGCCTGACCAAACACCATAGTTGGACTTTTGAAGTAATTCAGTGGAACCCAATGGGCAGAATAAGGCATGTAAGAAGACCGAAGGTACGATGGGTGGACGAAATACGTAAGCAAACAGCGATTGTGTGGCAGCAGTGAGAGGCCTACATCTTACAGTGGATGAATGTGGGATACTTATCTGTATCTACACGTATTTAAAAACATATTTGGCTATGAAATGAAGGAGATTTGTGAAGTTGCACCTGTCTGATTACATCTTTTATACTTTGTTTTCAATTTGTATTTTTTTTGCGTAGTGCGGGCTGTACGCCTGTGGACACTCCCGTACTGTGTCGGTAACATGTGGTTATGTACCATTTGATACCTGTTTCTTTCTGATTGTTTTTGTTTTAATTGTGTTAATTTTTTTTTATATATTCTTATTATTTTGTTATGCATTATGTCCTTAATGTGTTGAGTACTTACTATTGGTTCTTTTTTTGTTATAAGGTACATTGCACTGTTTATTTATATAAATAAAAAAAATAAAAAACAGAAAACTTGTTAAGATAATTAGAATTACGAAGAAACCTTCTGATATGTGATATTATCAAATTAGGATTTAGGTGGAGTTCAATGTATGTGTGTAGTACCTCGATTTAACGGACTAATTCGAATATAATAGACAGTAAAACCTCGATTTAACGGACTAATTCCGGCGTGGTGGTGTCCGTTAAAGCCAAAGGTCCATTATATAATACTCGTAAGTAGGTTCTCCGAATGCGTTTCTTAAAAAAAAATACAAATTAGTTTACATGTCTTCACTCATGTCGGTACGTTTGTGTAATTAAATTCACAAAAAAGTTTTCTATTTGTACATATTATTGGTTATGCCCTCACCGTAGTTTTGAGACTAATAAACAAGTATGCGATATAAATTGAAATAAATAAACAAACATTCTTCCGAAAACATATTTAATAGAAATGCCCTTTCCTTTCCTTTCACATAACATACATATAAATCTATTTGATTCTTGCGGGCCAGTACTGGAACGGATTTGTAATGCGCCATTAGAGATGTTCACTCTGTTGAAGGTCATATCTCGATTCTCTCTTAAAATTTTATTAAACTAATTTTGCATTGTGAGCTGATACGGTTAAATCGCCCATTAAGATATGTAATGACAAGCACACGTATGTGTACTCAGAACAAAAAACATAATGGATTGCAGCAGTCATAGTAAATGATTCGGAACGGTTCCAGTACACACAATTAGAACTTGGTTACGATGTTTTCTTTGGTCCATTCTCATCCGAAGTGACGTCATAACCCAGTAATGGCATAATTTTTTAATTCAGTTTACTGTACTGCACGATTAAAAGGATACAAGCCCAATTTTATTCTATCATATTTGGGGAAATTAACGAAACCTAAGCAATTTGAAATTGAATTTTTACGGGGTCAAATTGAAATACGAGTACAATTTTCTCTGGCGAGATATTTTTTCACTTAAAGATTTGAGGCATACTTATTCGATAGTTAAATTGGCTTTTGTACATATATACATATATAGTACCAAATATTAAGCAGCAGGTGCAAAACATGTATCGTTGTTTTCTCGTAGTGCCTATATTAATCAGCACAGTAAAATGTTTTTCTTTTAAACCCGATATCGATTTAAAAAAAAAGGTTGCAAGTAACCAGATAGATATATTCAAAACGCTCTGAACTTCGCCCAAACTGGTAATTATTTTCGAGAATAGCAAATTATTTTCGAGAATATTTGTAATATTTTATAGTATAGAATATTTGTAATTTTTGTTACGAGAACATTTGTAATATGTCGCACATTTTTTTTACTTTTGTGCATAAAATGGGGCAGTCACTGTAATAATTAAATTATGAAATCGAAATAATTTCTTTTTGTTTACGTCCTGGTGTAATCTTGAATAAATAATAGTCACAAATGAAGATGTTATAGTTTTGGCAATCAACTACCAGTTGATGTGTCGGGGCTATATTGTTGTGTTTCCCCTATTTTTTTTTTCAATACACAATATACCCACACTAGGATGATTTGTGTCACGAAATCAAAGTCACTATGCAATTACATGCCGTACTTTTTTTTACTTTTGTACATAAAATGAAGCAATCGCTGCAATAATTTAATAATATAATAGAAGTAATTTCTTTTTATTTACGTTCTGATGTAATGTAGAATAAATAATAGTCAAAAGTGAAGATATTATAGTTTTGTCATTCAGTTGCTAGTTGGTGTGTCGGGCGGTATTATTGTTTTTTTTTAATAGGCAATTTATCCACAAACGTTGTTAAGTATATGTGAAAAACAATAAAAAGACGGAGAAAATTAAAGTGTGTGTTTGACATAATAATTGTAACTCTATTAACCTGGCGCATTTTTTTTCAACTTTTACCTTTTTGATTATACATATGTACATACATTTTCGTTTGTTTGTCCCCATGCACCGTTTGTTTGTCCCCACGCACCGTTTAACAATTCAGAAACGTTACAAAAAAAAAGCTATGAAACCTTGTAGGGTACGGGTTAATTTAGTGTGATATAATAATAAATAGATAATAACAAGAACACTTTGATTTTCAATTTTTAAATGGTAGCTTATGATTAAGCTGAAATGTCTTCTTTCTTGGCGTTACTGACCACGAAGGTCTAAAGTTAACTTGACAACCACTCTCTAGCATGCGTAATCTCGGGTTTACTCTATCTTAAGTTGGTAACATCAACGTTTTACGTGCTATTACAGCTCCACCAGACCACAGTAGTCGGAAACATCGTATTGATATTTTTCTATAAGAACATTTTAAAATTTTGCTTACTTACCCCATAATTAAGATGTTTTAAAAAACTGTTGGTCACGTTTACTTTTCTTAGTTGCATACTTATTGTATTGTACTTCACTTTCGTTATATACCATCTAGCGTGTTTATTGCCATATAGCAACCTCTTCCAAACATTCAGAAATATGTTATGGAGGCCTAAAATGAAAGAAAGTTTGGAAACTTTTTATCAGAAAAAAAACCGGATTCGAAGACAGAGGTCTTACCAATTAAGCCATACAGGTCACTGGAACTCAAGCCAAAAATAAAACTTATTCCGTTTTATTTTTCTAAAAACAATGTTAAAATCATCTATTTTACTGATTGCAAATTGATTTTGTACACTATTTGACCTGCAATGCGATGCAATCAATATTAATACCATAAAAATTGTACATTCGTTAAACGAATATACTCGTAATACCTATGGAAAAATTTCTTCAAGAAAAGTGACGAGTTTTAAAGCGTTTAAAGTAAATTACGAGTTACAAGAGATATCGAATGGCATATAGTATTGTATTGTATTATTCGTTCGTTGTATTTAGTAGAACCTGGTAGGCTTATTGCCTGACAATATCTTCTAACCAATCAGAAATACGATTAAAAAAAATCATAAAAAAAAAACACACTGAATTCCTTTTTAAAAAGAATATGTGTTCCAATGGGAATCGAACCCGCGACCCCCGGGAGGTAGGGATATGATTCAGAAGAAAATGAGACACTTAAACATATATAACTCGAACCGGATAGTATCAAAATCAACTCAGATCTTCTTCTTCTTCCTCTTCCTATAGATCATGATCTGTTTGTTCCGCTTGTTCCCCTTCTTGTGACGTGGATTGCCAGCTGTCACGCCATCTCTTCGGAGGTCTTCCTGGTAATCTTCTTCCGGCTGGGTTCCCTTGAAGGGCGACACGTGGAAGTCTGTCGTCTTGCATTCTGTTTACATGCTCGTTCCAGTATCGCCTTCGTTGTCTTCCCCACCTGACGATGTCTTTCGTACTACACTTTCTCCTTATTTCGGTGTTTCTGATTCTATCTCTTAGTGTGTTTCCGGTTATACATCTCAGTGTTTTCATTTCCGAGGTTCTCAGGAGAGATTTTGTTCTAGATGTGTCTGCTCTGGTCTCTATTCCGTAGGTGGCTATCGACTAAGGTGATAGTCTATAACATTATTCTAGTAGCAACTTTGATGCATCGGAGTGAAACGTGGACATGGAAAAATACTGTAAGGGGCTGAATAAGAGCAATCTGAGATTGTCTGGGCATGTAGAACGAATGAATTAAGAAAGATAATAAAGCAAATATACAGTGCCAAAGTGAATGGAAGCGTCTTAGAGAATGACTAATGAAATATTTTTTGAAAGAAGGAAAGGTCAGATAAATTGTAGAAGTTGTATGAATGCAGAAGAGGTGAAAAATATGTGTTAGGGTACCTTGCAGCGAACTTACAACTCCACCCGTATACAATTTAACTAGTTCAGAATTTAAATAAAGCAGACTTAGTTAAAAGGCTGGATTTTGCGACTAAAATGTTTGAACAGTTCTTCGGGTTTAACAATATACTCGTACTATCTTTAGACACAGCACATTTCCATATAAATGGTTTCGTCAAAAAACAAAATTGCCGCAATTGGAGGGATGAGAGTTTTTGATTGTGAAATTACAAGAATTTCCGGGATACATTTGAGGACGTGGTTTCAAGAGGATGTGACCACTTGTCACACGTTCAATAACAGTTTGGAAGTTGTTCGAGAGATGTTCCCCGGAAAACTGATTTCGCGAAGAGGCGACATTGTGTGGCCACCACGAAGTCTTGATTTATCCTTATTAGATTTTTTTGCGAGGATAACTAAAAAGGCGAATAAACGCAAATAATCCAATGACTACGTTTCACTTGAAACACATCATTCGTCAATAGATTGAAGCGAAACCTGATAAATATGCAGGCTCATGCTTACAATTTTTCGAGCCAGATTAAATAAATGCCTTCGACACAATGGTGGTTCATCACATTATTTTTAAAAATAAATTCCCAACCTTTTATTACATGTTTGTAGTAATTAAAGTTGATTACGGAAAAACCATTGTTTTATTATGAATTTTTCAAAACTGAACTTTTTCTGGGCCTCTCTGTATATATCTACATATCTAGTCGGTAGGATAATTCCTACGTGATAAAAGGCACGCCAAATTATATCGCATTTAATGAAAGTATCTACAGTAAAAGCTCAAAAATCCAGATGCTAAAATACTGGAATATCTGATGTAAAGAACTTTTTGAAAAGTCAAATAATCCGCAATTTTACATATTTTCTGTGTGAGTAGTAGTAACAATCGTAACATGGGTAACATTCCGAGCATGTGAGTGAAAGCGCATACGACACTATTAGCGGCGACAAAAATAAAGTTGCAGAAATGAATGTCGAGTTCGAGAATCCAGAAAATCCAGCCAGACTGAATCCCCGAGTAGTTCTTATATCTGGACTTTTACTGTACATACTCATATTTGTTTTTCATTATAGTCAGATTATTCTATGACGCTAAAATGAAAGATGACATCTGACCTAAAATAATAATTACTTTATCGTCAAATAACATAATGACTGGTAATTTTGTTGGAATTAGATTATGTGTAATTTGGTACAGGCACACCCCGTATTTACGAAATATTAAGTGCCAGATTAACGATGTAACTCGAAAATCATTATAACTTAAAGTAATGCTTTTATAATCTGTCTGTATATGGACTGGACTTCAATTGTCAAATATCGGTATAAATTACGCAAATAACGCATTGAAAACTAAATTAAACACTGTGTGCTTTATTTGTCAGCTTTTAAATGATTATATAAAAAATAAAATGACCTATGTGGCCTAGTTCGTAGGAGCCTGTCTTCGTCTTCTAGCTCGTGGCTTGAGGGTTCGATATAGTATATAAACAACGAAAACGTTGAACAATAAATCCAGATGAAAAATACATAAAAAAATATGTGACAAAGGTGATACTAGGTGGAAACTGGAGGCAAAATATGAGTGGTAGATACGAGCGTGTCAATACTGCTAGCAAGCGTGCTTCGTGATAGTCGAGGTATGGTATCAAATTGAGAAGTCGGGGTGTGCCTGTATGCATGTATATATAATGTTACAGCAATCATCAAATTATATAAAATCGGTGGTACTTACGTCCGTAATAATATGTGTTGTCATAGCTATAGTTTAATATTTAGGTTATTATTAATGCCATACAATGTACTTACGGTTTAGTATTGTTGTCTTCAAATAATTGAATTACTGTCTTATAGTTACGGTTTAGTTAAATAAACAGGAATGGATCGAAACAAAAGAAGAGCTAAGCGAGTTGAATATATATGTACTCGTATGTTATGGTATGCGCAACTATAGGAGACAGCAGCTTGAAAGATAAACAGTTGAGGAAGCCAATGAACGTCGCTGAAGATGAAACTAATGAGTGTCGCGTTGCGAAAGCTTAACGAAAGTATGTTTTTAGAAAAATGCAACAACATCAAGAGACTGAATAGGAAATCAACGAACGTCATGTTGAAGAAGCACAGCAAACACTTAACTTTCGCCAACGTTCGTCAATAAAGGGAAGACTTGAAGTTTGCTATAACGGCAACTTTAATTAGAACAGAGTTGAAATTCGTAACTGTAGGTCGTTGAATACTGAATGCCAATCCTGCCATTCTCTCAATTTCGTAGTAGAGAGATCTACTTTTTTTTAGTATTTCCGTACCTTTGCTCGATTCTCAGTAGATCACGGGTGTTTATTTTCTGACAATTTTTCATTAGAAATGATAGCTCACTAGGTGAGTGCCCAACAAAAAAATTGCTCAGTACTTAAATATCCGATTTTAATTTCAAAAGCATATCCAATGATTTTCCATTTAGTTCAAGGGTAATCTTCCTATGAACCAAAAGACTCATTCCATGTTTGGTGTTCGTTTCATTCTTGTACTAGAAAAAATTCCAAGATTTTCGTTTTAACAGCTGCTTCCCTTTCCTTCATGTTTTGCTAGTTCCTAATATATTCCAATTTATTTTTTCAAGTTCTTCTCCAAGGAAAAAGATCTTCTATAATATCGATTTCGAATCACAGCTCTAAAGGCCTTCATGTTTTATAAGTATTTATAACCGATTGATAACCTCCGTGACCTAGTTGGAGATACTTGTCTTGCAACACGGGGATTAGGGGTTCGATATCCATTGGTGCCTAGATGATTTTAAAGGGGATTATAGTCTTGTTTTCATTTAAGGCCTCTTTAACATCTTTCTAGTTGGTCGGAAGGGATTACAATATCGATATTAAGCTATTCAGGTTATACTATGTACGGGGAAAACGTAATACAATAGCATTGTTAATCACCATTATTTTATAATGTAGCTCTATCACATGGTTTTCAAGAATATTTTTTATTTTGTTTCATATGTAGTACAGGTTTAACTCACTTGAATCAAAAGGTTGAAGAGCCCTGATTTATACGGATGTAGTAATTTTTAAGATTGAACATCAAGATATAAATAAAATATTATAAAAAATATATGAATTTTTGGATATGAAACTAACATACCTTAGAAATTTTAACTTTTTTTTTGGGTTTTACATACTATAAATAGCATATTAAGAAGAACATCATTTTCAACGGCATCAAAATGTTATATTTCATATATATTTATTTTCACTGACTCGTATATGGTACATTCACATATACTCGTAGTTGACGAATCAAATAAGTCTAGCAGGTAATATTGATTATGGATATATTAAATTTATGAAGAAAATAAAGAGAAGCGAATACCCTTGAGTAATAACATATATTGTCTTATTCTATGATATACTCGTACTTATACTCGAACTTCAATTATCAAACGACTCAATGTCAGGGTTAATATATTCACATAAAACACTTTGTAGTGTATTATAATATTTGTGAATGTTCACAGCTGTTGTGAAAATGATACATATTAAAAGGGGCGCAGGAGAGGAATGCGTGGGCTGGTCTCAATAATGGCGATGACTCTCATTCCTCATAAAACAATGGGAGACATTTTGAAATTTTCCTTTATAAAATTGAATAATTGCTTAAAATAAAATTTGGAAAACTTATAGTTATTTGGAAATTTCTCCTAATCAGAGAGTCATTCTAAGGTTTTAATTTGAAAAAAAGAAATCGGGACCTCTTTTGTTGGGCCACCACCGATTAATTATTTAAGTCAAGTAGGCTTTATCACAAAGTTATAGCTGGGTTGTTCATATGCCCGGACTTGGAGGTTGTTCATATGTCTGTTGATTTAAGAAATTTGTTCATATGTCTATAAGGAATTCTTTACTTAAAAATTAAAGGCTGTCTCAGAAATACCATTTGAAAACTATCATGTAATACTAAGTATTTTTTTGTGTCAAAATGTTGTTATTTGACTTTGAATTAAAGAATTATGCTTACGATGAAGAAAAAAAATGACAACTCTGGTTGCCTAGGAAAAATCTCTTAGTGCGTTTGGAATTTATACATGAAGAATATGCCTAACTTTGTGTTTCATAAAGTGAATGCTGTAGAGAAACATTATAAAACATTACTAGCCATTTATGCTGTAGAGAAACACCATAAAACATTACTGGCCATTTATGCTGTAGAGAAACACCATAAAACATTACTGGCCATTTATGCTGTAGAGAAACACCATAAAACATTACTGGCCATTTACGCTCTGCAGAAACATAAAACATTACTGGCCATTTACGCTCTGCAGAAACATAAAACATTACTGGCCATTTACGCTCTGCAGAAACATAAAACGTTATTGGGCATTTACGCTCTACAAAACATAAAGGGTTACTAGGGATTAAAGCTCTCCAAAAACATCATAAAACGTAACTGACCATTTACGCTCTACAGCAACATAAAACGTTACTGGGCATTTACGCTCTACATAACATAGAGTGTTACTAGGCATTAAAGCTCTGCATAAACATCATAAAACTGTCAAGTCTTTGGGTAAATGAAAGGCCTGTCATTTTCAAAGCATTTGTTAACTTTGTATGTAAACAAGTAGAATAGTATGTATTTTTAATATTTTCAAACAATTTTATTGATCAGATATGTGTACATTTTGTCATTGTTTCAACTGTTGAAAAAAAATTTCTTCAAGTTATACAAAAAAAATCAAATCCTTAATATGTCCGTAAATCAATAGCATACATAAATAATATAATGTTTATATGCAAAAATGATCCAATGTACATTTAATCTAAGATATTTGAGGATACGTAACGTCAGATTATTTGAGTTTGTATGGAATAAATAAATTAATACAAAATTTCAGCACAAAATACACATTTTACTAACTGAAGACGTTTCACAAATAATATTGAGGAATGCTTATTCAGTATCTCAAATAAACTGTAACATGAGTTGAATCCATTTCGCATATACACATACACATACACATACACCGTGCTGTTATTGGATTCATCAGTGATGACACACTTTGTTGAATGTTTATGTAAACATGCCCGATACGATACTCAATAACAATTCCCTTTTTTATTGTGATCACCTCAACGTGACACCAAAGAATTCCAAGAAGTTTAGTAGTAAATATATAGGTACAATAAATTTCATAGAAATGCAAACCTCATGTATACTATATACATATATACTGCCACGCCATTTCCCTGTTGGGGTAGGCAGAGAAGACAGAGCGCTAAACTTTCCTATTACTACATACTTTCTTTGCCTTCTCGTCTCGCACATAGATATATGCATGTGGAGAAGGCGAAGAAATAATATAGATAAAAAAGTTCTCATATAGTTCATTCTGTTTCAATTAATCATTATCTTTCACTTTTTCAAAAAATCATTTAGTTGGTCTAACCATACTTTTCTCGGTTGTCATATTCCATGACTCTTGTTCGAGCTTGCAATATAAAATTTTGCCAGTCAGTCTTTCGTCATTTATCCGTTCAACATGTTCAAATCAACACAACGTGCTTTTTTTACCTTATTTAACACCTCACTTTTTAGTTCACAATTATCCTGGATTATACATTTCGTATTCTGTCATATATTGACATACCATATGTTATTCTCAATGCACGCATTTTATCACATTTACTAGGTGCTTTTTATAAATTTTCCACTTCCCCGTGTCACTGCAACACATCTATCTATATTTTCACTAATACGGTGCTATAAACCGTCATTGTGTGCAGATCTTGATATTGCTTAGTTTGAGCATGCGTCTTTTAGTGTCTCATTGACTGTGTTGTAACTCGCCATTCAATATCTCTTTCTAAATTTCCGTCGAATGAGAACATAACACACTTCCCAAATTGCACAAACCTTTAACTCGTTCTGATCTTTCAACATTTACCCAAATATCGCTTTTACTTTTCATTTCGCCTTTTTTTAATTTATAAAACAATTTATTAATAAATAACAATTTAAAAACCAGATCAATTTGATAAATTTTGTACTAATTTGTTAATTTATTTTAATCGCTCTTGTAATCTAAACAGTTACAGGGTTTCCTCTTCTTGAATAATGGGTGTGAACTCCTTATGAAGGAGTAAACGCCAGTGTCAAGTGATGCCCACTCCATAGGTTGCATGCAGGGTTTATAGGCTCCTCAAAATCCGGTTTCTCAAAATTATTATAAGATGTTATTATTTGTATAGTGCCAAAATTCAACTTAACGATGCATTTATTTAATGATAATCTAATAATATAAGTTATATAACAAATGAAAAAGAAGAAACAAAATAGATTTCAATAGTAAAAAGGAACGTACATACTCGTACATGGGTACCTCTTGATATCAATAATGAAACTGTTGAGCGAGTGCAACAATGTATATATTTGGGATGTTGGTTGAATGATAAATGGGATCAGCCTTTAAAGAGATATCCAACAAAGAGTGGAGATGGAGATGGCATGAAGTGAAAACATGAAAGAAAAAATCCGGGTTCGAACGGGAGTTGAACCCACAACCACCAGGATGGAAGACAAGCATTTTATCAACTAGGCTAAATAGGGCATCATTATCTACTATCAAAAAGAAAAAGAGTACTTTGGGCATATAATGTGAGTAGAAAAATATAAGATCCTTGAACTGATATTGCAGAAAAAAATCTCGTTTAAAAGTGCGGGAAGATAACACATATTTTGGTGAAAGAATTTTAAAGAGCGGTTTCATTGTGAAACTATGTATTTGTTCAGAGCTGCTGCCTCAAAGGCCAAAATAGTCATAATGATTTCTAAATTCCGAAGAGCAGAGGAACTTTAATGAAAAATATTTAATTAGAATGAAAACAGAAATACGTCGGTTGTTAAATTTGCTTCAGAATTCTCAGTATTTGCATATGTTTGACATACATAATATTTGATATGAAAACCGTAATAAACTTACCAGGGGAAAAAAACTACAAAGAAAGATTTTGCACATATAACGACATGGTATTTTTTGTAAAATTGAGCATGTGTGGTTTTCATATATTTAGATATGTTTGACTAGAGTTCACACGTTTATAAAAAAATAGATAATACTCGAGTGATATCTGTAAAAACGCACTATCCGTGAGGCAGAATTTTACTAGATAACTAACTAGGAAAACGTTACACACATCACAATTATATCAAGATTCCTACAATACAAAAAAAATCATTCGTCGTTATTTTATCTTTACTGATATTAACCACGTAATAAATACGAGTATAATAAAATATTTGATAATTCTACATTTATTATATCTGAAATGATAACAAAACAGTAACTTCTATTAACAGATAAATAAGAAAAAAATTGGCGGAATACGACGTTAGTAAATAGAAACAATGTTCATCTAAATTCCAAAACAATGCTTTACTGTAGACAAAACAAAGAAAACGTTATTCTACTTAACGGAAAGTATGAATATCTCTATATTATAGTGTTCACGTTTGGCTGACTGTAGTTAGTGTTTCTTTGGAAAGCGTTGATAGTATAAAGTATCTTGGAGTTTTTATTGATCGGTTTCTTCGCTGGGAGGTCCATATAGTACATCGGTTTGGGGGGGATGCATTTTAACGGAAAAACACATGCTGCAGGTTTCCCAAAAATTGATTATAAAAATAATTAATAAACTTCCTACCCAGTATCCCGCGGCGGAGCTTTTCAGGGAGTATTGGGTCCTGAACATAGCCAATTTACATTTCAAATCCATTCTCTGGTACTATCATCGAGAGGAAGGGAAAATGCAGACTCAGTAGAGACACATGACACGCATGGCAAATGTTCACCATCACTAGAGTTAAAACACATTTTGCCCAAAAGCAATATGTCTATTTGGCTCCCATGACATACAATGGGGTGCCGAATTCAACAAAGGCAAAAAGAGGAAAACAATTTAGGCAGTCGATTGGAGCGTGGTTGTTATTGCGACAGGAGTTTGAATACTTGGCTTGCAAGAGGAATGACTTGTAGCAAAGGTTTGAGTGAGCTCTTAAGCGTGGTGTTTTTTTTTGATTTTTTTATGATTATGTGCGATATATTGTGGGATGAACGTTTTGGTCTGTCTGGGAGTGATGAAATGTGAGGGGGTTGATTCGCTTGATATATACGTATGTAATTGAGTGTCACTGTTTGTCAGGTTGATGAGAATGTGCAACGGGGTTTTATATAATCGAAAATTGGAAAGAAGTATCGATTTATTTTTTCATACTATATGTCCTTAGTGAGATACAGGCAAAATCCTAGTTTACTGGGGACACGACAAATGAAAGGCAACAAACCTAGATCCATTAAAATGGTGTGTCCAAATAAAATTACCTGTTGTTTTTTCGCAAATTGTGTATATTTCTTGTCATGTGTAAAATAAATAAATAAATAGTGCTAAAACAATTTTGGTATATGATTTCAAGCAAAATATGAATAATATAAAGAAAATAAACATAAAACTGACAGAAATGGTACTCCAAAATGTCGTACACATATGTCCATTGGCAGATCATGCACAGACGGATACGAGACATCATACGTAACATATATAGTATTACTCAATATTGTGTCTGGCTATTGACAGCCGCAAAAGGCAGAGGCATTTTAGTTTAGGGAAAATGGAAATGATGTCATCTCTGTTTTACGTTATAGTTGGCACATATTTATAGTAGCTATCTATCAGTCGAGAGCCAAGATGTTCATTCTCATCTTGAACATTTCCGTGGTAATTTTCTCGTTTTTTACCCAATACAATAACGCGCGCAGTGCAATTAAGCACTTTCACAATATACTCGTAGTTGTAATAATGTAGCAGGCATATTACTGTTTGCCGTGACTAACGTGGTAAACAACAAAAATAAATTTAATATTACCTCATTAGTATCTATCTGATATTAGCGTATTAGTCTGTGAGTTACATAAAATGAGAATGATGTACATCTCGTATTGTATTTTTTAATAAATATTGTATTTGCATTTACATGAGAAATATTTAAGTGTTCGACAAAAAAAATAATTGTTTTTCATAAATGTGCTATCAATCAGGAATTTTTATGCGAAAGTGTTTGAGGTTTTCAGCAAATATTTCCCTTCAGATCAAATACCTCAATCATTTTGCAAAATATTAACCGATAATTCACCTTGTATTCTTGAGGGATCGAAAGTTGAACGCAGTAGTATGGACATAAATTCAGAAAGTATGAATGAGCATCCACTAAGTGGAAGAATGTCGATGGTGATTTTATTAACAAATCGTTACAAAACGCCTTTGGGATTGCTTAAAATCACTCTGGTTGCAGAGAGTTTGCCAACAGAAAAGTATATATCATAAAGATATCACTTTTCAAACATAGGGTGTGGACAAGTTGTAGAATGTATGATATCTACTTGGAGTTATCGAGTCCAAATCCAGGTGGTGAAGTTTAAATATTCTGTCTTCTTGACTCCGCAACCAAATACAGAAGTTAATAGACATGTTGGAAAGGAATGATAACTCCTAAACTACCTAAAGAAGAAAGGTTGGGTATCTGGGACATATACTCAAATATGAGAAATACTAGTTACAGCAGCTCACTATGATGGACTAAATGGCGTGCCGAAGAGGAGTCGTTTGAAGAAGAAATTCCTGATTTGGGAATATTCGAAATCAGATGGATGTCTACCATGTGTAGGAGCTGTTTCATCTTGCTAGGAAGAAGGAGTTGACTGTCATCCTTCACAAGCTGAAGAGGCACGACAAAAAATATTATTCCACTAATTGCGGTTCAGGGACAAAGTTTTAAGACAAATATGTAAAAATATTACTCGTGAGGAAGGAGTTGATGGACAAAGAAACGACATTCTGCAAAAATCATTTTTGTAAATGTCGGTTGCTACTTTCTCTTGATTACTCATTCAATAATATTCTCCAAACGCCCATCATTAAGAAAAATCTTCGTATATATTCTATTGCGCAATGAACGCATTCAGATTTCATGGAGTATTTCAACATAATATTTTATTGATGTATCTTTTGCGAAACGAGTCAACCAAAAGGTTGTGTGTTAGTTACATATTTCGGCGTTCATATTTTGACGTGATGTTAAGGATAGCCATTATTCGGTATCTCTGAACCTTGAGCATCCATTGGTTCTAAACTTTTGTAATAATGGCAGTTCCCAAAGAGTGTGGGGTCCATAACACTGCAACAGGTGCCAGACTGCTGTCTCTTGAAACTTTGATTTTATTGGCATAGTTAAAGTTATGAAAATCAAATATCTAGTCGTCAATTTGTTTAGCTATAATGATATTCACTAATAAATAATTAAGAAGCCACGTAAATAAAGCCGTTTCTTTCTTCGGATGCCTAAAAGATACAAAATTTACAAAAGCATGTGAGGCCAATCATGATATATGGAATACAGTCTATCCGATGCAATTAAAAAAATATACACAGAATGTAATATAAATAGTTGAGCTATTTTTGGCAAAACATTTAGACTTAGAAAGAAAAGGATATTGTGAGATGGGGTAGAAACAGCAGAAGACTTTGGTGATGCCATGTGAAAAGGATAGATTTTCTCGCCCCTTGCGCAATTATATATTGTAGATTACGGAACACAATTTAAACTCCATTTATTTATTTATTAAACTCAATATATTTATACATTTATTTATTCCAGATCCTTTGCACGTTACAGGTTTTCCTAATTCGTACAAGGACAAAACATAACCAGTACAAAAAAAAACATGTATAAAACGATTCAAAAGTTTACGACTAGTTTGATAAAAACAATAGTAACAATGTACTCGTATATGTTACACTAGTAACAATGTACTCGTATATGAACATTATGACAAAATACATCATGTTTAATAATTTAAAATTAAATAATTTCAAGTATCACACTAAATTTAAGAGATTTTGCTTGAAAGAGCTGAGCGACACATGTAACACGTCTATATGAGGTCACACACGGTTAAAAAGTGTGATTGATCTACATGTACGAGTATATTCCATCAGGAACACAACGATGCCATAAAAAGTTCATTCAGGTCGGTCCACAGCCTGTCACCTCCATGGTCCTCGAGCCGTTGGCGAACAAGCTCCGAGGCGATTTCTATGGCTGATGTAATCATTTACCTTAAGGCAGTTGGGTGATGAATTCAATAACTCGAGGCCCAGGGGGAAACCTAATGATGACTTATCCTGGAGTCTTTTTAGCCAATGTCTACCTTTTACTATAGGTATCTTACCTTGCAATCTCACGGGTATTTCTCTACTTACGTATTTTCATATGACTAAAATTTGAGTAATACGATAAACGACTAGTACCGCTTACACCCTTGGAGCATGCGGAGGTCACAAATTCTCTCCACACTGTGTAGGGATTGGGTGTAAAGTTTTTTGTGGCTTTTTGGTAATAAGTACAGTGATAAGTTAGAATGAGATATCCGTTTTAAAAAGAGAAGCATATCAGCCTTGTGCTCCCGAGATGTCCATTCATTATCCATTACCAGTAGTTTGTCATCGTACACTTGAATCGGAGACAAGCGTGTTACTAACTGTGCACATCAATAATGTAAATATAATAATCCCTCTATTTACGGGGATTGGCTTTAATATGGTTTATTCTGTTTCAAATTTGAAATGTAGTATAGTGATTTAGAAGCCAAAATATATTAAGAATAGATATTGATTTAGAAGCCAAAATATATTAAGCAATATTTTGGCTTCTAAATCAATATCTATTATATAATTTACTCAATGCCGTGACCCCGAAAATGAAACATAACATATTGTGACCGTGAAGTGAGAATGAAACAAAACATATATGGAGAAGCTACTGCGTAAAGTAAATATTCCAATTTTGAAGGTTGGCGATATTTAATTAGCATTTTTTAAACTAAACATTTGTTTTGTACTTCTTTACAAAATAAGTGAAAATATATTTATTGTCATTCCGCTTCACAAGCAAAAATGAAATATAGGAACATAGTTATTCTTTTAAAACTTTCAAATGCCAAACGTGGTATTTGTAACGGATCTCGGTTGGTTATTAAAGACTTGAAGTCAAATTTAGTTAACGCTGAAGTGCTGATGGGAAATGTAGAAAATTATATAGTGTTTATCTCAAATATAGATTTGGCACAGGGTAATCCAGACTGTTATGGTCCAAAAAAGACAATCTTCAATTAAACTGGTGTTTGCTATGACTATGAACAAGTCACAGGGACAAATAATGGAAAAGGTAGGATTATTCTTACCAGTTCTCGGCCATGGTCAATTATATGTACCAGTTCTCGGTCATGGCCAATTATATGTACCATTGTTAAGAATGTGACAGTCTACCGATGCCAAAGTGAAAATTTTAAATGGTCCTTATCAAGCCACTTTATTAGTTGCATCTAACTCTGTGTTTAAAATAAATTTTATATGCAAAGGAATATTTTCAAAATTATATTCTGTACTCAATAAAAAAGTTTTACCAAAAACATAATGTAATGAAATTAGAATATAATAAAACGCGTCCGATGAATGTTATGTTTCTTCTTTCTTCGTGGAACTTTTCCACTTGTATAGATCGATTGTTAAATTTTTGAAGCTTAATTAGTTGAAACTTTAAATTGTCTAAAATTGTAATTTTTTTAAATTAGTTTATTACGAGGGTCATCTAGAAAGTTACAACATTTATGTAGGATCGAAAAATGCTTGGATTTAATTAAAATTCACAGGATACTTCACAAATATATTAAACTATTTTTCAACGTAATTGCTGTCGAGATCGAGACATTTCTGTAGTCGGGGCACCAGCTTTTGTATGCCAGTGTCATATACCTCCACCGCCAGCTCTTTCAGCCACTTCTTCACAGCTTCCTCGACCTCCTGATCGTTGGAAAATTTTTGGGGTGTAGTGACACACCCATGTCTCATCCCCTGTCACGATAGAGTCCAGTAAAGCTTCTCCCTCTTGTGCAAAACGATCCAAAAATTCACGCGCGGCGGTCACGCGATTTTGACGGTGCTCCGGTGTGAGCATTCTGGGCACCCATCTTGCACACAACTTCTTGTAACCAAGTTTTTCCGACACAATATTACCAAGGAGCGTCAGACGGCGGTCATTTCGCATTTGTTCTTCAATTTTTGCACAAGTTCGTCAGAAATCACTGCCTTGCCTCGTCGTGAGTATCAGTATGGCCTTCTCTGAACAACCTAACCCACTTCGTGACATGTTGTCGACTCATCACATCACTACCATAAACCTTCACGAGCTTCCGATGGATATTCGAAGCGGTATTGTTCTGCAAAGTAAAAAAATGGATGACCGCGCGGATCTCGCACGGACGGGAGGTGGCAGGAGCGCGCGACGACCTCTCCATCGGAAGAATTTACTATGACTGAACAAAATGGCCGAAAAACACGCGGGACCTAACAAACTGACCTTTAGAATACCCCTACACGCCAGGTGCGCCAACTTCGAAACAAAAAATTTCCCCGGGCCTCAGGAGCCCTTGTAACCTTACTTTCTAGATGACCCTCGTATAATTGACTCATATAATTGCATAGTGAATTTAACTTGGTGGTATAAAATCATCCTAGTTTTGGGTGGATTGCCTATTAAAAAAATTAAATCCATATTGCAGTTGAGATGCGATTGTTGAGGACGTGTAGATTAAGATTGATATTTAAAGTTTAAAAAATCACAATAAGTTAATAAAGCGGATTTGAGAGAGATGAGTGAGGAAAGGATGACCAAGAAAATATATATATGGCTGAACGAAGAGGAACAAGGAAAAGAGGACGTCCGAGAGTTGCATGAAAGGTACATGTTCGTCAATTAATCGAGGGTAAGGTGAAAAGTATGAAGGATAGAAGAAATTGTATGAGACAAAATATGGAAATGGTAGAGGCGGTGGATGTCTGTAAGGATCGTAATGTGTGGCGCTTGATCCTCTCTGCCTATCCCGTAAGGGATATGGCGTGATGGGATAGAATGTAAGTAGGTGTAACAAGTATTTAATAATTGTTTTCGCACATACTTGTATGGGCTTTTCAGCAAGTTTTCATGTACAACTTGACTGATAACAATGACAATGGAAGATTTATCCCGAATAGTTATCGCAAATTCTAAGTTCTGTAATTTATTATCTTCATATAAATACAATAAATCATAACCTTCTAATTAAGTTATCAGTTACCTACTCGTACTTATACTCGTATACTAAACATAACTAAAGCTTTTTGAACAATGGAAGAATAGAATATCTAATTCGTAAAATATCATCAATTTTAAACATCATTCAATGGCTTCATTTATGCAGTTTTAATTTATGCGCTGTTTTCCTGGAACCATTTAATCGAGGGAGATAACTGTTCTTACATTATTTCGACTGTCTATAGAAATACCCTTGTCCCATGTTTCAGTAAATAGTAGTCATAAAATAAATAAATCGAAATGAAGCATCGTCGTTTTGAGTATGAATATTTTAAAAAGCAATTCTCCTTGAAACGATACACCTGACATAATTGGTTATCGACCAAACATTGTATACTCTTGATAATTAGAATTCATTCCCTTTTAGATGTTATTGAAAATAAGTGAAACGATTTGTGGGAAGAATTGCACATGTGAATCAAATTATCAGTGGGTACATTATATTATACGATATCAATTATTCTTTTTCTTTTCTTTTAAGTTCATCTCCTCTTCGAAGGTTGACGATCATCATCTATTTTGACCCTTCAGGTAGGAGTTCTAAACAAGATATAGTACCACAATTCACAATTTATCAGGATCCATAGAATTAGTATTATTAATCGAATTCATAGCACTACGTATATCTCCTCCGGTAGTCTTTTTCTTTCAAATCAACATATAAATTTTCATACGGAATACTATTCACCAGCATTTTCTTGGTTCACTTTTTATTCTCTTATAAAAAGGGTAAAACATGAATCTTGCTACAAAAATCAATTTCAATTGCTGTAAAAATGAAAATAAATATTTTTTTTTGTTTTTGAATTTTTTTAATATTTTGTATTCTAAATACGTGTAAAAAAATTGAAAAATCATTTATTTTAAATAACTTGATTTAAATGCCCCCGCGCTCATTGACGCAATACCTTCCAATGAGTTAAACATAGTTCGTCATTGCCAATGTGGCTAGGGGGCATGGCTTCAATAATACCCCTGACTAATGTCTTCAGCTGATTGATCGTTCATGTTGCGTGGCTTGGTTTTATAAACCTCCTGTTTGCAATAACCTCCTAAATAGAAATCTGGAGGAGTGAGATCTGGTGATTTTGGAGGGCAATGATGGCTCTATATTAAAAACATAATGATCCTTTACACCAGAGTGTCGTACAATCATTTTTATCTGTTTAGTGAATGTGATCCAAGCAAGACATATTTCTTTTATGACACCTCGTTTCGACATCAATAATTAAAATAAAACCATTTTTATACACTAAATTCAAGTAATCATAAGCTTTGCGATGTTTTTCAAGTGTTATACTACCTTGATCAAAAAGTTTTAGGACTTTATAAAATCGAAAATACAAGTTTATTCATCAAAATCGATATGGTCCCCTTCAAAGTACTCCCCATCAACTGCAACGCACTTACGCCAGCGCTTGATCCAATCCTCGAAATACCGCTGGTACTCAATTTTCGGTATGTCCATCAGAGCCGTCTTCGATTTTTTCATGACATCCTCTCGGGTGCTGTAACGCGTTCCGCGAAGCGGTTTTTTAAGTCGGTTGAACAGGAAAAAGTCGCAGGGAGCCAAATCAGGTGAATTCAAAGGCTGCTGGATAGTAGTCGTATTGTTTTTGGTCAAAAAGTCATGGAAATCATGTCTTTCGCGATTTCAACGCGGTCCTTTTTTTTGCATGAAATTGAGGTCTTTCGGCACCAGTTTTGAGGCCCAAATCACTAACCAAAATGTCTTGAGCGGATCCATAAGCGATGTTCAAGTCCTCTGCCAGCTCTCTGATGGTCAATTTGCGGTTTTCGGCCAACATTTCTTTGATTTTATCGATGTTTTCATCGGTTTTCAACTGCCACTGCGTTCGTCATCCTCGACCGACTCACGACCACTTCTGAAGCGTTCGTGCCACCAAAAAACACTTCTCCAACATTTCCAAGGTCTGCGGACCGTTAAATCCGTTTTTCACACAAAATTTAATGCAAACTCGTTGATGCACAGTTGATGCCATTTTCAAACTTGTAAAAAATCGAAAACACGCACAAAGGTAGATGTACTCAGTACAGCGTAACTTTTACAAATGTCAAGCTATGACGCTGAAATTTGGAGGGAAGTGTCAATGATAGATGTGGTAACCTAACAAAAAAAAAAAGAATTCCAATCGGGGGACTGACAACGCCACACGGTGGCCGGTCCTAAAACTTTTTGATGAAGGTAGTATTTATATCGCCAATAATAATTTATCGCTTAGTGAAATTATTTTCGGACAGTACTGTATTCAACTGATATGTTACAATCAGATATTGCCTATTGAGGGAGACCGATATATCGCATGAATACACAACTCCTATTCAACAATCCTATCTTCAGAAAATTTGCGTAAGCCATGTGAATTTCATGAATTTGAATAAAGAAAGCATTTCTTAGATAAACGATAATATCACTCCAAATAATTTATTGTGACATCCCCGATAGCTCAGAATTATTTTTTTCTTCATAATGTTGATTGAGCTAACACTCACTCAGAATAAAGATATCATAGGCAAAATGTCTAATAATGCTAATATTTTGTCCAAGTTATGATTGACATTACGAATGTTTTGATGAAAAATTCTTAAAATACAAGCTGGCCAGTCGTGATTGTCAAAGTTTGACAGATCTTTTACAATGCGGAAATTATTACGCACGAGGTATTTTTCGAAATCAAATAAGTCCAACATATTAATTGGTAAAAACTTGAGCCGATTGACAATTCACAATCCACAGCATTATCCATCCAGTAATCATTAGTGCTTAAAATTTAAATAATTACCAAAATAAACACAAACATTAAAATTTAAGTGCTGAAATTCAATATAATTTTAATTAGAAACATTATTCTACAATAACAAATACTGCGAATAACAATTTTACAATGTTTATTTAACCAATAAGTATGATTAACCATTAAAAATGTACTTATATAGCGCTGTTTCGTAGTACCTGTTGATATACCTAACGATCAAACGACTTACCCCTATACAAGTCCCATTATATGTTAGGGATAAGGCGTCGGACTTATCATACTGCATCATTATTTGTTAGTAATCTTGATATCTGTCCTAAGATCAGTATCGGTGTTAATATTCTAGTGCAATATAGACATGTTATATATGGATATAATAAATAAAAATGTTATTCTTTATAGGCATCGTGATTTAAATTCATACTTTCAAACATTTTCCTACATAAGTTATATTGGATTTATCATCCTGCGTCATTATTTATTTGTAAAAATCTTGATATCTGTCCAAAAATCAGAGGTTACAAACAGTATCGGTGTTAATATTCTGATGATATATACTCATAGACATGTTTTCATTATAGGCATCTTTATTTAAATTCATACTTTCAGAAATTATCCCACTTGAATAAATAGGAAGTATAAATGCAAAATATTAATGTAACCATAGTTGTTCAAGCTGTACATAGACACTGTGTGAATATATTAAAATATGTTGGTTGAAAAATAAGAATGTCAGGCTCAATTGTATGTGGAATGCCTTATGTAAACGTCAGGCTCAAATGTATGTGGAATGCAATGCCTTATGTAAACGATATGGTAGCGCTATCAGAAAGTGATGAAAATTTATTAACTCTTGTGAGAAAAGTGTTTGATAGGTGTGAATCAAAAGGGCTTAGTGGGAATATTGAAAAGTTGAAAGTTATTGTTATAGAGAGTATGTGTGTGAAATAAAAGTGTAAAACGAAATATTACAGCAAAACGAGGAAATTTTGTATCTAGGAATCATATTCAAATCTGGTCGCGCGAAGTGCGATAATTGAAGCATCAGAGTAGCATCAGACAATATAGTGAATGGTGGGTTATAAAACGTGTTTACCGATTGGGACATTTAAAGAAAAATAAAGCTGGCTGCTCTTAATGGAATCTCTGTCCCAAAATTAGTTTATGCATGTAGGGTGACCAGACTGCAGTTTAAGTAAACCCTGATATTGTTCATGAGTGAAAAAATGGTTTTCTTTGATTGAAAATAAAATATATAATATTTATAGAAAACAAAACACTAGCAAATAAAAACAAAAAAAAACATTAATTCCTTTCTGTTAATGTTTAAACAAATGTACTTTATTATTAATAAAGTAATAGAGGAACAATATATATTAATCAGTCAAAATAATTACGGTAACTAATAAAATAGAGAAAAAAATAGAAACTAGTGTACCTAAAGTATTTCATATTAGTTTGACATTACGCGCTATACCATACTACGAGTAAATTTGAAGCGATTTTACGAAAAGTATGATACTTTATTTTCATTAAGATTTACGGTTGAGTTAATTTTAGATATTATTACAAAATTAACGTAACCCAGAGTCCTAAGAGACAGTGTTGAAACCCTGAGAGCTGGTCGTCTTATATACAAGCGAATCCTAGAAATAGCAGAAAGTAATGGAATTAAGATAAATGTGGTCGGAATAAGAGCGTTGCGTAGCATGTGTGGAAAGACAATGTATATCACAATAAAGAATGAGAACATTAGAAAAGAACGCGGATCGTAAGAATGTGCAGTACTCCAAATTAAGAAATGAGCACTGAGTTGATTCGGCCATGTATAAAAAAATAATGAGGAAAGATTTACAAAAATAATCTATACGAATAGTATACAAGATATGAGAAATTTGGGAAGGCCTAGAAAAACATGAGACCATCAAATGAATCAAAATCTAAAATTGTAAGAGTAGAAAACCTTTATTGTAGGAGAGTGTGCATGACGAGGTATATGAGCGTGGCAGATGCGAAAAAAACCTTTTCAGACTTTCCCCACCACTTTGGAGTAATGAATTTTCCGCAGGCTCCTCATTAATGCTTGATATAATAAAGATATAAACAGGGTGTAGGTACTTATTATTTATTCAAACACTTTATTGTGCAATATGCGAATTGGCAGACTTATTTCCAAAGGGCAATCTCTCCAACCAACCAAAAAAATATTTAACATATTAATTTTCAGTATTGAATGAAAGATTTACTAACCATCAAATTAAGTGGAGATTTTTTCTCTCTGCCTACCCCAATATGGACATGATTTAATGGTGATAATGCGTGAAAACCTTTAAATCGAGTCACAATGCATGACAATGTGAATAGACGTGATAGAAGCGAAAGAAATGTACCAGAATTGACTTTAGTGGAAATCTGTTTCTTCTGCCTACTCCAATAGGGACATGGCGTCATGGTAGAAATGAGGATAAATACAAAATGAACAAAAAACCACATTTTACCTGTTCAGAGATAATAATGAAACATCAAATCAAGCGGCAATGTTTTTCAAGACGGAACCATTAAAAATCCATTTAACTTATTTATTTTTGCTCATACAGGATGGATCTCCGTGTATCTATGTTTTTTTGAAGTTTCAAATTAACCAAGAAAATAAAGTTTCAAATAAATAAATGATTGAAACTCTTGAGGTGAAATGTTACTAGGAAATGATGAACAAGTCATATTTTTATTTGAAGTTTTCATAAGATTTATTACACTTAATTAAAATTACTCACATACCACAAGTTGACGCAGTAATTATAAATTACTCACCTTACCATAAGTTGACGCGGTAATTATATACTTGAAAAAAGCAAAAGTTATTAATTTCAAACAAACTTGAGATACTCCGCACTGTGGGTGGATTCAACAGAATAAAATTCACAAATGCAAGCATTTTTTCATAATACACAATGTTCATTAGAGTATGTATTACCGTGTAAACTATGACAATGGCTTATCAAAGGATTCGGCTTTATCTTTGTGGAACATCATTTTAGAAAATTGAATAATAAATTACTTTGTTACTTGACTAATTACATTAATCTCTTAAAATTAATTAAACTCAGCTGCATGGAGTAACAACGCTGTTTATATCCACTCATTTAGGATACATGCAACGGAGCTTTTATAAATACTTTATTGTACAGTGTAAAACACGGCGGATTTATTGTCAAGTAGTAATCTCTTCCTACCGACCATATATTCCGGTCTTCGTGAAGGCTGGAATAAACCTTATCTGTACAAACGATACAGATGCTAAAAATGGTTTATTTTATCTTATTTCACAATCACAATTTCCATATTTTGTATTTACTAAGATACAGGCAAAAGTCTAGTTTACTTTAAATGAAAGGCAATAAAACCAGATCCATAAAAATTGTGTGTCCACATTAAATTACTTGTTATTCACAAATTATGTATTTATAAAATTTCTTGTCATTTATAAATAAAATTATTGAAATATTAAATTAATTTGGTGTTCCACCAATTAAGTTATCCCTTTTATGGTTTTTTTTACTATTTTTGTGATTTTTTCTCCGTGCCAAAGAGGATTGTGTAGTTACACCTGTCTGATTCCGTCTTTTATACTTTGTTTTCAATTTGTATTTTGTTTTTCAATTATTTGTCTTTTGTGTTTGTATTATTTGCGTAGTGCAGGCTGTGCCCCTGTCGACGGTCCCGGAATTGTGTTGGTAACATGTGATTTTGTACGCTTTGATGCCTTTGGATTTCTGACTGTTTCTGTTGTAATTGTGTAGATTTTTTTTTTATATATATTCTGTCAGTTTTAATGTGTTGAGCACTCACTACTGGCTCTTTTATTGTTCATTATTTTTGTTATAAGGTACATTGTACCGTTTACTTATATTAATAAATAAATAATCCGTGTTTCTATTTTCTTCTCGAGGCCTTCTTTAGGAGGAATGATCCCGGTTTGTTACGAGAGCAATGCTTAGGTCCGATTGGTATCAAGTTTCATTGGAAGTGTCTGTGTTCTATTGACCAAAAGGATTATTTTAATGGGTGATTTTTTACGACTTTTGGTTATTTGGTTGATTGGAAGAGACTGCCGCTTAGCAATAATCCAGCATACTCTACAATTAAGTATTAAATTAATGTGATCTGCGGATTGATCCAAATGGCTGCAAAGTAACACAGAATATGATCTGCGGATTGATCCAGATGGCTGCAAAGTAACACAGAATATGGTCTGGGGATTAATCCAGATAGCTACAAAGTAACACAGAATATGATCTGCGGATTGATCCAGATGGCCGCAGAAATTACAACAGGACGAGGGGACAAGATTGAAGCTAAATAGTTTGCCATTAAAGCTTCCATGGTCAGAGAGAAATTGGGTAGACAAATAGCTTGGGTATACCCACGGGAAGCCAAGGTGCGCCTTGATGCAAGGGAAAAAATTAAATCTCTGTCTTCCCACGGAAGATGACGATCATCGATATTGCCAAGTTGGCAGCAGGGCCTCTAGATCATGTATGGTATACAATTGTTTTTGACAGTGCATCAAGTTAAATTGTCAAGTTGGCTGCGTGAAACTTTTTTAACCATTGGTTGATCGCTGTGAAGCTCACGCGGTGTGACCAGTGAAATAGAAACCCGGTGATATTCTATTTGGTCATGTTACCATGGATTAACCACCATACCAATAATTAACATTTGGTGCAAGGTTGGCTGAAACTGGAAATATTATAACGATTATCAATTTAAATTTGGTTTATCGAAGTGTAGGAATCCAGACGACTAGTTGACGCCTTTCTTTCATCTCGGAGGTTGGAGGTCTGTATTCCGTTGAAATGTATATTTTATTAAATTAGGTTCCATTTTGGTTTTCATTTAAGGCGTCTTTAATATCTTTCTGGTTGGTAGGTAGATATTTCCACATAGAAATAGGATCTTCAGATTCTACTGTATACAACGAAAGTTTAATACAATAAAATTCAGTCTTACTGCTCGAATACCAGGCAATCTCTCACGATTGCGGTAGGTTGTAAGTCCGTTCTTTGGATATATGACTCTTGTGCGTATATCGGTTCATTATGTGCAAGTAGTTCATTAATTTATTCGTATGCCAACCCGCAACCTTTCATCCGACAGATTTTAGCAAAAACGCTAGCTAATACGGCACAGAAAAAAAACATAAATTCAGGTGAAATCATGCCTGAATGTAAAACTGTTTCTTGAGCGATTTTGTCTGGAATAGAACACGCGAAGTTCAGCTTGCTTAGCATATGTTAGATGTCAAATACTAGACCTAAGGTACTAAAACAAATTTCAGATCGAAAGAGGAGTATGCAAGGTTGGACAACCATAATTTTTATACACGTTTTCTGTTTGATTGTTTCATATACATTCCAACAACCTTCGTAGTTATAACCAATAATACATACAGTATTGTGTTCATATAATCGAAATTGTTTGAAACACTTGTGTATTGTGTTCACTTGGTATCATTTTTGTTTATAGAGCTGATGGTTTCGTTTTTTAAATTCTGTTTCAATTGAGGGCATATATGAAAAAGGGTCCAAACCATATTCTACCTGTTAATATTTTATTATTTTCTACAGCACTTTTACTGTAGAAAACCAGACGGGAACTTTTTTTCAGTTTCCATCGAATCTAAAACTCTTTGGAGGAAGATAAACGTTTTTACCAAACTTTATATTTGCATTGTATTCTTTAATTTTATTCAGTACAACAATTTCAGTTAGTTGCTAAGTGGCAATCTCTTCCAACCAGGCAGAAAACAAGATATAAGTGAAAACAAGTTTTTTTAAATCTTGGTACCGATGGGACTCGAACCCACAATCCCCAGTAGGAAGACAAGTGTGTCGACGAAGTTACGGAGGTCGTAAATTTACAGATTTTGGATATTATTTGAAAGTGAAGTGGGACAAGGTGACACTATTTAATTTAATGTCTTTAGTATACCACCCAAAGATGTGTACTGCTGAGATTAGACCCCTCGCGGAATTCATGTTGAGCCAGGGTCGACCTGAGGTAAGTGCAAAGTGCAGCCGCACCCAGCCCCGCGCTTAGCGAGGCCTTGCGTTCATGACAGATAAATAAATAAAAATGAGTTTAACTAATTTATTCGGTCCCAATCTGTTTGATATGTGTGGTCTCTAATTCTTGTTATTTGTTTATTTTGAAATACTTAATGGTTTTTAGTGTCATTAAATTGTGATTTGTGATACACTCGGAAAGTGAAGATCGTTCATTAAAAATATTTATGACCAATCTATTGCATATATTCATCAATGAAACATTTTTTGAATAAATAAGTACATTTAAAATGAGTCTATTATCGGTGAAAATATTTGGACAATACTTGGCCTGTGTTTCACCCTTGCACCCTTGCATAAATAAGAAGGCTCTGCGCCCAAATTTTGCACCCAGTCCCGCAATTTTCCAGGCAGGCCCTGTGTTTACCTTACAAATTTGAGATATGCAAGTAACATTGTCTTTTTTGTTAATGAGGAAAATGGTCTGAAGAATGTTTTATTTTAACCAAACACACTCATTTGAGAGGACTTGAGTTAAAATTTTCCAAAACTAAATTCCACAATAAGCCAAGGAAATATTTTTTAGCTAACCTACTGTATAAACTGACCAATAATATAAACTGAGTGTTTTTATATTGAACCAGATAAAAAATAGTTTCAACAAGATCCTTCGTACACAACCAGACGTATTGTTTTAGTGGTGTTTTGGTTCCTTCGTTTATTTTATTAATAACTTTTCTTTGCGTATCCTTTGCTTTTTCTTTATGACAGTGAAAGTTGATAGATATTAAGAGGACATATGCTGCCTTCCTGCCTAATGATAACGAGAATATGTGATAATAATTAACTATAGTGAAATTCCGTGAATTCGAAATTCATGGGGCTAAATTTCCCAAAAAAAAAATCGAATTAACAAATTACTTGATCGCTAAAAATCATTTGAATTTACGCAGCATTTTCTGTTGGGAATATCGTGGTAATTTTTTATGGTTGGGAATATCGTGGTAATTTTTTCTTATCGTAAAAATAATGAAAGTCAAGTACAGTTTTGTCGATATATTTCCGCAATATTGGGAGATAAAAACATATTTAATGATAAAATAAATAAAAAACTACGTATTATTTTTCATGCGCACCCAACGAACGGGAATTAAAATAAAACACTTGATTATTTTTTTTACATAGATTAACTTGTTTATTGTGAGCAGACGTAATATAAATATGATGATTTTAAGATTTGGTTTCCTAAAGCTACGGTCTCCTAAGAAAGCGAGTTCGTTATATAGCGCACGTAACATGACGTGATGCTAGCGCGCCGCCAGACGGCAGAAATGAGAACCCACAACTGTCAGTTCGAAACGTCAAACTGACAGCTCCCGATATTATTCCATATATTTTGTTTCAACTGGGCTTTTCTATAGTATTTGCTCTTCACATTATATAAAGCTTCATTATTTCTTACAAAATCAATCAATATTTCGTCATTTTCGCTGGTCCAAATTACGTTTGGATTCATTTTTTATTTTAAAACGGTGTAAAACATTGTCTATGCAAACCATATTAATATAGTGACAATTTAATACGGTTTGCATAGACAATGTTTTGTTACGTGCGCTATATAACGACACCACTTTCTTAGGAAACCAAAACTTAAGAAAGTGGTGTCGTTATATAGCGCACGTAACAAAACATTGTCTATGCAAACCAATGGCGTTGGTTTCCTAGAGTGCGTTGGTTGTGAGTGTAATGTCAAATAGCAATGCTGCCATTTGCATGACGGCCGTGATAGTGGAGCAAACAGTCGTGGAACGATTTTTCCCGTGTAGCGGACACCGTTTTAAAATAAAAAATGAGTGCAAACGTAATTTGGACCAGCGAAAATGACAAAATATTGATTGATTTTGTAAGAAATAATGAAGCTTTATACAATGTGAAGAGCAACGACTATAGAAAAGCCCGGTTGAAACAAAATACGTGGAATAATATCGGGAGCTGTCAGTTTGACGTTTCGAACTGCCAGTTGTGGGTTCTTATTTCTGCCGTCTGGCGACGCGCCAGGCGGATGCGACGCAAACGTAATTTAATTTGGACCAGCGAAAATAATTAAATATTGATTGATTTTGTATGAAATAATGAAGCTTTATATAATGTGAAGAGCAAATACTATAGAAAAGCCCAGTTGAAGCAAAATATGTGGAATAATATCGGGAGCTGTCAGTTTGACGTTTCGAACTAACAGTTGTGGGTTCTCATTTCTGCCGTCTGGCGGCGCGCCAGCATCACGTCATGTTACGTGCGCTATATAACGAACCCGCTTTGTTAGGAAACCGTAGCTTTACAGATTTTTATTTAGCCGCGCACTAGATTATCTATGTTATTACACAGTTACGACATTATTAGCGGCAAAATAAAAAAAAACTATGTTATAATTTATATGAGAAGAACATTTAAAACCCCATATATAGAATAATCCTCTTGAGATATCGATCGTCCAGTTCATTAGTCAGACAACTCCAAAAAAATGAAATTGGAGTTAAATATGCAGTTATATGTAAAATGTTGCGCTCTATCTGTTTCAGAACTCAGAAAACTCCAAAATGCCACAAAAAAATGCTATTGCAAATAAACTAAAGAATTTAAAAAAAATGGATATTGTCTGGGTCATTACAATAATATTTCTAAACGTCCTACTAATGAACCGGACGCTGCCATTTGGCGTTATTTTTGTGTAACTAATTCAAAGTTTTATCGGTTAGCCGTTACGTTCAGAAATGTTTGATTGATTAAATTAATCTGCAGATTGTTTAAAAACAAGTGCTTATAAGTTATTTTAACGTTGTATAATATGTAATATATTATACATTCATATTGAGGGAATATAATAATGGTGAAAGCAGAGGCCAATATTTGGCGAGACTGGTAAAATCCAAGTCACCTGGAATTATTGCGGTAAGCATTTATATTTTGACATTTGAAATTTGTATTTCCATCATAAGCCTTTGAGATTTGTTTTTTAGTTTTGTTAGATTATTATAATTAATCAGTTTGCCTCCATTTATTATATATATTGATATTTTTCCTGCTTCATTTTCAGGATGAAGCCAAGGATAAAATTATAAAAAAATCATGTAGTGAGACTAGTAAGTGAATGTAATATTTTGTCTCTCACTTCCTGTCTTCCAACAGAATTATGTGGATTTTTTCCTATGAAGAGATCAATAACAAAATCATTGTTCAACTTAAAAATACTGAACATTTGAATCCAACTTGTTCAAAACTGATTCCCTCATTTGTTGATTACGATACTATAATTGAAGATACTGACTATGAAACTTCCGATAATTATATCATCCCAATGGTGATTTTACAATTGGCAAATCCTGAAAATGATTTGTTTTTGCAACATCTAACAGGCATAAACGACACGTCTAAAATGTTTGTGCAATCAACTGAACACTCCTGCCAAATGTTACAAGCTGATGAAATAACGTCGCACGTGGATTAAAACGATGATTATATTCCCCCGACAAATGATTCAATTAGTGATTGTCAACAAGACACCGAAGAAAATGTTGTGGCACAGAGGCCATTAGATCTCACTGTATCTGATATTTCAAATATTGACATTACTGTTGACACCGAGAACAGTACTATCAATAATGATATGATTGTTGGTTCTAGAAAGAGACAAAGAAATCCTGGACAGTGGAAAAAAAATAAAAAGAAATTGAAAAGGAATTCATGGAAAAGTTACAAGACCGTTGGTGGAAATGTTATTGCCAGTCGGTTTATGAAACCCCCTGTGGAGAAAATTGCCGTTTAAAGTGCTCGCAAAGAATTACCAAATAAGTAAGGCTTAACATTTTTGAAGAATTTTGGAAAATGGGTAATTTAACTAGGCAGCAAGATTTCACTAACAGGTGTTTGTCTTTGGTACAACCTAAATAGTATACAATGCATAGAGAGGATAGTAAACGTTCTTTTAATAATGCCTATCATTTTCATGTAAATGGGGAACAAAATTATGTCTGCAAAAAGTACTTTTAATCAACTCTGGACATAGGCAATTGCTTTCTTAGTGCTACCATAAAAAAAATGAATGCTGAAGGGATACTTGAAGAGGAAAAAAAGGCAAACATGAGAAAAGGGGGAAGGACATTGGATGAAAGTATAAAAAATGGTGTGACCTACCATATAAACTCTTATCCTACCAGTAAAGAAAGGCACTTTATTGTCGTGCGAAAACCTCTAAAATGTACCTTGAAGGTGACCTTCATTTATGTCTTATGTATAGACATTACAAGGAAGTATGTGTAATGAAAAATTCTGCTATTGCAAAACAGAGTATGTACGAACATATTTTTCGTACTGAATACAATATTTCATTTTTCCAGCTGAAGAAAGACCAATATGCCTTTTGTTCTGCATTCAAAACTTCTTCAGGAACTGAAAAGGAAAGCCTGAAAAACAAATTTAAAACTCACATCATGAAGAAAGAAGTATGCAGAAAAGAAAAGGAGATAGATATAGCTTTTGCCAAGGAAAATACAGATATAATTGTATGCTGTTATGATATGCAGGCGATTCTCCAAACACCATAAGGGAATGGTTCTCTTTTTTTCTATAAAAGAAAACTTAATGTGTACAATTGTACAGTGTTTAACATTATTTCCAAAAAGGGTTCTGTTACCTATGGGACGAAACATTGGGTGATAAAGGTTGCGATGAAGTTGGCACGTGTATTTACACTTTTGTGAAGGACCATTGCACAGGGAAAGGCGTAATTTTTTATACTGACAACTGTGTTCCACAGAATAAAAATAAATTGCTAATGTCACTATATTTATATTGTGTTCAAATAATGGGTGTGAATTTAAAAACCTACACCTAGGAAAATCCTTCTTGGTCACCTGCCGATGATGTTGTTAATAAATGATTATTTTTAGAATAAAATGTTTTTAAATTTCTCATATATGTTATAGTATAAATATATAGTATCATAAAAGCCCTATCATTCAGTTATTATTCCTAAATAAATTTCATTTAAACCACGAATGCCTGGTTCATTACTAGTACAAATCGAAATCATTGAAACAACATAAAATTGTTTTCAGTCTACGCCTGGTTTATTAGTCAGACAACACATAAAATAGCCCATAACTCCACTTCTGTTCGGAATTTATAATTTTTTTTAATAAGTAACTAATATTTGAATATCTATTAATAAAATGTATAAAACTCGGGCAAAAATGAACAGTATTTGATTTATGGTGACACTTAGAATATTGCTTTTCTCATTACCTCAAAACAGGTTATTTGGAGTTGTCTGACTAATGAACTGGACGATCGATATTTCGATATTAAATCTTTTGAAACAGGGGGACCTCTGGGAATTTAATCGCTCACTGGCGCATAATACACCAGTAATCCCGCCACCAGGGCCAATTACTGTGTGGATTCATGATTTGTGTGGAATTTTTCAAATTATTTTCAAATTATTAATTCATAAAAAATAAATGTCGTAGAAATACGTGCTTTGAGACAAATACATAGTAATACATGACAAAATACGAAATTAAATGACTAGGGATGAATGTGAATTTAAGGCTGATGTGTTAAGTAAGATGAAGAAGAGCACGCCGATGTGGTTTGGGCATGTAGAATGAATGATTGAAGAAACACTTACAAAACTAATATATTGTTCAAATGTGATTAGAAGACATGTGAGAGGAAGACCAAAGAAAGTATGGTTGGATCAAGTGAATGATATTCTGAAAGAAGGAAATGTAGAAAGTTAGTATGGATGTAGAAGAGGCTAACGATGTGTGTCGAGATCGGGTGCTCTATCCTCTCTGCCTACCTTGACAAGGAAATGGCGTGATGGTTTGTATGCATAAATACTTTAACCGAATAACACATTACGAATTGCGGAATACGCAGTCCTTTTTCATCAACGTTGAATTTATTACGAAAAGTCGATTTCGGGATTTAGAATAATAAAATTATGCTAATAAATCGTTCTTCTAAATAATGAAATTTCACTGTACATACTATTTATTAGTGTTGTAAGTAAAGGTGGTGTGCTAAATCCTGAGATTAGATGTAAATAAATGTTATTACTATTTGAGATTTAAAATTAGCTGTAACAGTGTTCTTCATTCAAAGTAGTATTAAAAACTGCACATTTTTTATTATAAACGTAGCACGGTCTAAAATTTTCCCCCCCCAAGTTGATAGAATGAAACATTTTTTTTCCAAAGTTATCAGTTCAATATATTTTTAAATATTATTTTTTCAACACCACAATTTTTTTTATTCTGAAGTTTTGTTCTCAAAATGGTGTAAACACTGAGGATATCACGACTTCGTCGCTTTTCTAAAAAAAAACCCACAAATCAGATTTCAGTTTTGAAAATTAAAATGAACCACTAAGGGCCAAGTCGAGACCATAGGATGGATGTCTTCATTCTTGAAACCCTTGATCTGTGTTGAATGGCAGCTTTTGCAGCAACAAATGTGTGGACTGGTGCATTCTTTTCATGACATTCTTTCTTTTGGCTTAATGTTTTATTTTTATGGTATAGTATTATTTATATGTTAATGATGCATAATACTCGCCTGTAACCATAGTGTTTCTCTCTTTGAAGTCAGTTAGTAGTATTCCCTAAAAATTCCATTAAAATTATCCTTCTTTTTTTGGACTTGTGTCACTTCATGATGATCATATATGATACACCATAGTTTAATTCCCTGTGAGAATTGACTTATTTCTAATTTTTTTATCGCAGAGCATTAAAAGTTATAGCAATATTCAACACGCCGTTGCCTTTAGACAGCACTCAAAAATTTGGCGCCCATCTTGTGCTCACCACATTCATGGCAAGATAGTTGTACAGAATTCAAAGCATTCTGATTTTGGAAAGCCCACACACACAGCAGCAAAAGCTGCTAGTTCTTTTGATTTTAGTTTTCTATCTTGTAACACTTGCTTTTACACTAATGCAACCGTTTCTGGAATGAGTGCTTCTGCTGGAATGCCTTGATAAGGGTCATCTTAAATAGATTCTCTGCCTAAGCGAAGCTGTTTAGCCAATTTTTCACTGTGGAGTATGACGGAGAAGATTCTCCGTGGACAACATCTAAACATAATTTACGAGGCATATCCAGAAAGTAAGTGTACTGAATTTTTGTAGGTTACAATTTTTTTTATTTAAACAATAAAATTACGTGGTTACTGTAGTTCATATGTAAGCTATTTTTCGACATAGTCGCCATTCCTCTCAATGCAGGTGGTGAAGCGGGGTATCAACTTTTTGATGCCTTCCTCAAAGTAGTTTCCCGCCAACCCCTCCGTCCACTTCTCCACCTCCTCATTTACCTCCTCGTCGGTTGAAAACCTTTTTCCATC
Organism: Odontocerum albicorne; assembly: GCA_949825065.1. Taxonomy (NCBI): domain Eukaryota; kingdom Metazoa; phylum Arthropoda; class Insecta; order Trichoptera; family Odontoceridae; genus Odontocerum; species Odontocerum albicorne. The sequence continues at coordinate 18,316,202 of OX463840.1, forward strand.
CATGTGCAGCTTCAGGGAGGTAAAGAGATAGTAATCTGAAGGTGCTAGGTCAGGGGAATGCGCGGGATGGTTCAGGACATCCCATTTAAACGAGGCGAGCAGTTCTGTCTGGCATTGTCGTGCAACAGGCAAACTCCCTTTGTCAGCATGTCTCTCCTCTTGTTCTGAATCGCCCTCCGCAATTTTTTTAGGATCTCACAGTATCTTGCAGAGTTGATGGTCTCCCCTTGAGGCATATATTCAATTAAAATTATGCCTTGACAGTCCCAAAACACGGATGCCATGATTTTCTTGGCTGAAATTGTGGTTTTGAACTTTTTGGCGGAGGGTGAAGAGGTGTGACGCCACTGTTGAGACTGCTTTTTGTTTTCAGGCGTGTAGTGTGCAACCCAAGTTTCATCTCCAGTAACGATGGAGCAGAGAAATTCATCTGCATGGAGTTTGCAGCGCCTCAAAAACTCTTGCCCGGCCTCCACTATTTCGCACTTGGCGGGAGATGGGGTTGACATTTTTCACGAAACGTGTTGTCGCGTCGACACTTCGCAACGTACTGACCTCGAACCGGTCTCGTTGCGGAGGGGAAGGGTCAGGCTACAGGGAAGTGTAGCCAACATGTCGAAAATAAAATCCATTCGGTCGTGAGAGCCTCAGTACACTTACTTTCTGGATACGCCTCGTATTTCCTTGAATTTGAAATAAACATCGCTTGACCATGTAGAAGAAGTGGCCGGCGAATCAGGCGGAAACTTTGCTTGTGTATGACTTCTTTACAGCCCCCTTCAATTTTTTACAACGTATGATAGGAGAAAAAATGAAGAAACCAGAAATGAAAGTATGTTTAAAGGGGAAGTTGTCAGCAGGATGAAGAATAGACATTAAGATAGTTTGGTTATGTGGAGAGAATGAATTTCCAAAGAATGTCTATACAAGTTAGTGCATGGTGTATGTGAAACATTAGTAGATCAGGAAGGTAAAGTTAGAAGTATGAATAATATTATAGAATATTTAGCATGACGATGTTTGAATGTAGGGGAATTAACACATGTGTGTCAGGATTTAGAATGTGGAGAGCTGTCTTCTTTGTCAACCCTACAGGAGTCATGACCTGATCATATGTATGTAGGTCAGTGCTGTGGTCTAGTGGCTAGAATTTTCGCTTAGCTCCCAGGCATCTCGGGTTTGACTCCCGATTAATTCTTTTCCAGATTGATTTTACGTATAGGCTATTTTATTGCTGTACAGTTGATTTGTAGCTGTCTAACACAAATTCTTGATGTAGCAGGTGTCACAAAATTAGTGGTATCATCTTTGTCCAGTTTATTCTACCCCTCTCCCATCCGCCAGTTTTAACCGTATCTTCATTCAATAGAACATCTTTCTTGCTAACCAGAGTCAAAAGCTGTTAAAATTATCTTCAAGGTTAAGTATTTAGTACAATGATTAAAATAACTTACTATTCTGCATGATTACTAAGACTACATATTTAGATTTAGCCCAAACGTCTCACATAGTAATGTTAGCTTGAGTAGTTAGTAGACACTAATGAAGTTTTACAATAGTTTGATTCTTTTAGTTTACCTATTCTATTGACCAGTGCTACAAATCAGTATGAATTTTAGCAACTAGTCCACAAAAAACCGTTGTTAATTGGCTGAACGACATAGCTACATTAAATTACTACTATATAATTTCTAAACTTTGTTTATTAAGATATTACTCTCGAGTTTCCAAAGCATAACTTTTGTCAATTTTTGTTTTGACACATTTTTTAAACATAATTTATTGAAAATTTGCTTTGTGTAACGAGATATTTATTGACGTTATAAATTATATAGGGTTTAATAATTTAAAAAAGTAAATACGTTTTTATACTTATGAAGTCACTTTATTTTACAAATTTAAAAAAGTACAAAAAAATTGGCTAATATCTATAAATGCTCGAATTATTTTTATGAGTATATTCACAATTCTACTTAAAATATATAAACCAGTAAGATACATACATCACATTTCAATTTAACTTTTGCTACATAATAATTATAAACACATACTACATACTTAATTTTAGATTTTTCTAGTAATACAAAATTCCTTTTAAATAAATTAAATAACATTAAAATTAATATTTACACCAATATGTTGTTCAGAAAGTAGTTTCATATTTCTCTAATCAATGTCGTTAGGACAATTTTGTTGTTGCTTACTTCATTCCATACATGCTGATTGTATATTATTATGAAAGGTTTAGCGCAATTTCATAATTTTTTTACCCCAGTTGATTAAGCGGTTTTTTTGTCTTTTTGAAGACGTAATAATATCATTTGTATTTTTCGTTGCTTGATGTTTTTTTACTACCAAAAAGGAAAGGCTAATTAACAGTGATGACGGCCAAATGAAGGCATTGATAATTAAAATATTGAAAACCATCGTCTAAGAGCATTAGATGCAATTTTGCGTTTGAATTTAATCTCAAAATATGAAATTACTTTCCAGACAATCTAATATTATGAAAATGTCTATTAGTATTCACCTAGATGTATGGAAGCAAAGCTTGGTCATTGGTAAAGAATGATATTGCACATGCGGTGGAAATGTGTCTTGCGAAAAATAAATGATGTTACAATGTGTGATCGAATAAGAAATTATTGGATAAGGGATAACTGATCCAAAGATTTATTATAAGTAAAATTAAGAAAGGAAACTCGAGAGAGTTTCTGGGAATGAGTTGCAAAAGACTTACAAATCAAATATTAGTCGGAAATATTGAAGAGCAAGGAATGAATGGAAAGAAATAGTTGGAAAACTTTCAATTGCCAACATGCCAGAGCATAGATTTCATGTCAGAGCATATATCTCTGAGTCAAACCGAAGGGATGAAGATCAGTAGAAAAATCAAGAGGAATGTGGACTCACTAAGAAAATAATAATACGCATATCGTCACCATAGTATGAAAAGTAGTTTGTCAAACTAGAAAGTCCAAACTATGAACACTACCTTTACGATTGTGATAATTGACAATAATTGAAAACCTTCAGAAAAGAATCAATGTACAATATTACACACTTTTTATCACAAGTACTTTTTTGCTTGTTCATGGCCATTATTTAAGAAGAAGAAGTACTTTTGTTTTTTTGTATTTCATTTACCTTTAAGATAGTAAATTATTTTTCAATATTTGAAATGATAAACATGGCAAGTAAATTTGAGTGTTCCCATTACTATGGTGATAATAAAAATTGTTACTAAATTATAATTTACATAAATTTTTCATCATTTCAAGCCCTTGCAGAAAATATATTGTTAGGTACCATATTTGGGAAATTATAAAGGAGACTAAGGTTCTGATTATCAGGAATATTGCCTGGAATATTAACAACAGGAGCCTTTCCATCTTTGGTCATTTTCTATTAGGAATATAAAATATCTCAAGAATCTTTCACATAACACAACATGGAGGATGCTTGATGTTTCCATAATTTCTACATTGCATCAAAATCAATGTTTTCTTTATTTAGTGTGACAAGATTTTAGGATTTTGGAAAATTTGTTTAAATTCTGTTCAAAATATTTAACTAAAAGGGCTTGATGTATCCAGTCTTAACATGGTGTGATGTGGTTTTTATAAATAAACACTCACAAAAATTGTTAGAATTTTGAGTAAAATTTCAACAATTCCTTAATATATAAAAAAAAATAAACTTAACCTAATAATATGTAATTTTGTAAGAGTCCCATTGAGGATCCAACAGGAGCAGGCAAAATCAGTGACTAATCTATAAATCTGGGCTCGACTTGTGGTGTGGTACGAAAACCGCAATATGATCAACTACAGTCAATGAATGTCTATAGAGATAAAAATAGTCATTTTCTTAAAACAAAAATAATACTTGCTACACAACATGATTCATCACACAATAAACCTTGTTCAAGAGTAATTTATAGCCTTGTCTATGGTTTTTGGTCACCCTGTTTAGATTGCCAGTGGGACCCTTCATATAAGTCAAATGATTTATTCTTTAACTATAACCATGGAAGCGATTAAATTAATTGTTATTTTTTTATATAACTCATTGAAGATATATATTTCCAAATAAATCATTTTTGTGCCTATGTATTTAAATAACTTATCAATGGAATTCAGACTATGAAGGCTTGTCATTTTCTAGTTTCATTTATATGTGCTTTTATGATTTATTATATAATCAAAATTTCTCAAAATAAAGCAATAGAATATAATCTCTTTGGTAAAAAGACAACTCTGTTTTGTCTTTCTTATAGTCTGTTTCCATTGCATCTTCAAATCTGACTTATTTAGACTTATTTTTAAAAATAAGAATTTCTCTTTATCAACTTCAATGAGCGGAAAACACCATTAGTTGGGGGAAAATGAGTGTACTATATTTATGGAAGTTTATTGAATGAATGAATGCTTATTACTTGAAAACAAGTGTTTTGAAGATTCAATACTAAAATGTAAGGTATCCAGGTATTTGTCACTGGTGCCACTGGAGATGATCAGGCAAGACAATTTTTCATAAACATATACTCGTAGTATATGTTACATTTGGGATTTGTATTAATTTGTATAGAATTATTATTTAATTTATATTTGTGACTTGTGTAAAATGAGCAAAAATAATATAATCTCATTTGTGAGTGAAACTGTGATATAACTCAAGGATGGTAAAAGAAGAAGTGGGAAAATAATAATAATATGTTAGTTGTGTGAAGGATGACTTGTTAACGCTAATCGTAACTTAAACTAAACATTTGACTGTCTTTTTAACACGTTCACTGCGTCGAACACAGCTCCCGTGTCCATACAAAATAGCCTTGAATGTTGAGTGCACTCATAAACGTCTCCCGGTAAGGATTCGTCGCCGGTTTCATGTGTTTTGAAGACACGAAGGAATACACTTGTATATGATGTTTCAATAGAAAGTAGAATTTGATTTTTAACAAAGTTATGGGTTTTCAAAAATTCGCGAATTTTCAGTATCTCTGTATGACATTTTATACGCAGTGAACGTGTTAACAGAGTAGAACTGCCTGCCGGCATTTTTCTTCAATAGTGTATTGACTGACTTTGTTCCCCCTGTGAGAGTTAGTATAAAATATTTGGCAATCAAGATTAACAAAAACTAACCTCACGTTGAAAAGTTAATAAAAATCATTGGGAAATTAATGTACATATTTAGATCAATCAGAAATGTATATAATAAAAAACAACTCATAATTACATATTATACGCTGGTTCATTTAGTTAAGTATGATATAGTCAGTATCAACTGTGGCACCCCACAGTTGATTTACTATGTATCCTGATTATGAAGGGGTCTAAAAGCTTGTGTGAGGATTTATTAAAATTCTGATCAAAACATTGGTCTGCTTTCATACAGCAGATTTAAAAAAAATTTGTTCTATAAAATTACCATCACACATTTATTAAATTACTAATAAAAATGATTATTATAGTAATCATCTACATTCTTCCGATAACTGCAACGGAGGATAGTCATTGAACTAGAAATGAGACGGTAAATTTGGTTGAGACAGTAAACATGGTGGAACATTCTATTTGCAGTTAATCTAACAAGTAAACCACTACAAAATAAGGAAACTGTTATAAATTCAGCTACAAGATGTTTGCTAATGACTTCTGGACTATAGGTGTGATGAGGGTTTTCAACAAGTTTTGACAGATGCTGCTAAAAATTACAAAGTAACTAGAAATACTACTAAACTTTGAGAAGACAAGTTAGAAACAGAAAAATGTTATGTTGCCAATGGCGGAGGTATACTGAGTACCCTTTCATTCAAAAATATTTTATGTAGTATTTGAGAAAGATAATAAAAAATTGATTGGTGCTTATTCTTTTAATTTAAAATGTCATGCTTTTTATTTTTTTACAAAAATCATTTGTTCTCAAAAATTGAAGTTGGCAATTTTTTTGGGTGCAAGTAGTTCAACTTGCTTAGGGCACAAAATAATCTGACACTGGCCATTAACATGTATATGAATGTTTCATAAGAGCGGTTTAAGTATTTAGAAAGAAAAAAAAATATATCATAGAATAAGACTTCCTTGTGTGCACTTCATATTTGTACTCTTCAATTTGCCATTCCATTCAGCCAGATGTTTTAAAAAAAATCAGTGTGATGAGTTAAAAAATAAAATAAATATTATAAAGTACCTAAGTATAGACTATTTTGTTCTTTAAATGTTTTTATTCAAATATGGTGCTTAAAAGTGAATGACCAATGATAAGATATTACACCTCGTCATATAATAAATAAAGTGAGAGAGAGTCCTAGAACAATGCAATATGTATTAACTCTTTTGGAATATTTCATAAAATCTTTTGAATTTAAATGAATATTTTGTATTTATTAACACATATATTTATTGAAATGTTAAAATGTTAATTTTTTTGTTTATTTATAACAATTGTGTTTGTGAACTTAAGAAATTAAAAATATTAAAAAAAAAAATTGCTCGTCTTGTATATGTGAAATCATATTTATATTTTATTTTAAAGAATTTATAGTTTACCAAAAATATAGAAAAAAAAAAAAAAAAACAGTAGGACTCCTCATACTTCCAAACTGATATATGAAATTATGCAAGTTTATTATTCAATTAGTCTCAATATGAAAAAGAAAATTATGTTGACATGTTGAATAATATCTGATGTTTTCATTAGAATTTTTTTTAATAACCAGTGATCTCTCTAACTCTCTGAGATAACATCTCATATTTTTTATGATAAATTTGATCTCTCATTTTAATTATCTATTTAACTGTTGCCTGACTGCTTAGATGAGATTGCATTTTGGCAATAAATTTGGCTATTGTACAAAGTGTATAAAAATATCTAAAATAATAAATAAATTAAAGGTCATTTTTTAATGACCAATTTGAATATTTCATTGCAGTTAATTTACAAAGATAATTTATGAACATTAGAAGATGAAATAAATAAACATTTGATGTTGGTTGTCTTTTTAAAATTCATAGTGTTTTGTAATAACATAATCCTCCAGGAGAGTTCTGGGACAAATCTCTTACTGTAGCTTGGATGGGCAACCTGCAATGATAATAATAAATAGTTATTCTTCAAACATGATATAAAACTGTGAACAGTTAGTTGATTTTATACCAAGATGTACAGTCAAATATATATAAAATTAATGATTTTTAGATTTGACATGTTTTTGTTTCTGACTGCTGGATATAATCCAAGTATGCAATTTTGCTTGCAATTTTCCAACTCTTATATACATTTGAGTAGATTACGTGCTAATTCTTATTTATTTATTGAACCCATAGATGATGCTGACCACGAAAAAATATTCTACAATTTATTTAATGCCTTCAATCAATGAAATTTAAGCTTACTTTTATGGAATATATGTTACAGTGGCGGACTATACTGATCTTTTAATTATTGGAAATTTCCCAGTGCACTGATGTGCGAATGGGCGGAATTGTGGTGGGTCCAATATATGGCATGCCCGACCTCTGTTGTTAAAGACGATTAGGTATTAATTTACCAAAAGCACTTGTGTGAAATTTTTTGTAAAACTTACGGCAGATAGTGCAAGAAGATTCATCACTGTTGTCTCCGCAGCCATCTCTTCCAGAACACGCCACAGCTGTGGATCTACACCGTCCATTGGCACAGCGTAGAGGGCATTGCCGAGCTTCAATCAAACTGAAAGAATTAAGAACATTGGTTTGATTAATTTATTGAATGGCAAGTGTGTACAGGATCATATAACATATATCACATAATATTTTATCTTACTTCTCTCCCAACCAAGAAGTCAATCAGCATGATACTATAAATATTACTTCCATAGAATATCAAAAGACTGGTTGACCTCACCTTTTAATTTAAAAAAAAATTCAAAACATATTTAGTTTTGAGTCATATTTGTCCATATTTTCAATCACCACCATTTGGGAATCATCAGCAAATATATTTCACAAGTTAAGGTTTCAATTGTTTCCAATTTCACCTTTCATGTTTTCATTGATCATTCATTCATTCCCATGTCTAGACCATTAATAATTAATTATTGCCACGTGTTTCCAGTAGGAGGCCACAGAGATAATTTTATCATTTGTATCAAACAGGTCCTGCCCTGAGCGTGAAGTTCCAATGTTGGGATAAACTATCATGTGTTATGAGTCCTGTATAGATCGACAATCATATTTAATGCTAATTTCATTCAAGAAACTCCATCTATGCCTGTTCACTTTGCATCATCTACTAATAATCTCAACTTGGAGTCTATTCAGGGCTTTTTAAATAAGCCAAGACAGCTGATCTCCAAGTGCTATGTTTTCTGAGAGGTCTATTCAGTCGCCAGGTTCTTTCGTTAACTTCAGAAAATGTGCTTTACTCAAAGTAATTGTCTTGTGCTCTCTTTATGAAACTATTCCCAGATTGTTATTAGGGTTGTGGAGTCAGTAAAAAAATTCTGTCCCGATTCTAGAAATTTTAAATGTTTGACTCCGACTCGAACTCTGGCATTGATTCCAATTATAGTACATATATTGCTTACCATATGTAATACTTAATTACATGGCTAACTACATAAATGTAAATTTTTTGGAAATAATATCTATGGGGATTCCTCATCATAGTACATACTATTTGTACTAAATGGTACATAGTTCATAATTTCGTAATGTAATTTATGTAGCAAAAAAGTTTAAAAATATTTAAGTCAGTGTCGAATGAATAGCCTCTCCCAACTCCGACTCCATAAAAACCAACCAAATCCCCACCTCCAACTCCACAACCCAGATTTTTATTTCGATTGACACAGTATCTATTATGCGTAATAAATATAAAAGTGAATGAACAACACACACTACAACAATACTTTGGAAGGCGTAATCATTGTATTAAAAAAATTAAATATCAATCAATTTAGACTTCAAAGTAATGTCTCTTTGTGCTTTGGATTAAATATGGAATTTGAGTTAATTAGGTACCTTGTTGTTTTGGTGCAAAGATCAGGAGGTTCATCAGATCCATCTTCACAAGTAACTATTGCATTGCAAAACTCATATTCTGGAATACATCTTCCATTCGCACATTGGAATGTGTATTTAGGGCACCTGTAAACAAAAAGGTAAACTAAATTCAATAATATAACAATACACTACAAAGGAATTGGTCTTTGTTCATCTCATATAATTTTAGTTTACAGAGCTGATAGTTTTGTTTTTAAAATACTTCAATTATACGCAGATGCAAAAATAATTAAAACCACACTCTACCTGTTTTCATTTTATTATATTATACACACTTCTGTTGTGGAGAACAATATGGGAACCTTTTTTCAATTTTGACTGGAAATCTAATCTTAATCTCCTGGGAGGAAGACAAACATTTTTACCAATTAGATTTCATATGTACCTCATTTTGTTAGATCTGATATTTTTAAAGACTCAACTGAACCATTAAATTATATTACACTTTTGTTGTATGCAGTATAACCTGGCGGGCTTATTACTTTGTGGCAATCTCTTTCAAGCAACCAGAAAGATGTTAAAGAGGCCTTAAGTAAAAATAAGTAAAGAGGCCTTTAAAAAAATCTGGGTTTCAACAGGAATCGAACCTGTAACCAGCAGCCCGACACCCCAAGTTCTCCAACGTTTAGTCAAGACTGACAATCTTCTTATTATCTTTATTTAACACAACAGGTTATAAGGATTATAATAGATGACATCTATGGCCTAGTTTGTAAGACGCCTGTTTTCCAACCTGGAGGTTACGAGTTTGATTTCCGTCAGAACTCAGATTTTTTACAAAGGATTCCACGTTGTCGCTTAAGGCTTCTTTAACGTCTTTCTGGTTTGTTAGAAGAGATTGACACATGGCAATTCTATGATTAATGATTCTACTGTATAAAACGAAGTGCAATAAAAGAAAATTGACAGTTTTATTTTTTGTATATTCAACAAAGCTCCTGTTCTATGCCCCAATCCGAACTGCGTCCAGAGATGTTGCCCTTTCGCACACTCATTGTTCTGCCCCTGCTTGTGTAAGTCCCAAACATTATTTCATCTTACTCCATTTCTAATTACTAATTACCTGCACTAGTGCTCAGGTGTTTGTTTGACAACAATTAGGTAAAAAAACATATGGCTGGATTATCTTTACAATGATGAAAAAAGTGAGTTGACAACCTAAAAATCTTACTTGACATATAAAAAATTGCATAGAAGTCATTTTGTCCTGTGGAGATGCTAGGTTGCAGTCAACCTAAAGTTAGCTTCAGATGAACACAGTTAATTGGGAATCCAGCCTATTTACTAGGATGAAGAGATAACATAACCATTTAAAGTGAAAATATTATATAATAAGACAATATATATGGAAAAACAACATCGGATTAGATATATAAGGGAATATCTGTTTATTAAGTATTAATATATTAGGTCCTTACATATGAAATTGGCGTTTTGCCGTACTGGCAACTTTGATCTCAAATATCTTCTCTTTGGTTAGGAATTCCAAATTAAAATTTATACAGCTATTTACTCAAGTATTTGTGTTTCGAAAATTATAATTCATTTGTTTTTTCCTCAATTGTTTTTTTTCTTTGCGTCACTCAGTTTACAAAATGGAAAACTTGAAATATCGCGTTATTTACGAGTACGAGTTCCACCGTGGCACCAGTGCTGCAGAAACGGCTCGAAGGATTAATGATGTGTATGGCGACGGTGCCGAAAAAGAAAACACAGTGCGTTTTTGGTTCCAACGTTTTCGTTCTGGAAATTTCGACCTGCAGAACAAGCCCCGTGGACAGCCGGAGACCAAAGTTGATAATGAAGAATTGAAGGCTATTGTGGAAGCGGATCCATCGCAAACCACGTCCGAGTTAGCTGCAGGCTGCGGTGTTAGTGATAAAACTGTTTTAATCCACTTGAAGCAAATTGGGAAGGTGAAAAAGCTTGAAAGGTGGGTACCTCACGAATTGAGTGAAGCAAATCAACAAACGCGCGTTGACTGCTGCGTTGCATTACTCAACCGGCACAATAATGAAGGGATTTTGAATCGAATCATTACCTGTGATGAAAAGTGGATCCTGTATGATAATCGGAAGCGCTCATCGCAATGGCTGAACCCTGCCGAACCAGCCAAACCATGCCCCAAGCGAAAATTGACTCCAAAAAAGTTACTTGAGAGCGTTTGGTGGACTAGTGCTGGTGTCGTTCACTACAGCTTTCTTAAATCTGGCCAGACGATTACGGCAGATGTCTATTGTCAGCAACTGCAAACTATAATGGAAAAGCTAGCTGCTAAACAACCGAGGCTGGTTAATCGCTCTAGGCCACTGCTGCTTCATGATAACGCTAGACCACACACTGCACAACAGACGGCTACCAAATTAGAAGAGCTTCAATTGGAATGTCTAAGACATCCACCGTACTCTCCGGACCTTGCCCCAACAGATTACTATTTTTTTCGAAATTTGGATAACTTCTTGCAAGGGAAAAAATTCAACTCCGATGGGGCAGTCCAAACCGACTTCAAAGATTTTATTGATTCCCGTCCGAATGGTTTTTTTAGTAAAGGGATCGATGAACTACCTATGAGATGGCAAAAGTGCATAGATAGCAATGGTACATACTTTGATTAAATAAATATATTATATTAAAAAAAAATCAACTTTATGTTCCTCCCAAACAAAACGCCAATTTCATATGTAAGGACCTAATATTATATAATCCACAGATTTATATTAGAAAGGAATTCAAAAGAAAGAAAAATATTGGATATTATTTTAATAAGAAGATTTTTTAAACCAATTTATAAATTATTTTGTCTACATAAAAATAAACTCTACAATATATATGCTTACACCTCTTAAACCTTTGAAATATGAAAGCCAAGACCTCGGGTATTCCAATGGGTTTCTCTTCAAATAAATGTGATGAAATTATATTAATGACTAATAAAGATGTATTATGAACATTGTAGAAATTGTAGAAATATTATTTTTACAAAATTTTAGAAATATTATTTTTACAAAATTATCCAGCTCAGTGATTTTTTAATCTTTTAACAAGCACGCATCATTGTACTCTTGTATTATATTCTGTTTTATATAACGTAATTCTTCATAAGCATGTCCTCCACCTGGTTTCTTCATGTAAGGTCTTAAAAGTATTTCTGGTTGTTTGGAAGAAATTGTTACATTAAATTGCCCGCTAGGTTGTACGGGAATGTAATGGAAGAATAATAATACAATTTGTTGAAATTATTGCCATGCAATTTCTTCCAATTACCGAAAAATTAAAACTTGAAAATGAAAACTTTTGTGAAAAATCACGAGTTAAATTTTGTTGTGAATTCAACTGGCTTGGTTATGTCTTACGGATGCAACTAGAATGTCTTCACCCCATTTGTATTTTATAACTTATGGGCTTCTGCTGGCCTGATAATTGACAATTGTCTATCGCTCTAAGAGGCTAGCATGATTTTGGAAGAAGTAAGGATATTTGCAGACGACTGAGCGGTGGGAGAATTCATGACTTCTGAATGCTCTGTGCGAGATATAAATGCTTGTGGTGGCATAAGTTTTAAAAAATAATTAGTCTGCACTTTGCAAGAAGATATCATATTCAATACTCCATTTACCTTGTCACCTATTGAAACTTTTGATAAAATATCTTACTTTCTTTTGTCCGTAGCTCTGCAGTTTCTTTCATCTTCGCCGCCAGGGCAGTCAGGTACACCATCGCATCGCTTGGCACGAGGTAGGCAATGTGGCTTCCCCCGAGCCTGAGCTGTAGCAGCTGCTTGCGGTCTTCCTGCTGCGACCAAGAGCGCGGCCAGGGCACCTGCACCACGGCGCCGGGGACAGCGCAAAGTTCCGCGGGGGCAGCGCAAGCCTGCACACTCCTCATCTGAGCCATCTGTGCAGTCGCCGTGGCCGTCACAAACAAAAAACCAGCTGATGCAAGTACCCGTGGATCGACACTGAAAATTGTTATGATGATACCTTGATATACATTACTATATTCATATGTCTACAAGGTACTATTGAAGAGATTATTACCAAAACACAATTATAAAGACCAATGACAAAAGAGTAACACGGTGTATGCCAATTTCTGGGTGAGAAGTTATAGTCTTTTGCTTTGATATATAAACAGAAAAAAAGGAGACGCGAAATCAAAAAATTATTGAACAAATGTATGGTAGAAAATAATGAAATATAAAGAGATTTTTTTCAAATGTCAGCAATGACTGGGATAAGGAATGTGCGGAATATAGATAAACATAGAATGTCATTGAAGGGAGATGTAATGATTTTTATTGATATTAATATTTGAAGCAAGCCATTAAGAGTGCAAGGAGCAGTGTGACAGTTAAAGAAGTCATAAAATAACTAAAATATATGCAAATATTGATGATAATGATTATATGATATTTTATTATGCCCCAAGGCTCATAAAAATAACAAAGAGTATTGAATTAAATTAAAAATAAAATAAAAATGTTCATGCATGAAAACAATAATAATTTTCAGTTTAGATCAACAAGGATATACTTATATAGAAACAATACCACTCAATAAAAAAATTTAAGATGATTTAAATAAATGAAAAATATCAAACAAGAAAGTTCACTGGAAACACTTAAATTTAGATACAAAAGAGTAAAATGACATGGTAACTGATATAGTGGAAGTCCGATTATTAATTTCTGATTTTATAGTATAAAAAGTAATATATTAGGTGTTAACATAAGTTGTGTCCGTTTTTTTCCAAATTTAAAAATGAGCACCAAAAATAAAACAAAATGGTAAAGGTTTCGAAAGAAAATTTTCTGTTCTACAAGATATTGTGTTTGCTTTTACGTTACATATATTATTTTATTTGATTACAAGCCTTCAAAATGGAACGTCAAGTAGACGAAAGTGAGCATTTTCGACACCTCCTTCTGTTCGCGTTCAATCGATGGAATAAAGCTGCCAAAGCTGCTTGTGATATTTGCGAAGTGTACGGTGAAGATGCTATGAATGAAAGGACAGCTCGTCGATGGTTTTCCCTTCAATAATGACGTTGAATTGCAGACATGGTTGGACGAATTCCTTGAGTCAAGACCGAATGGTTTTTATCACACAGGCATTGAAAAACTCGTAGAACGTTGGAAAGAAGTTGTAAATAATGAAGGAAAATACACTATTGACTAATATGTTGTAATTTTTTTTGGGTCCACTTGTTCTCTTCATTTGGAAAAAAACGGACACAACTTATGTTAACACCCAATAACATAAATCAACTCAGTTACTGTTTGTGGTGTTATGACCTTTATATCGTTTTACAAAAAATAGTAGAATTTTATGGATCTATAATTTAGGTTTCTTTCTCTTGAATAATGCTAAAGCACATACTGACCATTAACTTTTTGAATTTTCTTCACGTTTTCCTGCTCACTGTTGTTATCTTCTAATTATGTAGCAATCTGCATGAACTCCAATTCAACATATTTGACATTTTCTCTACAAAGTTGAGACTTTACAAACCTTCTTGCTATAGTTTTATTTGGATGGGAAGATTGGGGCCCTAATAGATATTAGGAGGTTTATTATTCTATCTGGCTTTCCAGATCCCGCAATGCTTCATAGATTTATTGTACAATCTTCTACTCAAAACCAAATTTCAGCTGACTCAACTAAAATTGTCTATGTTTCTTATCCCTTCGAAAACATGGTTTGGATAATAGTTATGTACTAAAATGTTTTTTTCTAACTGTTTTAAGGTCCTGTTGGGCACAGTGTTTGTAGCTTATAAAAAAATGTGATTTAAAGGTTTTATCCAGAATGCGTTGGCATAAAATTGTTGCATAGAAAATAAATGGAAGGAAACAAATATCTATGACTTAGCAATTGTGCATATAGTAAAAAAGTGTAAAACATATTATGAGTATCTTATGAATTGATATTTATTTTAGGTTGAGTATTATAAAAATAATTACCAAGATCTATCTGGAATACTTTGAATTTCGTCCAAAGTGAAAACAAAATGCAAAATTTCAAATAGATGTCACCCAAATAGCACATTATTGTCGATAATAATTTAGATAGTTCTGATTTCAAATATCAAACGTATGCATTATTTTCACTTTTGTAAATAAAACAAGATGTGTGCTGTAATAATTCAACTATAAAATTTAAATATGTATATGGATGTACACAGCATCTACTTTGAAGAACATTTTGTTTCATTAATGATATCTGATTTTTCAAAATTCATTATTAGAATCATCTGTATTAGACATTAGAAATGTCTGTCATGTTTAGAATATCTATTTTTACTATGGATGATAGAGTGACCAATGATCGGATAAGAAAATACTGTTTTTTGAAGATAGATATTATAAGCATAAATAAGAAATTAATCTTAAAGCTATTTGAACACATAAAGACAATGAGTTATAAAAGATTTTCAAAACAAATCGGCTACCAAAAACTGGACATAAAAATGTGTGCAGATTAAAGACTTAATGGTCAAATGAAATAAAAGAAATCCAGAATCTCAACTGAGATGAAACAAAGGAGAGGTATACATTCAACTTCTTGAGGTGGTGTACCCTATCGGTAGTTGACCACTATAATGACAACCTTTATCTTGTCAAGTTGTCCCAAATTATTCCCGCAAGTTTTTAAACCTCGAGATGCGGTATTGTCCTCTGCCTCATTTATTTATTTTTCCTATATGGTCAGTTGTGTTATAATGTATCTTGTGCCTCTTATTATATGATTGAGATACTGCAACTTTCAAACCTTAATTGTTTCAAGCAGTTCTCAGTCTTTATTCACATTTGTAATACAATCTGTCAGGGGAATCTTTAGGATACATCTATAGATCCACGTCTCAAAAGCCTCAATCCTACCTGGTGTCTTCTGATTCAGATCCATTCCACGAATGAGAGTTGAGAAGATGTTGCAGCAAACCATATGCATTCTCTCTTTCAAGCTCAGGTCTTGGTTTTAAAAAAAGAGGCCTGTTTTAATGAAAGCACCTCTCGTTATGTCTATTTTCGCCTTTATTTCCTGAGATACCATTTTAAATTTATCTCTATTTCCAAATATTTATATGATACATTGTACAAGTTTGCTGTTAATCAATAGATTTGCTGGGTTTCTTGATACTAGCAATAATTTATTATAGTTTTTGATGTTCATTTTAATTCCATAAAGATTACTAACATTTCGCATTTGAGGATAGTCTGCTCTGTAAACGGTGCCTTATAAATTTCCTATAATTCTTTGTAAGTCATCTATACTTACTGCAAGAATTACCATAAAGTCAACAAAAGTAATGTAATTTACAAGTCTATCTTCAACAACGACTCCAGCTAATCATGTAAAGTGTATTTTCATATAGCTTCAGAATAGATATTAAAATGAATTGGAGATAAAATACATCCTTGTCTAATACCATATTTAATCTCAATCTTCTCACTGACCTTTCCATCAACTCAATAGAGGTTGTTTATTATCTGGATGTCTCTATGGTCAACAAGATCTTTTTCTTGCAGGAAACTCCCAAGTTTCGGATGTTATGTTCGGATATTTATCGAAGGTCTTTTCATAGCCAACCAGGCACTTCTACACATCTACATTAACATCCAGGCATCTTTGCACCAAAATATTCAGACTAAACTATGCTTCTTTAATACTCAAACCATAATGAAAACCAAATTGAGTGTCACTCATGTCTGTTTCACATTTTTTGAATATCTATTATGGATAATTTTGAAGAATATTATCAACATGTAATTAATTAAACTTATGGTTCAGTAATCATGGCAATGCTTAGTATTTTTTTCTTTTTGAAAAGGGTTATGAATGTTGATCTCAACCAGTTGTCAAGTATTTTGCCTGTATTATAAATTTTGTAGAATAAGTCCTTTATAACATATACAAATGGTCTAAATCAATAAGTTTTATTAATTTTGAGTAAATATCATCTGGTCCAACAGCTTTTCCATTCTTTGATACTTTAATAACATTTGCTCTTTCTTCTGTAATGTCTAGTCCTAATTTATTCCCCTTTTGATTATCCTCAATATTTCCTCTACTGTCACGTAAAAAATGTCTATATACTTTGATCTAATAATACTAAGAGGGATTAAAGGAGAATACAAAGGCCGTTTCATAGGTTTCAAAATAAATATATCCAAAGAATTCATAATCAATTGGGTTGGATAGATGTTCTTAGATAGCCTTAATCTTAGATCTGACATGAATTTAATCAAGTCCATCAGAAACAAATATACTCGTAGAATATGGTCAATTTGAGAGAGTAGCTAAACTGGAACATTGATCATACGCTTGAGTCAAATTACTGATGAAGCAATGTAAGGAAATGTGCACCATGTATTTCATTTATGGCTTAATTGCGCTAGAGTTATGTAATATGAATGCATTGTCTTAGAAATGTTGAGGAAGTTATAAAAAGGTACTTGAATGAACTTTTTTCTTCTTTGAAAATAAAACTCTTATTCTAAAATAATTTAATTTCTGTCTTGGGATAGTGAAGAGTCCCAGATATGTGTAAGAGGTATTTCCATACAGCACAGTGGGGAGATAATCTTAAGTCTCTCATCATTTCAACTTGTGAAAGCTAAATGTTTTTTTCATCTGATAACAACCTCAGCAGCAAAGACTTTATTCAAACTTTATCTCCTAAGTGCCTACTCTTCTTCTGATTTTAAGTCATATAAGCTAAAATATTTTCACTTTGATGACTGATGGCCTCCGTGGCCTAGTTGGTAAGACACGTGTCTTCCACCCCGAGGATTCGAGTTGGATTTCTGATGGTCCCCAAAACTAAAAAAGGGGTCCCAGTCTGGTAAACATACTTATAAGCACTAGACGTCTGCTAATGATATTGCCTCTTTAGGTTTGGGGTAGTATTGGTAACAGGTGTGATTATGAACTGCGAGTTCTGCGCCTACTCAAATGGTTTTAAATTCGAAAGCTTGATGAATTGAGCCGAAGACAATAAACAAATAAATAATTTTATTTTATAGCGAGTAATTAAAATCTATTTCTATTTTTTGGAGGGTTGGGAGTTAAAATACTTCTATCACTACATAGCAATTTTAAATACATAAATTTAGATTAAATAAGGTCTTAAAGTAAAAATGATCTTGAATTGAATCCACCAAGAAACGAACGCACGATGCGAGCTTGAATAGAAGAGTATGTGAAACAATAGAAGGTGTGGAGAGAGATTTGTCCTATTTCTTTACTTCAAAAGCGATATGAAGAAGCAATGGTACCTTACCTCACCTTTCGCCATACAACTATTTATGTGCATAAGCTCCTCGATGATGTCTTTCCACTTCAGATCTATGCCCTTTTCTCTTCAATAGTTCTTCTTGCCTACTCTCTCCAAGTTGGCCTAGCTTTGATGAATTTTATGGCCCTACTATCGAGTTCTTGCCAATCTTGCGAGTAACATGCCAATCCTTGGTTGGTTTCCTTATACCTGGTAAGGGTCAACCAAGGAATGGAACCGTAGAGATGCATGGGTGTAAAACATAATTAATGCTAACCTGGAATGTTCCTGGCAGACATCCAGTGTTCTCAGCAGAGCATGCTGCAGTGGAATTGCCCCTATAGAGACAGTCACAGCGGCCTTCGAGGCAGCGGGAGTGTTGGTCCACACCTGAGCATTGCTGATCTGAGGAGCACCGCAACCCCAGAGATAGGGCTCCACCCTCCAGCCGGACGCGGTGTGCTCCTGGAATCAAGAAGACGAGTTATAGTGACGATGAAAACTTGGGCTGATAATTTAATTCATATACTTTGATATACTCGTGCAAAACGCAAACCATGATCACTAACTTTTAGCGAAAATTAGTTATTACGTTGTTTTATTAAATCGGAGAAAGGAATCTACCAATTCGTATTAGCTTTCTATTATTGAAAGCTATGATAATAACTTTATCAGGCTATAGCTACTGTACTTGGATAATAATATTATTCATATTATATTATAATACCATCGATGACGCAGTGAACAACTTCACCTACATAATTGAAAATGCTGGTGACACATACACACCACTCAAAAATATCACTCCACACCGTAAAAAACTTCAACTGTAAATCATAACTTTCATAGAGATCTAAAATAGAGTACAAAAACATCATATTCCCTACAAACGAAATTGCACTTCATACACTGCGAAATGAGGTAAAAAGCAAATGAAAGAGCACCAAAATACCTTAAGGGACACCAGACTAGCTAACAAAAAAACAGGGGAAGACACTTATCTGAAAATTGCTCAAGGGCTTCGGAAGTGACACAAAGATATACCACCTCTTCACCTTCTAACTTATATATGTTACTTAACACGAAGAGAAAACGAACTCATTCGTCGACACGTATGAACACACATACTCGTATATGCTCAAATCACACATTCGCGATACATACACAGACCGCGCAGTTCAAGAAACGCTATACGAATTCACAAATCGTACCGCAAACAACACACAATACGAATATACACACAACATGATACAAAACATAATTAAATGTCTCGAAAACAATAAAGCACCTGGGTTAGGTATCATAGCATACACTAGTCAAATACATTCCCACACGCACCGCAACATAATTACCTAAAATATAAAACGCGTGGTCTACACATCGGTTTTTTCTCACCCAGGTGGAAAACGGCTGCAATTATTCTGTTACACCGGAAATGATCAAATATATACTCTCCAGTCACAGGCACATAAGCCTTTTTCCTGTGTTCGGTGATGTACTAGAGAAAGTGATACTAAACAGATCCAGAACATTTCCCCCTAACATAACACTCAAGAAAACGAGTAATTCGGATTTCGAACATAACAACGCCCTTAAATACACGCAGCTACATCGCCATAGTCCTCCTGTACTTCTAAAAGGCCTTCGACACAGTCTGGCACGACGACCTAACACTCAAATTGACCATAACAAATAAACCGACTTACGACATTCAGATCCTCCGCTTCCATGTGACAGAATGATACTTCGTCGTCCCATCAATGGGAAGTTATCTTCTCATAAGGGGATTCTAATGAGAGTGCCCCAAGGCAATTTGCTTGGACCCTACCTATTCACACTCTATACATATGTCGTGCATGTGCGCGGACGACGCCGCGTGTTACACTCGGTCGCAGTCCCCGATTCCAGTTGACTTCCAGCGGGTTTGGTCAACATGGCGGATTACTACTACAAGTGATGGATAGCTTGTTCGGAGTTTCGGTCCGATGGTAGGACACCTTACTCCTTCATCGGATAAGTTCTGACTGTTAATATATTTATTGGAAATTTTTTGATCTTTTTGGGAATCGGGAAAGGATAGGTTTGTGGTAAATGTTGTGATTTTATGAATGATTATGAGAAATTATAAACGATTAAATACATATATACATATGATGATATATACATAATATTAAATACAAATATACATAAATTTGTGTCGTCACACACTGTTTTATATTGAATGGGTGAAAAAAAAATAATGATGGTGAATAAATTATAAGAATGAATATAGTATATGTAGATAAGTAAATGAGTGGGGAAACGTGTGTGACTTTTATAAATATATTAAGGTGTAGAAAATGTTTATTGAAGGTGAGAAATGCGGTTGCCTATGGGGGTAAACTGTCTGCCGGAGGAATTATCAATGATGGGGTGTTCAGAGTGACAATCGGGGGGTCATTTGGGGGGATGATTAAAGTTAAAGAGGGGGGGTCGGGGGGATGTTTCGCAATATTGATTTCGGACGAGTGTGTCTGTAACTGGTGTTCGCGTTGTAGTTATCTAAGGCTTTTATGACTGGGTTGGGATGACGGGATATAGAGCTGTAGAATCTTTCGGCCAGAGCGCGCATATGTTCGGGGATAGTATGTAGTTTGGTATCTGCGTGGAGTCTTGAATTACGGACGATGTAGGGTGCTTTTAAAATTATGCGGAGGGCTTTGTTTTGAATGATCTGAATGTGATGTAGCGTTGTTTTCTTCGCGTGGCCCCAGACCGGAAGGGCGTATGTCAGTTGCGGTCTGACGATCGCTTTATATAGGTGGAGTTTAGTGCGTGTGCTAAGTTTGCTGTATTTACTGATCAAGGGAAATAATGATTTGAGTGTTCCGTGAGCTTTGGATTACTACTGTCAATTGAGACTCAAGATCAATGAGGACATGACCGAAGCGGTAATGTTCGCGAAGCGCGTTGTGAGAGTGGTGCCACCTCTCACGTTGAAAAGCATTGCAGTAAAATGGCGCAAATAGGTCAAATATATCGGAATCCACTTGTATTTGAAGTTAACGTGGAAACATCATTTTGAGAAATCTAGAAAGGAAGTCATCGCCGCCTATGCGGCACTTTTCCCTTTTAATGTCAAAACTTCTTTCTTTCACATAAAAATTAACTCCTGGTAGACAAGCTTCTAGTATATCATTACATACGCTGCATCTGTTTGGAACAGCGCAGCCACAACACAGCAAAATTTCAGCAGATATAGAACTAAGCACCATAAAAAAATACTGTGATGGTAGGCTTTTACAATAAAA
Organism: Odontocerum albicorne; assembly: GCA_949825065.1. Lineage (NCBI taxonomy): Eukaryota > Metazoa > Arthropoda > Insecta > Trichoptera > Odontoceridae > Odontocerum > Odontocerum albicorne. The sequence goes on from OX463840.1 coordinate 18,337,818, forward strand.
TACATAAAACCGCACACAAACATACTTATTGCGCGGCTCGGGCAAATAAATAGCGTGGATGGTTGGTAATCCATCTTGTCGTGTAGCTCGTTACTGAACATCGTGATACCCGTGCTATCGCTTGACGACTCCTTTATACCTATCCCTGCACTCCGTAGTTCAAAGAGTAGTTGTTAAGGGTAGATCAGTTGCGTCTCTCACTTGGTCAGATCGACGCTTTGGGGCTTTTCCTCTTGTAAGTCGTCCTTCCAAGCTTCCAGCGACCACAAGCTTCTTCAAACTGTCTTCGTGTCTCCACGGATGAATTAACATTTACGTACAAACACATTCTCTACCGACCTGAGGCGGCGCTAGGCCACAGACCTAACAACGACCAGCAGGGGACAAGTGAGGTAGGAACATTTTAAGCTAAACCCACACAACTCCAATAACGAAACAAAATACTTTGTATATACTCGTACAGACAAGCATCACACACACAGATGACGCAACAGTGGTAAAAGAACTTCCTGAAATAACTGACAAAAACAACACGTAAAAACGGAAATACTTATTGCTTCAATTTGCAAAGACCTGAGTTCAGCGTTCAGGTTAATATTTATATATCTATATATCTTCTATATAAATAAAAATGTAAATGTTCGTTAATAGAAAATCTCTAATCGCCGAAAGTTCTTCACCGATTGCTTTGAAATTTTGACAATAGATTGCATTCGTATACAAGCATGTTTATATTTTTTTTTTAAATACGGCTGTATATAAAAAAGTATATAAAACAGACAAAATAACGGGAGCGCCCCCTGCAGCGATACACGCAAACTAAACAATTCTCATTGACAGTTATGTCACATTGCATTTTCGACGTTTCGGAATAAATATTAAATATCTATATAAATAAAAATGTAAATGTTCGTTAATTAAAAATCTCCAATCTCTGAAAGTTCTTCACGGATTGCTTTGAAATTTTGACAGTTTCATTTTGATTTCGAATATTAAATATTAAATAATTAAATAATAGATATTAAATAATACATATAAAAAAAGTATATAAAACAGACGATATAATGGGAGCGCTCTCTGTTGAACGTAACGGCAACCTAGCTATACTAAATATTTTATGCGTAATTTCGTAAAGTGTGCGTTGTTGACATCTAGCTCTAAAGAATAGTTGTTTCACTTCGTTTTTCAGTGCAATTAGCGGTGAAATTGAATTGTGTTGATTGATTTTCATTTGAATTCAAACCATGTGTCTCAAATTCATTTGAATTCAAACCATTTCACGGCCATGTGCCTCAACGAGACGGCGTGATGTTGTTATGTATTTTTCTGTATGTTACGAATGCGGATCCCTAGCTAATGCAACTAACGTAAACTTTTGTATTTTTATGTTTTATATCGTCGTTGTTAAGGAAAAAGTCATTAATTACCATTTTTGCTCAAAATGACATTTTTCAATTGACATTTTTCAGACGAGCCAAACAATTCAATTCAAATAAAGCAAGATCGATTTCAAATACTTATTTTTTTACTACTGGCGGAATTAAGCATCGAGTGCGTCAGAAGGTTTTCGAGAAAACGCTTTCTATAAGTATTGGCCCCGTGAACAAAGCTTTTGAATTCACTACCGCTGAGGGCTTTTTTTCAGGAAAAGACAACCGTGGAAACAGTGGTCCGGGAAATAAATATTCTGAGATAATTTTGCGGCGATTGAAGGAACACATTGAAAGTTTTCCTGTGATGAAATCGCACTACGTGCGAAAATCAAGTAAAAAGCTGTATCTTGACAAAAATTTGTCTATTTTGAAAATTTACGACTTATATAAGGAATTTTCCGAGAAAAATAATTCAAAACGCGTTTCTCAATTACAGAAACTACAATATTTCTGCAACAATTATAATTATTCCTTTTTTAAACCTAAAAAGAACTTATGTTCTGTCTGCATCAAGTATAAAACAATTAGTGATAAAAATGAGGAAACCGTTCAAATGTACCAGAACCATTTACGTCGAAGCAATTAATCGAATGCAGCATTGATGAGGAAGGCGAAAAAGTCAATTGGTTAAAGATAAAATGTCTGAAATATGAAAAAGTGAATCCAAAACAAATTTCATACAAATATGAATATAACGGTGCATATAAAAAATAATCATAACCGGCCGAGGAAGACCACGTAACACAGCAGCTGATACGGGCAACACTCTTCTTGTCAAATTGTATGACAAAATGTTGCCAATCGCAAATGCAAAAAAGAAGGATTTGTTAAAATTGTGTTCTTCAGGAGTGGTGCCGGAAGAATTTCCCAGCTGGTACGCATCTCTACCAGCTGATGATAAAGAAACTATTAGTGATTCATCCAGCGATTGTGGTGATACTTATTATTTTACATAATACTATTTTCTTTTATAAAGTTGTTCAATTTTATGCTTAATTTTACTGTGCAGAACCCTCAAAACCTTTCAAGAAAAATTAAAATTAACTGTGTAAAAATCATTAAGTGATCTTTCTCACATATTTCATCAGTAAGAAAAAACCCATTAAGTGTTAAAACTTCTTTTTCTACATCTTTCCAGTATCTAAACAGTTTTTTTCTACACATAAACATGTAGGCCAATACAATAAACCAAACAAGGTAAATATTTTCAATGAAACCAGTATTTTGGATTTTATAGAGAAAAAAATCGTTTTTCTCCATAAAGTCTAAAATGCAATTAATGACTTTTTCCTTAACAACGACGATATGTATGTTTTATGTGTATGTTTTATACATTTGTATGTTTATACATTTGAATTATTAAAAGTTTCACGTGTTTCATGCAACTAACGTAAACTTTTGACAAACGTCACATTTGATTTTAACGAACTGCCACATTTTTGCTAATTTGTAACAAGATGTATTAATTTGTCATTATTGTTAGTTTTTTGTAACGTATTTACCTAAATAACTTGCTATTTATTAGAATCGAGCCTTATATTAAAGTCGATAAAATATTTAAAATTACTGAACGTCGTTACAAGGCATTGTTTGCAATCATATTGACCGCATGCTCTCCTTCATGTTCAACAGAGTTATGGGAGAAATATAAATCGCACATAGCTGAAGATATTTTCCGTCGAATACGCGAGGAAAAATCAAATATGAACATGAATTTCTCAGCAGAAATCTACAACGAAGCGTTGATAAGAAATCGCAAACAAAGTTCTCAATCCATTGGGAATGCCATCGCCGAATCGATATGCTGCTGCTTCGTTCGATGTAGAATTGCGTCGTGAACAAAATTACAACACAGGTGATCTTTTGTCGTATGTGCAATCAAATATTCCTAAGCTAACGCTTGAGCAAAAAGGCATTTAGGATCAAATAATGCAAACTGTCAATAACGGGGCTAGATAAATCTTCTGAGTCAATAAATAATTATGTAAATTTTCGTATGTTAAACCCACGTGCAACATTTCCACAGCACTCGGCTCCCAGCTCCCACGTGCAACATTTCCAAAGCATCCGGCATGGGAAAAGTATTGCAGAAATGCAAACTTATTGTTTGGGATGAATGCACAATGGCATACAAAAAATCGCTCGAGGCTCGTGACCGATCATTGCAAGATTGGCGTAGAAACATCAGACCATTTGGGAACGCATTAATATTGCTTGCAGGAGATTTCAGGCAAACATTACCTGTAATTCCTCGATCGACACCGGTGGATGAAATAAATGCTTGCCTGAAATACTCTACTTTTTGGCAACACGTTATTTTTTTTGTTTTTTCTTTGTTTTTTAGTTCGTGTTTTTTCTTTTTTAATGTTTCGCTAACTATCTTTCTTCTTTTTCAGTGCAATCGATCTGCGTTAGTTCATCAAAATAATGCGTCGCAGAAGATCAAACTTAGATCGTCAGCGAACGAGCGAAACAGACAAAGAATGGCTCAAATACGTGCCGAGGAAGCAGCAGAGCGATGTGCAGCCAGACTTGAGGATGCACGGTTGTGAGCACGGCGATCACGTTCTGCAGCTTTAGATCTGCTTCGTTCTCAACAGAATGAACGCGACAGGCTGAGAGTAGTTGAAAGACGTAAAAAATATTGTATGACCACAAGCATTGTGAAATTAAACATATTAGAAACGTGTGCTTTCTCTTTTCTTTCTTTTTCGTTTAACCAGGCTGAGCCACAGCAACGCGTGGCCGGGTGCATCTAGTAATATTATATAATATTGTACAATACGTTATAATTTGACACTTGAAGGATTTAAATTAGACAACGAAGTAACAAAACCTATCAATTTATATCGGGCTATTTCGTAACATCACAATATATTTCCTTCGTCTCCTCCACTCATACAGCTCCGTCTGTTTGTCTCACTAATTATCTTTGATTGTTTTAAAATGTAATTCACTCGGTCCAATCATACTTTCTCGGTCATCCTCTATCATTAATCCGACTTATGCTTCATTATAAATTTTACTTATCTTTTCGTCACTCATCCGCTCAACATGCCCAAACCACCTCAATGTGCTCTTTTTACCCAATTTAACATATTAGTTTATAGTTCACATTCAACCTTAATAATTAGATTTCTTATTCTGTCATATATCGACACACTACATATTCTTCTCAGTGCACGCATTTACTCCTTTTATTCATTTTCCACGTGCAAGTTTTACTCCCAAATATTAATGTTGGCACTATGATATATTATTGAGTTTTTTTAAAACAGCGTACTGAGTTTAAACTGAAATTTAAAGTGGCAATTCTTAATAAACATTAATTATATTCCAAAAAATTATTATTTCAAAAGTTTTAAAACAATGTGTTTACCTGCAAAATATTAAAAAAAACAATTTTTGACTAACAAAATATTGATTAAAGGGAATTTTGAAAACGTTTAAAATTTCATACAACATTAAAAACACTATTCTGCAAAGTTACGCAAACCGTAAACTACGAGTATGTCAATTATTAAGAATCATTATTTCCAATAAATAATTATTTCAAAAGATAAAAAGGTGCTTACCTTAAAAATATTAAAGAAGCAGTTTTTAACTAACAACATATTGACAAAACACTTTGATTAGAGGGAATTTTAAAAACGTTTAAATTTACACTATCCTGTAAAGTTGCGTAAAATTAATTATTGTGCCTTAAAATAATGTACGATTGATAACATTCAAGTGATTTTCGGATCGCATCTAGGAGACTTATAACATAAGTGGCATTAACACAATAAAAGTGGCATATGACTAGGTACGATCTAAAAATTGCATACTTGTGCGATATTTATGTAACTTTTCAAATTTTTTATGCTGTTGAATGTAATTGAAGCTTTCAAAAATAGAAATTTCATGGAATATAGCATTATACTATATGTTATATCATACATTGAATTTTATTACACTTTCGTTGCATACAATACAACCTAGCGGGCTTATCACGGTGGTCGTTAATATTTAGCGAGCTTTAATATTTTTTTATAAACAAGTAAAATAGTCAAATTATGTTTATCGCTTACCATATTTTTTATACGGAAGCTTCTTCCTTTTCAAATTAGTTGTCGCGGACTTGACAGCTGTAACAGGTTTGCGAGTGGCTATCGGCTCTATCAAAGTTGTTCTTGTAGTTATCTGGACAGTTGAACTTGTAACTCGAGGAACCGTTGGTCTGGTCACTGGATACGCCAACTGCTCATTAGAATCTTGGTCATCAAAGTTCAGATCGTCAGCTATCAGCTTCAACATATTGTCATAACCATTTTTACCCGGATGAGGTATCATAACATTCGGTACATATTTTTCAGTTGTAGCCTTAAGGGGTGTATCAAGAATAAATGATTCATGGTTATTACCGGGGTGTATGTTGTGTACCGGATTAGTAGGGGGTAATTGTTTGACTTCCACGATTGGGTATTGATTAACTGATGTCGCAAGATCTACATTCGGTTGGGATTGTAGTAACATCTGAGGACCTGCTTGAGTAGTTATGTTGGTCGCATCACGCAGCAGAGATGGTTCGCTGACTGCTTCTACAACGATGGTGTCGTCTGGTTCAGCTAAGACGACTGGAGGAGACAGTCCGGCTGGGATATATTGGTTGATTGCGTCTCCTACGCATTTGTCGCCAATTTGTCTCGTGGGTGCGCCGCAAACACACCGCCCGAACAGATTCGCTATGAGGAATTCGCAGCGGCTCTCCACGTCCCGTAGTCTGCAGTGAGCGTTGCTATAGCATACTTCTCCAGGTTTTGCAGCTGAAAAAAGAGATAAAAAATATTTCATATATATAAATAAATAATTCTCGTTCGTACGTCGGTCACGTCACAAAACCCATGCACTTTTTTTCTCTAATTATGACAGTGAAGTTCTACACCTGAAGGAGAAAACGTCAGTGTCAAGTGACGACCATAAAAAACGAATCATTCTTCTTGAATAATACCTATATATGAAGGAAAACATATCATTTAAAATAATCAAGAAGTGACAGCTGTCATATTGGAAAAGTGATCTTTTGAATGTAAAGCAACAGTGGTGTATAAATTTGTATGTACTGACTGCGATATTTTCTATATAGGAAAGATAGGAAGATCTTGTCAAAAAGGACTTCGTGAACACAACTCCGCCTTAACGAATCCTATAATTTATTTTGAAATGGCTAATCATTGTCACCAAGAAAATCACACATTTTCTACCGATGATCCCAAACTCTTGCATATCAGTTGTAATGGAAATAAATTGGACAGGTTCGAGGCCCTAGAAATATCCAAGTAATCATTGGGATGAACATGAAGTATTCATTGGGATGAACGTCTGGTAAATACATATATTCCCAAGATCTCACCGCTGCTTGCTGAAGTTGTCTCCTGCCTCCCTCCACTCAAATCTCCAACCCGATTTTTTACCATTAGAAGCGTATATGTCAGCACCAGTTCAAACATAATTTAGTCTTGTTTGTGCTCGCCTGATGATCCAAATAGTGATATTCCACTACCAAATATTATTTTGGACTCTTAAGTCTGATTGAATATTACAATCTGTAATTATTTTTTTAAGAATAAACGAGTCTTGTTTGTGCTCCCCTGATGATGAGGTGAAAACCTTGAAACCGGTAGGGTTATACCGTTATATAAAGTGGAATAATCAGTGTTTGACTAAACAAATTGCAATGTCTTTAAACTTCCACAGTGTTAATGCCTTAACTAGAAATAAGAAATAACTAGGTTTTCGTATTCACAAAAGCTTATAAGTGCCATTAAATCAGTTTACGTAGAATGATGTCTGAAAGTATTAAAAAAACTGCTAATAATGATGCACAGTTCACCACTGATTTCGTAATATAGTAATGAGGTAGTATAAAAAATTTAATGAAACTTGTAAACAAATTGCAAAGTTGTTATCGTCGGCGAAAGTGATATAATGTTAAACATGTTGATTTTTCGACTTCTATCTTCGGACTACTTTTACTTTCAGACCTTATTTAATTTACATTAAAAATGTTGTGTGGAGTATTAACTAAAGAAGCATTTCTTAGTCATCCGCACAAAGCGATATTTTATCGCTTTATAAATCTGCCTATCGAAGGCCACAGCAAGTATCGAACCATCTGATTGTATTGAAACTTAATTCAACCGAAGAAGTTTGATTTGTTATGATTTAATTCAGTTTTTTTTTAAATTGTATTGTACATGCGACAAAATTTTGATATATCTTAAAATACTTCATTTTAGTTTTGGGTTCGATTCCCGACGGAACCCTAATAAAAGAGTACTCGGTCTGATTTTTTTTTAAATAAGGCCTTTTATAATTTTTCTGGTGGATTGGGATAAATTGTTTTCTAGCAATGTGTCTGCCAGGTTGTGCTGTATTGGACAGAAGTATAGTACAATACAAAAAAACGTTGCTGATCATGTATTTAAGTATTAAATGAACATACATATGGTACATCAACAAGTGGGATAAAAAAACCCGATCATCAGTCAATGGACTACAGTCACACTGTCAATAATTATTGGCGCTGGCTTATTGCTGATATACGAGTACATTATACGAGGCATATCCAGAAACGAAGTGTACTGAATTTTTGTACGTTACAATTTTTTTTATTTAAACAAAAAAATACGTGGTTACCGTAGTTCATATGTAAGCTATTTTTCGACATAGTCGCCATTCCTCTCAATGCAGGTGGTGAAGCGGGGTATCAACTTTTTGATGCCTTCCTCGAAGTAGTTTCCCGCCAACCCCTCCGTCCACTTCTCCACCTCCTCGTCGGTTGAAAACCTTTTTCCATCCATGTGCAGCTTCAGAGAGGTAAAGAGATAGTAATCTGAAGGTGCTAGGTCAGGGACATGCGCGGGATGGTTCAGGACATCCCATTTAAACGAGGCGAGCAGTTCCTTCGTGGCGTTGGCCGTGTGTGGTCTTGCATTGTCGTACAGCAGGCAGACTCCTTGTTCTGAATCGCCCTCCGCAATTTTTTTAGGGTCTCACAGTATCTTGCAGAGTTGATGGTCTCCCCTTGAGGCATATATTCAATTAAAATTATGCCTTGACAGTCCCAAAACACGGATGCCATGATTTTCTTGGCTGAAATTGTGGTTTTGAACTTTTTGGCGGAGGGTGAAGAGGTGTGACGCCACTGTTTAGACTGCCTTTTGGTTTCAGGCGTGTAGTGTGCAACCCAAGTTTCATCTCCAGTAACGATGGAGCGGAGAAATTCATCTCCATGGAGTTTGCAGCGCTTCAAAATCTCTTGCCTTTTTACAAAATTTCGCACTTGGCGGGAGATTGGATTGACGTTTTTCACGAAACGTGTTGTCGCGTCGACACTTCTCAACGTACTGACCTCAAACCGGTCTCGTTGCGGAGGGGAAGGGTCAGGCTACACGGAAGTGTAGCCAACATGTCGAAAATAAAATCCATCCGGTCGTGAGAGCCTCAGTACACTTACTTTCTGGATACGCCTAGTATGTATAAACAGTCACATTATTTTCTTGTTGAAATAGGTAGAAAAGGCATTTTTCTCATAATCTCTCGAAACTTCATATGAGAAAATGATAACTACATATGTTAGTAGAATATTTTCACTTGCTCTAATCGTTCATTCTTTGGCCGAATTTAATACCATCGTTCATTTTTACAGCTTAATTAATTTAAGCTCTCCGTTAATAGTGCTTTTGTCCACGTTTACTTATATATTAAAAAAAATCACAAGTGCATAAAATATAACTAATTAAGCCATGAAATAAAATTATGTGGCCTAAGATCAGAAGTGAGATGAAAAACTGGAACAAAGTATCAGATTATTTCGAAAATAATAACCGATTTTACTACCATTTCGACGTTCTTTGCTAGGAAATGTTTGTTCTGACAGTTATGAATCTGCTATATCTATTCACTGAGTCAGGCATTTAATTTACATATTTTAATCCTTCAGAAATGAGATTGGAAAAATAATAATTGCGTGTAATTTTTTTGTATGAATTTAAACATGGACATTATGCATCTCAAACAACACGTAATGTTAACCAAGCACAGTTGGTTTGAACAGTTTAGGAATGGAGAAGTCTTAAAGATGATGTGGGTAGAGGACGTCCTGCTACTGTTGAAAACGACGAATTGAAAGCTTTATTGGAAGAAAATACGTAACAAACGGTACGGGAAATGGTGCGATAATTGGATGTTGTTGCTGCTATAATTTCTGTACATTTAAAGCAAATAAGAAATTTGAATAAAATTGATAAGTGAGTTCCGCGTGAACTTAATGATAACCAAAAAATGTCGCTTTAAAGTGTGTTTTCCGTTTCTGTTGCGTAACCGTAATGACCCATTTTTCAATCACATTGATCTGAATTTAAAACAAATTACGATTTGGGTACGAAACAAATCTATTCCAGAGAAGTAACAGAAAATGTCTTTAAATAATTCATGGATTCTACTCCGTCTGATTTTTATTCTATAGGCATAAATAAACTTGTAATTCGTAGGAAAAATATCAAGCGTCAAATGGTTCTTACTTTGATTAATAAAGTTTATTTTCTTTAAAGTTATGTTTGATTAAATTCGATGATTAAAATCGATAATTATTTTTGGAACAACCTAATAAATAATCTTAGAAATTTATTAGGTTGTTCCGAAAATATTATTATTATCTTTTTGGCTGCAATAGAAAACTCTATCTCGAAGCTGTTTGTAACAGTACATGCTTATATAGTAATCAATTGTCAACAAAAATATATAAAGTTTAAAACAACAACCGTAAGAATGTTCTTTGACATCGGTTCATGGAGTAAGCCGTTAAATATGACAGAAAGAAACAGTTACTTTTTATTGTTATTTGACATACGAGTACGTGTTCGAATGACAAGAATATTTAATATGAAAAATGAGATGTTCAAGTCACATAAATCCTTTTGTTTTCTCAACGACGGTGTTTCAGTCTATGTGTCGGTCCCATTAGCTCGGATTCCTATTTAACCGCGGTCATACGCGAACTTGTTTGCGTGAACTTTCCAACGGAGCAGGGTTTTAAGTGACTCCATTAAAAGGGATTTGATTTGCTCGAATATAAGTGAAAAATTGTTGAAATATATTTTTTAATATAGGTGATGAAACATTTTTCCAATATATATGATGATACATTTTTTTCAATATAGGTGATGATACATTTTTTTCAATATAGATGATAATACATTTTTCTAATATACGAGTACGTGAATATATATTTTTTCCTATACACATTTTTGCTGACTAAAAACGGTGTATGATTTTAATTAGCGTCAATATTAAAATCTAACGGCCGCGGTTTATTTATTTGAGTTTTCCGTTAGATAAGATGAACATTTTTACAAAGAATCCTTTTGAAGGATTACCCCCTAGATAAGTAATTGTTATATTTCTTTGAAGAAGATTAAGAAAATTGAATGTTTAGTTATTTTGTCAAAATGATGCGCGGGGAATTCTGTGAAGCACGCGGCAACATTTTATGAGTGGGGGCGGACGCGCTGCTTAGAGGGAACACTGTTAGTAAATATTATAAGAGTTACATTGTTTTTTAGCATTTCATGAATTGATTTTTTGAACATTTTTAGAAATAAAAGGCATTGTAGCGATAGCCAAATATTGTGATTGTACAAAAATCGAAAATATTGAGTTGAGGGGGACAGACAGCTTGAAGAAAATGACAGAGGTAAAAACGCGGCTGAGGAAAGAGCTTCCAAAAGAAAAAGGCCACTTAACGTCCTAGACTACAATAGCTTATTAGTATTGTAAAGGACACGCAGGTGTTTGCATTCACAATTGGAGGGGACGTCAGCTAATACCTGCATGGACTGTAATGCTACGGATGTAAGATAAGACGTGACTTAAGAATATTAGTGAAAAATGGTTTTGTGATAACAGATTCTTTAAAATCAGGACGTGAGAGTTTCGCAACTGTAATGTTGAAAAATACTTCCTTAACACGTTGTTGAATTTAAAAGAGCTGCATTACACCAGACATTATCTGATGGCATTTATTGTTGACCTTGAGGGAATTCAAAGGTCATGTGAGAAGGCACTTAGAAGCCTCACGTGAACGGAACCTAGTCATTTGGTGTAGCTATGGGTGTTCACGACTAGCTGGTACTCCGCCAGTTCCCAAGACTAATCCGAGGATCCATTTTCATTCGTGCACTCAAAGAAATAATCGTAAATAAAGAGAAACAATGATACACGGCATTGTTGCTCCATTCTACTCTATGATTTGAGATCTGTACTCAGTGATCAATGAAATGCAATATGACGGTGTTTTCCCGCGTATTCCTTTAATCACTACTGCACGCTGTTGGGTGATGATAGCATCTTATTTTATAGTAATTTACGATTATTTGGCATATTATTAATTTGTAATAATGAAAAAATTATATAAATATAATATTATGACGACATCATCATTTTGGCACTACAATCTAGTCTGGATCCTGAGCTCCTCCGGGATAATTGTAGTTCCCATCGATCTTGATTCTGGACAACTCATCGTCGGTTCTTCATTTGTAGCGTCAGTATGTACCTGGAGACTGTCTCCCCATCTCAATGACTTGCCAACTCATTGACGTTCTTCAATGTTGTTAGTCACGAAGCGCATTGGAAGGCGAGACTTTCCCATTCATCAGTCTTCCAATCTTTATATATTTGATTCACGCCAAGTTCTCGGTTGAGGTTGTACACGCCATCGTTGTAACGTCTGCGGCAAACTCAGCTATCAAACATATCTCCGAGAAATTTTCTAAGTACCTTTTTTCGGAGATGTTTATGCTACTCTCGTTTTTCCGTCATTGTCCATGTTTTGATTGCGTATATTAATACTGGACTCATCAACGTCTAGTATATAATATGTCGAATTTGTTATCCTGTTTACAACTCAAATCTTGTGTATATTCTGCAGTCGAAAGCAGAATTCACATATTGTGAACAGATTTTTTTTTAATATTAGGTCTGGATATTTTGTGGTCCCAGTTCGTTTTGAAACATAACGGATATGTAGTTTCTCTCCTTCATTGGCACTGCATCGCATCCTATACTTAGACTTGCTCAGCACCTCAGCCTCCAACTCAACTTCCTTCACTGTAATTCAAGAGAACAACTTTAGTTGCTGTATCTACAGTGAGTTCAGTTCCAGAAACTACCAGCATGGGAACATTATATGTCCCTCAGAAGACCTTAAATAAAGTGAAAATAAAAAGTACGATACATTTTCGTCCCAATACAGCAACAATGAAGTAATATTCTTAAAGCTCATTTACACACAACCCAAGGATTAGAATTAAACACCAAGGTCAAATGAAAACTTGTCCTAAATTCCCACCTATATAGATATAGATATCTGTTAATATATAGATATCTGTTAATCTATCGATATGAAATTAAACTCTATGGTATTATATAAATCACCGATAAGCAAAATCGCTATAGCTAATCGCTTTCAAAATCATATTTTTTTATTCTGTAACGGTTTATAATATTGACTTTCTAATCATCTTTACTTTTTGATCTAACATATGTAACCGCTTTACGATTAATATGTCTCATCAAGTTCGAAACGCTCTGTTTATTTATTTTAATAACCTGTTTTCGAGTTTAGTTTGACAACCGCTTTATCTTTTATAATTATTGGTTGTATAATGTATGTCATGTATCTAAACAATAATTTAATAAAATTATTTAACCATTTCAAAAGCTCTTTAAATGTGGTACTATCAAAGAATGTTGAGATTCTTATGGGTTGACAAAGTCCTTAGTGATGACATTTTGAAACGTATGGAGACAGATAAAGAAGCAACAAAATGAGAAAATTAGAGTACATACTTTGAACATATAATGCGAGAGAAAAATATGAGACCCTTCAGCAGATATAGAAAATTCAGGGCAGAAGGAGTATAGGAAGAAGACGCTTTTCTTGGTTGAATAACTTGTGGAGTGGTTTCATTGTGGTACCCAAAGGCGCCGCGATCACATGTATACTGTGTGCGACATACTTTTACTCAGACCAAGTAGTTTCAACATAAAATAGATTACAAGGCATTCGTTGGTAGAAAGGGGGAGGGGGATTTTACCCAGTCGTACCGACTGACAAATGAAGATATAACCCGTCGAAAATTGTTAAAAAAGAGAGGCTAGATACTTATAAATACGAGTATGCAATAAAATCAATAAAATAAAAATGATTCACTCATTTTACTTAGAAAAATCTCAAGTCTTAGTGAATGTGCTAAAATAAAATCTTAATGCATATTTACAAAACGACACCCATCTTCGAACAATTTTCTTCAGTATTTTCACTAAAGAATGAGGCGTCGATTTTGATATTTCTCAATATACTCGTATATTCGAATGTGACAAAAATAATGAAAAATGAAAATCTTTAAACTTTTTTTTAAAAAAAGTTTAAAAAATATTCTAGCAATATACAATTTGTTTAAAATTATGTATGTTAAGAATCGACGCATTCTTTAACGAATGCGTCGATTCTTAACATATAGTACGTAAATTTTAGCACACATACAAATCTACACAATTATCAGATATTGACATACTACACAGTATTTCAATACACATTCATATTACAACAGAATCGAAAAACAATAAAAATAAATCTCCCTTTAAAATCGCATTTGCACCTTCCACAGATGAATTGCGACACAAAATCTGTCAAGATCAATATTTTGAGAATAATAGTATGTCCCTTTCTTTCTTGGGTACAAGGGAAACCAAGATGATGGCTGACAACACCAACAAAATAGCTTGAAAGAATTTATTGGTAACAAGTGCGAACTTGTCACCCGTCTGATTTATGTAAGTCAATTACAGTGAAACACCGTTTTTACCCTTTTGAAGGGACTGATAAAAAAAACGTAATTAGAGGGAAAACGTAGATTGGGGGTTAGAAAAAAAAATTGAAAAATTGAAAATTATGTTTTATTTAGATAATCACGCAAATCGGGTTGTTACATATTTTTGTGCTGGTTTACAGCTCTTTCGATCTTATAAATCGATAAGAAAGTTTCATCTTGTACGTTTTCAATGCTAGTAAAGTAGCTTTTAAGCCCTCAATACGCCTCATAGCATCCTCTTTTATTGGAATTGAATGAATTAAGTTTACCTCTTCTTCACCAGATACTCGTAATTCTTGGTCGGATAAGTTTTCGTGGATATTACTGTCCACTATATAATCGATATCCATAACTTAAGATGTCATCACAATTAGAGTAGGAACATCCGTCTGCTTCCAATCTTCAGCCATCTCCAAATCAACACTTAGAGATTCCCCGCAAACTGATCACCACAGAGTGCCTCTTCATGAAACCATCTATCCAGCCATTTGATGCAGTATCTCCTTCGATATTTAATCGAGACGCAATGTGCAGGACCTTGCCTCTGATTCGCTAAATTTCCCACCAATTGCATCGTATTACACGACTCGTGTAACCTTGACCATGAGCGCTGCAGGTGCACACGTGTCTATAAATAGAAACAAAATATTTATGCTTCCTAATATTCATTTCAAATATTTTAAATCGTCGCGCATTTAATTAAATATGTTTATAGATTGATTTGCATTTTAAATATTTCAAACGTAAATTGTAGATTGATTTTCATTTTAAATATTTCAAACGTAAATTGCGGGGAATAAAAACGTAAAAGCGGGTACTAAATGTATATTACTAAAATAAAACGGGATTGTAAAAATTGAACGCAAATAGCGGGAAAACGTGAATTCCGGGCACGTAAAAACGGGGTTTCGCTGTAATAGAATTCCCCGACAATGCTAAAAAAATGTTTCCATAATCTTTTTTGAACTTGTGTCACCTTGACTTTTTTAGACCGTGGTGATCCCGGACGATGTTACTCCATCGAGTTCTTTTTTACAGAGAATCATGGTTTAAACCATTCATCCTTGTGACAATTGACTCGCCTATTTATTTTACTCGCCTATTTATTCTCATCTCAACGTATTAAAAAATATTTGCAACATTCAACAAGTCGTTGCTACTCACGAATTTTAGCACCCATCTTATGCTCACCTGATTCATGCCAAGCTGTCAGTGAGAAATATTATGAGTTATCAAATAATTAAAACAATGGTGTTTAAAAAAAGTGGAGAAAAACTCTTACGAAGAGCTTACATACTACGTACAATACGTCTGCTTGAACTTCTGATGCTATGAAAATGGCTGTGAGATATTCAAGAATGAATTCGCCTACCGTACATCACTGATCAAGTCCCCGGTCCCTACACTTTCGTTGCATACAGTACACCCTGGCTGGTTTATTGTTATGTGGCAATTTCTTTGAACAACAAAAGAGGCCTTAAGAGAAGTCTGGATTTTTTATAAATCTTGGCTCCAACGGGAATAAAACCCGCAACCTCGGACTGGAAGAGGGACGTCCTACCACTAGACAATGGAGGTCGTCTTATGTTTTATAAAGTATAATCAGATTGCCGGATTAAAAGTCAACAAATCATAATACATTTGACAATGGAGATTATTTTCGACCATTTTTAATTAAATTTTTGGAGTATATACTATGCGTATCCAGAAAGTAAGTGTACTGAGGCTCTCACGACCGGATGGATTTTATTTTCGACATGTTGGCTACACTTCCGTGTAGCCTGACCCTTCCCCTCCGCAATGAGACCGGTTCGAGGTCAGTACGTTGAGAAATGTCGACGCGACAACACGTTTCGTGAAAAATGTCAATCCGATCTCCCGCCAAGTGCGAAATACGCGGCGTCATCCGTTATCTCGTTTGGAAGAGAAAACCTCCGGTTGAGGTTTATAATGAGGTGAAAACTGCATATGGTGATAAATCTATGAATCGTACGAGTGTGTACAAGTGGTGTCACGAGTTTAAAAACGGTTACGTCACACCTCTTCACCCTCCGCCAAAAAGTTCAAAACCACAATTTCAGCCAAGAAAATCATGGCATCCGTGTTTTTGGACTGTCAAGGCATAATTTTAATTGAATATATGCCTCAAGGGGAGACCATTAACTCTGCAAGATACTGTGAGACCCTAAAAAAATTGCGGAGGGCGATTCAGAACAAGAGAAGAGGCATGCTGACAAAGAGAGTCTGCTTGCTGCACGACAATGCCAGACCACACACGGCCAACGCCACGAAGAAACTGCTCGCCTCGTTTAAATGGGATGTCCTGAACCATCCCGCGCATTCCCCTGACCTAGCATCTTCAGATTACTATATATTTACCTCCCTGAAGCTGCACATGGGTGGAAAAAGGTTTTCAACCGACGAGGAGGTAAAGGAGGAGGTGGAGAAGTGGACGGAGGGGTTGGCGGGAAACTACTTCGAGGAAGGCATCAAAAAGTTGATACCCCGCTTCCCCACCTGCATTGAGAGGAATGGCGACTATGTCGAAAAATAGCTTACATATGTACTACGGTAACCACGTAATTTTTTTGATTAAATAAAAAAATTGTAACCTACAAAAATTCAGTCCACTTACTTTCTGGATATGCCTCGTATTTTCGGTGGTATAGAAAAATCATTAGTCATACTAAAAAATAATTAACGCATCTAAATGGATAGTATAAATCAGTAATTTAGATCCAAATATTGATAACTTTGTTTTTAACTGTTTATATGTACGAGTATATGAGTACAGCTGCCCCAAAAAATGTATTATGTACACACCTTGAAAGATAAATTCAGTGCTTTTTTAGTTATCGCAAATCCTCAAACTGATGGCCGTTTTGGTTCATGCACTACTGATGACGTGGAGCAATGGAATCACAAATATCACGAATCATTTGGTTTGGCATTTGGGCGCATTCTCTTTCAAATGCTGCTCTCAATTCAAGAGTGTATACATTTTTTTGGGACTCCCAATAAAACTGTAAGAAATGAACTGTTTGTTTTTATATGCATTTTGTGTAATTTTTATAAATAAATGTGCAAGTCATTGATGTTTTTTTTTATTTGAAGTTTTTATACGTTTTTGGTGGAAGCTGCCAAATTTAAATAAACGTTGAATTTGAACTATAATATTTTTATACATACGAGTACCTACATATCATCACGCCATTTTCCAATCGGGGACGGTAGAATGGACTGAGTGTTACACAGCACCAGACTTTCCTATGTCGATACACATATTCTGCCTCTTCTACACCCATAAGCCTTCTCATAAACTCATGCGATTTCTTCAACTTTCAAAGTTTCCTTCTTTTAAAATTTCATTCACTCGATCCAACTACACTTTCCTTGTTCTCCTCTACAACCATATTTTTATATACTACTGATTATAATGTATTATATTTTCAATATCCTCAGACCAGAACGTTTATATCTTATAACAAACAATATGAATAATCTAAGTCTGTTCTGTGGGTGATTGCTATTATCACACTGCATCTACTTCTTGTCTTTTATGTAAAGCAGTTAAATTGAAATTAGTTGACTCCGCACAGAATAATGAGACGAATTAGAAAAGGAATTCACGAAATTTCGTACGTGAGGGAAGGTGCCACATAGAGAGGTGTCTTACGTGATTTGAAGTCATAAAACGTTGAAATTTGTGGATCGATGGTAACCAAAAATACATAATGAGATTGCGCAAGTTCTCGCACGCTCTCTTGAGGGGCTGAGAATGTCGTTAATATTCAACCGAAACACGTTGTTGCACTGTTTGAGTATAGTAACAGGTGAAAATACGATATTATTTTTGACAGACCGTTCATTTGATGTACACCCATATCTCACTTTACGGAAGAGATACTTCCCTGAAAGATTAGGGAAAAAATATGTACTCGAATTCGATTTACTGAAATAATCATATTCATGTACTCGTACATATACTCGTATATATATATATAGGTTAGTCAAAACGTTTTGAAAGCGACATCTATGGAGCAGTAGAAAAACCAAAATTTCTACGCCATTTTAATATTTCATCTTTCATAAGAACGTACTCAAAATTTCATTTCGATCTGTCAATTCATTCTTTGTTTACAAGCCATTTGAAGTTGACGTGTCAGTGTATTTTTTAACAATGGAAAAACCGAATATCGTGCAGTGATTAAATTCTTTGTTTTGGAAGGTTTACCGTCTACTGAGATCCATGCAAAGATGGTGAAAGTATTAAAAGAGTCTTCTCCTTCATTTCCAACCGTTCACCGATGGGTTTTGGAGTTTAAGCGTGGCCGTACAAGCGTTGAAGACGATCCACGCTCAGGACGTCCAAAAAGTGCATCAACACCAGAAATCATAGCGAAAATACAGGATATGGTTTTGGAAGATCATCGATCGACTGTGGATGTGATAGGTGACACCATAGGCATCTCACATGGAACAACATGGCATATTTTGGCTGAAGTTTTGGGTTTCAAAAAACTGTGTGCACAATGGGTGCCGCATTTGCTAACAATGCAACATAAACACGTTCGAATGCGACTTTCTGAGCAACATTTGGAGCAATTTCGAAAGGATAAAAAGGATTTTCTGCGTTGATTCATCACTATGGATGAGACTTGGGTCTACCACCATGATCCTGAATCAAAACAAGAGGCTAAGGAGCGGTGTGAACCAGGCACTTTGGCTCCGAAGCGAGTTCGTGTCCAGAAATCGGCCAAGAAGGTGTTAGCGTCAGTTTTTTGGGATGCAAAAGGAATTTTATTGATAGATTATCTCCAAACTGGTAAGACAGTCAACTCTGATTATTATTGTGACCTTTTGGACCAGTTGGATGAAAAAATTTGTGAAAAAAGACCCGGTTTGCAGAAGAAAAAAATCATTTTTCATCAAGACAATGCACCTGCTCACACAGCTCAAAAAATCATCGCGAAAATCAGTGAATTGGGGTACGAATTGTTGCAGCATCCACCCTATTCGCCAGATTTAGCTCCCTCTGACTTCTGGCTGTTCTCACACCTCAAAAAATTCCTTCGTGGAAAGCATTTTTCATCAAACGAAGAGGTTATAGCCGTCGTAGAGGAGTATTTTGAAGGCCTTCCAGAAAGTCACTTCCGTGATGGGACAACAAAGTTGGAAGATCGTTGGACCAAGTGTATTGATCTTATGGGAGACTATAATGAGCAATAAAAGTGATTTCCCCCCAAAAAAATGTATTTTCATTTCCGCTTTCAAAACTTTTTGACTAACCTACACTATACGATATTATTACCATCTACAAGAGGGCGCGCAGACATGCAATGTATAATAATTGAAATAGTTGATTTTTTACTATGTTACTGCATCCATTAAAGCGTCTTCCAACCACATTGCTCTTATACATGATTGTTAAATTAATTCAAATATAATTCGGTTTTCTAATTTAATCCGAACATAATTCTTAATGCGAACATAATTCGGTTTGTGGAAAATCTTTCTAAATTGCGTGATATTAATTTAAATGTCACATTACACAATTAAAAAATATTGAAAATCACTAAATTTAAAAATAATATACTTTTACTAGAATCAATATTTTTCTTAGAAAATGTTAATTCAGATATCAATTTCGTTCGACAAGATAAAACGATAATCTTTCCCATTTGGATTTTTTTAAGTAGATATCGTTTTGCAATTATATACTCGTGCATATGAGTCAATATAATAAAACCAATTTTTAACACATGAACCGAGAACATTACTTAACACAGATTTAGCATTTGGTGCACTGTACGAGCATGTTTATACTCGTAATATTAAATGTTAATTTGGGCATAAAAACCGAAACTGAAATTTTAACTTACATTTTATAATACTTTGATATTTGTGCATATGTTATAATATTTTTTTGTTATGGTTTTTACATTATTTTACACTTTTTGATTGAATAAGATATTTTGTTAATCCAATGAAAAACTTCGATAGATAAAAAAAATATTAACATTGATAATTGGGGAGCGTTTATAAAAAAAATAACATCAGGTTTTGATATGTACTTCTACATCTATGTAAATCATGCACAATAACAGTTTTGTTCAGAAAGAAACGTTTTATCTTGTTAACATTTGGAGGTGAGTAGGTACTGTTGGTTTTTGTATAGATATACTAAAGAAACTTTTGTACTGTACTCACTTATAAACGGAAAGTATTTACTTCGTGCTTCTTCAAATGTAAATCTATTACATTCAACGTAGGAAAAGCACTTAGTATTGGGTTAATGCAAAAGTTCGTCCCACTTTTTATACGAAAATCGAAGAAATAATCATCATATCACAGTTAAAGTTTTGTAATAATTTTAATGATGATGCCAATATTAAACTTAATTTCCACATTCCAATAATATGGATACATTCTAAGTAAAACAGCGTAGTGTAAATTATATGGGAAGAATATTTTTTCCATAAAGTAAATATTTAGATCACGTTATCTTTCCAATGTTACATAGTTGGCACAAAACATAACTCTCAAAACAATTTGCTCATAAAATTGGAGTTTCTCAAAGCGTAATAGAACGTCGCATGGTACACCTATCAGATAGTACAGATTGGCTCGATCCGACCACCACCATTCACGCCATTATGGGAGACAAATTCATTAGCGCGATCTACACGAAATCTTCTTTTATTATAATAACTTGACGCCTGGTATGGCGCAGTGCGGGCTGTACGCCTTTGTACCCCTTGTATTGTGTTGGTAGCATGTGAATTTGTACGGCTGTATGGGCCTGTTTATTTGTAATTATTTTTGTTGTACTTAATTGTTTAATTTTTTTTTATATATAATCTGTCCTTAATGTGTTGAGTACTCGCTATTGACTCATTTATTGTTATTTTTATTATTATTAAGTACATTGAACCCTTTATTTATGTTTATAAATAAATAAGCGCTACGCCACGTAATGATAAAAAAGTAACCGATCAGAAGGATCCTCTTCCGGATCCTCTTATTTGGTAAGACGCTTGAATTTCGCTCGAGATTTTCAGGTTCTGTTCTACATCTTTTCACGTAGAGTAGAATTAGCAACACGTGCAATGACCGCGA
Source organism: Odontocerum albicorne (assembly GCA_949825065.1). Lineage (NCBI taxonomy): Eukaryota > Metazoa > Arthropoda > Insecta > Trichoptera > Odontoceridae > Odontocerum > Odontocerum albicorne. The sequence continues at coordinate 18,359,287 of OX463840.1, forward strand.
GTTCCGTGTATACTCCAGTGATTCTAAGTCCGAATGCTCGACTCATGATGCTGAAGACAATATTGGTTCCCGGCCACGCTCTTCATTATGCTTGAATAACCAATTTGAATATATTGAACCACACAAATGAAAAAAAAAACTATATACGGGCAAATAATCGGATACGCTCAGCCGACAATCGATTCCTTATATTATATAATATTTTATATAATATATGATGATGGCGTACACTTCTTTCATTAGCACAGTTTAGCAAACAAAATCACTCCATACATACATAACACCATCAAGCCATTTCGATGTTACCATCAAGTCATTTCTCTGTTGAAGTAGCTAGAGAGAGCAGATCGCCAAACTTTTCTATCACAACATCCTTCGTCTACTCCACATACTTTTATTGGCCATCCTCTACCACAACTCTTAGTTATACAACTTATACTTACATTATAAATTTGTTTAATCCATCCGTTCAATATGTCCAATCCACCTCAACGCGCCTTTTTCCTTACTCATATTTATCCTTCTAAATTACATTTTTTATTCTGGCATACGTTGACACACCACATATTCTTCTCAGTGCACGTATTTTCACTCTATTTATTCATGTAATTTAGTGTATTGTTTGACTTGAATATATTTATTAGGAAGTCACTCCATCGGTACTGGAATTATGTAAGCTTCATTATATTCAACTCGATATTTGAATATATCTGTTAGGAAGTCACCTCATTTGTATTGGAATTATGTAAGCTTCATTATATTCAACTCGATATTTGAATATATCTGTTAGGAAGTCACTCCATTTGTATTGGAATTATGTAAGCTTCATTATATTCAACTCGATATTTGAATATATCTGTTAGGAAGTCACTCCATTTGTATTGGAATTATGTAAGCTTCATTATATTTAACTCGATATTTGAATATATCTGTTAGGAAGTCACTCCATTTGTATTGGAATTATGTAAGCTTCATTACATTCAACTCGATATTTGAATATATCTGTTAGGAAGTCACTCCATTTGTATTGGAATTATGTAAGCTTCATTATATTCAACTCGATATTTGAATATATCTGTTAGGAAGTCACTCCATTTGTATTGGAATTATGTAAGCTTCATTATATTCAACTCGATATTTGAATATATCTGTTAGGAAGTCACTCCATTTGTATTGGAATTATGTAAGCTTCATTATATTCAACTCGATATTTGAATATATCTGTTAGGAAGTCACTCCATTTGTATTGGAATTATGTAAGCTTCATTATATTCAACTCGATATTTGAATATATCTGTTAGGAAGTCACTCCATTTGTATTGGAATTATGTAAGCTTCATTATATTCAACTCGATATTTGAATATATCTGTTAGGAAGTCACTCCATTTGTATTGGAATTATGTAAGCTTCATTATATTCAACTCGATATTTGAATATATCTGTTAGGAAGTCACTCCATTTGTATTGGAATTATGTAAGCTTCATTATATTCAACTCGATATTTGAATATATCTATTAGGAAGTCACTCCAGTGGTACTGGAAATATGTAAATTTCATTATATTCAACTCGATATTTGAATATATCTGTTCGGAAGTCACTCCATTGGTATTGAAATTATGTAAGTTTCAGTATATTCAACTCGATATATGAATATATCTATTAGGTGTTAACATAAGTTGTGCCCGTTTTTTTCCAAATGAAGAGAACAAGAGGACACAACAAAAAAAAATTACAACAAATTAGTCAATAATGTATTCTACTTCATTGTTTACAACTTCTTGCCAACGTTCTACAAGTTTTTCAATGCCCGTGCGATAAAAACCATCCGGTCTTGACTCAAGGAATTCGTCCAACCATGTCCGCAATTCGACGTCATTATTGAAGGAAACGCCGCGCAAATTGTTCGAAAGCGACCGGAAAAGGTGGAAAGCCGACGGCGCGAGGTCTGGAGAATATGGAGGGTGCGGCAGGACTTCCCAAACAAGCGTTTGAATGGCATTTTTCGTAATGTTGGCGATGTGAGGGCGGGCGTTATCGTGTTGCAGAATAACGACATATTGCCGATCCGGCCTTTTTTGTCGAATTGCAGTGTTGAGCCGCTACATTTTCAGAATGTGTAGCTCCGCGTTAACTGTGATTTCGTTCAAGTATATCGTAGTGGATGACGCCTTGCCAATCCCACCAGATGCAAATCATCGTCTTGCGCGGATGCAAACCTTGTTTCGCTCTGGGCGTTGCTTATTGACCATAACTCACCCATTCTTTCCGTTTCTTCATATTCACATAAAGGCACCATTTTTAATCACTAGTAATTATGCGGTAAAGGAAGCTTTGCTTGTGGTCATGCGTAGCTCGATGACGCGCGAGCAAACTAGCAGAATTTGTCGAATGTTGATTTTTGTTGTTTTCATTCAAATCATGTGGAACCCAAGCGCCGAACTTCTGGACTTTTCCCATTGATTTAAGATGGCGGTATACAGTCATGTGACTACAATTCATCTGCTTAGCCAATTCTACGGTGGTTTGAAAAGGATCTTCATGAATAATATGGTTTAAGCGGTCCTCATCGACGTCCACTGGTCGTCCGAAACGCTCCATGTCTTTCAGGTCGAAATTACCGTTTTTGAAACGCAAAAACCATCGACGAGCTATCCTTTCATTCATAGTATCTTCACCATACACTTCGCAAATATCGCGAGCAGTTTTGGCAGCTTTATTCTTTCGATTGAACGCGAACAGAAGGAGGTGTCGAAAATGCTCACTTTCGTCTACTTGACATTCCATTTTGAAGGCTTGTAATCAAATAAAATAATACATGTAACGTAAAAGCAAACACAATATCTTGTAGACCAGAAAATTTTCTTTCGAATGGCGTATAACCTTTACTATTTTGTTTTTACTTTTGGTGCTCATTTTTAAATTTGGCAAAAACGGACACAACTTATGTTAACACCTAATATTAGGAAGTTACTACATTGGTACTGGTTATGTAAACTTCAGTATATTCAACTCGATATTTGCATTGCAGTACATTTTGAGTATCAAAATATTGAACAATAGTTCATACTCTATGTATCATTGAACAATCATACGTTTATTTAAAGTTTGTATTTATTATGACTAACAGGAAGCTTGAACTTGTATAAACGAAATATTTGTATGTACAATGATAATTGTAATACTTATGTAGATAAAAATATTATTGTAACATGTTTATTTTGTATTTTAACCCTTAATTGGGCGCCAGGAAACTGATTATGTTAAATAATATTGTTATCAATGAAGAAGTAAAAAATATACACTAAAAAATAACCCGTTAAATTGTTTTCCAAATTTATTACAAACAAAAAATACAGACATGTGAGAAATAATTTCCTATTGCCCAACAAAAATAGTTAAAAAGCAAAAAAATACTGAAAAAATTTAATTTAAGTTATTGGAACTATTAAATTTTCCAAAACAATCTATACACAAATGAAAAAATAATAAAAAAACAGGGATGAATTGAAAAAAAAAATCTCATTAAGATTATGAGGAACAAGTTTTTCGAACCCAATATATTACCTTGATCAAAAAGTTTTAGGACTTAAAATCGAAAATACAAATTTATTCATCAAAATCGATATGGTCCTCTTCAAAGTACTCCCCATCGACTGCAACGCACTTACGCCAGCGCTTGATCTAATCCTCGAAACACCGCTGGTACTCAATTTTCGGTATGTCCATCAGAGCCGTCTTCGATTTTTTCATGACATCCTCTCGGGTGCTGTAACGCGTTCCGCGAAGCGGTTTTTTAAGTCGGTTGAACAGGAAAAAGTCACAGGGAGCCAGATCAGGTGAATTCGAAGGCTGCTGGATAGTAATCGTGTTGTTTTTGGTCAAAAACTCATGGAAATCATGTCTTTCGCGATTTTAACGCGGTCCTTTTTTTGCATGAAATTGAGGTCTTTCGGCACCAGTTTTGCAGCGACACGTCTGAGGCCTAAATTACTAACCAAAATGTCTTGAACGGATCCATAAGCGATGTTCAAGTCCTCTGCCAGCTCTCTAATGGTCAATTTGCGGTTTTCGGCCAACATTTCTTTGATTTTATCGATGTTTTCATCGGTTTTCGTCTGCCACTGCGTTCGTAATCCTCAACCGACTCACGACCACTTCTGAAGCGTTCGTGCCACCGAAAAACACTTCTCCAGCATTTCCAAGGTCTGCGGACCGTTAAATCCGTTTTTCACACAAAATTTAATGCAAACTCGTTGATGCCATTTTCAAACTTGTAAAAAATCGAAAACACGCACAAAGGTAGATGTACTCAGTAGAGCGTAACTTTTACAAATGTCAAGCTATGACGCTGACATTTGGAGGGACGTGTCAATGATAGATGTGGTAACCTAACAACAAAAAAAAAGAATTCCAATCGGGTGACTGACAGCGCCACACGGTGGCCGGTCCTAACACTTTTTGATCAAGGTAGTACTCATCACTTTCATCATCTGAAGATAATAATTGGGATAGAATATTTTGTATTTCCACATCCTTCAAATATACCTAAAAATAAAACGAAAAAATAAGTATATTTTAAAGTATTTAATCATTCCAGTGTAAAAATGAATTTCCTCGATATCATTATTCAACATATAAAAAGGCAATAGTAATATAATTCCCACATTACATTATTCGATATAACCTAAACAGGCAATAGTAACATATTTCCCAGATGTTTCAAACAGTCAAAACATATTAAAATCTTCAGACAATTTAGAGATACTATAACCTAATAAATAAAGTAACTCAAAAAGAACAATAATCTAAGAAAATACTCAACTTACCGGATTTTTTTTGGGCATGATTATCAATTGAACACTCTTTAGACGTTGCAAGAACACGATGGCATCGAAATGTGATGTAGCGTTATGTTTGACGGTTGACAATATCTATGGTTATGCTTCTTCTGAATGATTTTTTTTCACATTTCATAGACAAATATGTTCATTTTATTTATATGACATTTTGTAGGTAATACTTAGTTGTTGCTCTATAGGAACATGGATACTATCAAGTGGGAAATATTTTCCTACGGTCCAATTAAGGGTCAAAGTGTTTTATTACCGGCAATATCGCTCTATTTGAAGTTAAATTTTTTGAGTAAGATTAGGTTTTAGGTGGAGTTATTTATTGAAATATTAGCATATTCTTTACTTGAGAGGTGGGAAAATACGCCTAAAAATATAGAAGCTTACATACTCGTATAATGTATGATACAAATGACAAGAATTATGAAACCAACGAGGTTCGAGTGAAAAGTATTAATACTCGTATTTTTTAAATATGACGGACGCTACTGTGCAAGCTTAAATATAAAATTAATTATGTAATATAAGGTAGTCATATTGTATTATATTTTCCATAGAAAAGTATGGTTTATGTCATTTATTTATTACTATGGTGATGGATAATTCTTCTAGATCGAGGAATATTGTGTACATTAAATTGTTTTGTGTAAGTTTGGCAATTTCCATGCTGTTGTTAGTAACATGCATGTTGTCCTCTCGGGATTTACGGGCTAGATTCCTGCTGATGCTCAATTGCTGAAAAAATAGTTCCATTTAAGGTTTCTTTGAAATTTTCAGAAAATGATTTATAGAAAACATATTAGCTTTTTGTAGGAATATGAGTTAGTTATTAAGGCTTTATTTAATTTCTTATTTGTTAACAATTATTTTTTATTACTGTATATATGTATATATACTTTGTTATTTCTCTTCATGTTTTGTACATAATTGGGTTTAATCTGCATATGTCAGCATTGTTAAATAAAGAAATATCTCTCCAGTTGGTTGGAAGAGATTACCACGTGATAATACAAGCACCAGATTCTACTTAGTACAAATAAAGTGTATTTTAATGCAAGCTGTTGCATCTCAGCAAGCACACAGTACTTAAATATGTTTCAATGGCTTGGAGATTCAAGTTCAAAAACGATTATCAGGTTTAATATGTAATTGTTACCACTTATTTACCTTAGAGTAAGTAAGTCGTGACTAATTTGTGGGGATTGGGTTTCAGAAGGTTTTTGGTAATCGAGGTATAATCAGCCTTGATCCCTTGAATTGTTTATTCATTAACTCGCTGTTTCTTTTATCTTACGTGTTCGAATCACTCATTCAAGTGATAGGATCCGATTGAAAATGATCGCTTGTGCGTGGTTGAAACGATGCGAAATGGGAGGAAAGCGCATCACTTAAACTTAAAGAAAACAAATTAATGAAACACAACCCTCTACAGTGCATTGGGATGCAAATTTGCATCATGATAATTTAAAAAATATGATAAATGCGAGACCATATTTTGGGAATAAAATACACTAAAATAATGTGGTACAACTATTTCTCTTGTTGACTTTGCAAAAAAAAAGGCGTTTTTATAGTATATCAATGTTTTTTTTTTATTCTGACAGTTGGAGGAATGGCGGATTCAACTTCTTACTGCATTTCAAGAATTAATTAAACCATAATTTAAGTGTTTTACAAGTTGAAAAAGGGAAAAATAGTAACAATTCAGGTTTGTTTTATTTTTTACACAAGAATTTTCACGTAAAAACTTATCTGCATGGTAAAAATCAACAAAATATGTGTGAAGCAAATTTGCATCATCATGCATTTTTTCAATAAAAAAAACACTAAAAATTGTTTTTGATTTTTTTCATTATTTTTCCCTTATATACATCACTTTTTCTATGTTGAGTATACATTTCATCAAAATCCATGATGTCATGCATTGTAGGGTTTTTGATATTTTATAAATTAAACTATTATAAAATGTAACTATTGGATGGAATCTTTTCATTCCAAGAATGTTTAACTCAAATGAATAAAAATTTTAGTGATAACAATTTATATGATAAGAAATTTTATAAAATGAACGAGTAATAAATCTTTGATATAGTCAGTTCTTTGATAGCGCTTAAGACGTTTGTATAGGTACTAAAAAGTACGTTTTGAAAGCCTTATTTTTTAAAGATATCGATAGTACATTTTTAAGTGGAAATAAAAAAAAATCAAAATGTCTTTTACTAATTTTCAATTGGATTGTTTAGAGTCTCACAATCAATACAGAGCCGAACATGAAGTTCCTGATTTGGTTCTAAGCGAAGAACTTTGCGCTGTAAGTCAAGAGTGGGCAGATTATATCGCAAATATAAATTGCATGCAGCACCGAACAAATTCAGGATATGGAGAGAATATTTATTCAATGTGGACGTCAGACCGTAACCATGAAGTGCAAGGACGGGATCCAGTGGACAGCTGGTATGAGGAGATCAAAGATTATACTTTTGGTGTAGAGCCTTCAACGCTGAAGTCGGGTCACTTTACTCAAGTTGTATGGAAGGATAGCACAGAGCTGGGGGTTGGAATAGCCAAGAGTAACGAAGGCAGTGTGTACGTGGTGGCTAACTATTCCCCACCAGGAAACTTTACAGGACGTTACAGTGACAATGTACCACCTGTTGGAGGTTTTTAATTTTTATTAGAAAGAAGTTAAAGTAATTTTTTTCATTAAATGACAATTATCAATGAGTTTTATTGATTGTCATGTATATTGTTTAATGTTAAACCATTTTATAATTATAAGCCATTTTCCTTCTCGCATGATGTTGGATCTTAAGTCCTTATTGTGTTCCCCATAACAGCGTGGGTGGTAGGGAAGGATAAAACTGGATTTCGTAGTTGATTTCCGTCCCGATTATTTCTGTTCCCTATATCATAAACCCATATATTTCTCCAAATATCTGAAACATGTTTGTCAATGTATATTGACGTTTATATACAAAAAGGACCCAACCAACATTTTATCTTTATGAGTAATTCAGGAAACGTTCAGAGTCTCTTTGCATAGGCTTGTATGAATTTTTTTTGACGAAATTTTGCTATCAAAATCCATTTTACCGATTTGATATTCTTACGCAAACATGATTGATCTATAATTTTTATTGAATATTAAATTGTGTTGTGGGCTGGGACTTTTTTGCATGTATGTTTCCATATACACGAATATACATCCAACTATCTTTGATTTGTTGATACAGAGAGCGTCCATTAAAAATTTGATAACTATTTAAACTATTTAAATTTTGATAACTATTTAAACTATTTAATTTTGATAACTATTTAAAAAGATCGATTACGTGCTTAAAATTAAAATGGAATAAAATTATTTAAGGAACGGCGTGATGGTATGTTTGCATCTGCAACTTGCATCTGCCTAAATATCAATCTAAGGCGGTACTACTGATGCTAAGCATAGTTAGTGTACTCGTCTAATAAATAAACCTTTTGTTTCTTATTGGCATCCTAGATTTAATCTTACTTTCAGACCTAATGACACCGGATTTTTTACTGAAGTGATACTTTGTTACCAAAGCCAACTGATTAATATTTTATTTATTTTAGTTGGTACATTTATATTTTTAATTTTGTCCTATTATTTAAATAAACTCTACCACTTTACTGGATGTACCCGTATTGAATTAGAAATTTACATGTAAAGTGAGAAAAAAATAATGAAGTGAAAAACCCATTTACTAATCACGCGTGTACATGCACAAACTAGCACATGTTCATATGGACGCACAAAGGACACAAGAAGTGACCAAAGCTGCATAAAAATCATGACACTTCTTACATACATTTTTTATTGCTTTCTAAAAAATTACTTCTTTTATATAGGCCGGGCTAGTAACTATTATACCTAGATAATACATATATTAATACGCTTTATAATTATTTATTGAAACGAAAACAATTTTATATAAATAATTCTTATATTGAGAAGTACTAGTTAATAAAATTTAATAATGATACATGAGTACGAAGGAGAATCAAAAATTATTCGCACTCCAGTTGTAGAATTAATTTTAATCATTTTTTAGAAAATACAAATCCATATTTTTTTAGATAATCTCCTTGTTTTTTAATATACGAGTACTTTGTCCATCTGTGAACAAATTTTCATATTCTCTAAGTTAAAATATTTAAGGCTGAGCTGCTGAGCACGAATGCACCGCTGTCTTCCCTTCTTTATCAGAGGTGAACCTTCGTTCTCGTAGGGCTGCTTTCAGGGGACCAAACAGGGGAGAATCCTATAATTCAAACAGACACGGCCGTGTCCTGTCTCCGTGAAAGAAGGGGCATGATCTATGTAGAACTGATATTTATATTTCTTTCTATTTGATCTGAGAACGATTCAATGCGAGGTGTACATCTGATAATGATTGTTATAATGGTTCCTTTTATAAAGCAAAAAATAATTAGTTGTATAGTCCATGTGTTTGTTACAGCATTATTTGGTTATTTTATAATAAAATATTATTGTTTTTACCGTTGAATATTAAACGTCTAAATAATAGTAGGTTCTCCAGAAAGCACATTCATATGTTTGGGTCAAATTCGTAGTGATTCATATAACCAAGAACCATTGAAAACATTTTTTTAACCTGTGGTTTATATTTAAGGATTTTTTAAATAAAAATTTCTAATATCTGCTTATTTTTATTTAATATTCTGTGGTAAAAATAAATTGTTTTAGAATACTTTCCACCTTTCGAAATGTAATTCTCTTGATCCAACTACACTTTCCTTATTATTCCTTTACCACAAATTCTACTGAAATTGACTTGAAAGCCTTTCTTCATTCATTCGTCCTATATACCCAAACCATCTCAGAGTGTCCTTCATACTATTTAAAACATCAGTGTTAAGCTCACATTCATCCCCTATTAGGTAAATATTGGTAAGTGAATTAGTATAAAAATAGTCGAGGCAAGAATTGAAAAGGAATTGTATGACAATTAGAATATAATTTTAAAGGAATCATGATTTCAATCTTAATAGAATTTAGATAGGTCGTAAAAAAATTATGAATGTATTTATGGATTTACGGTCAATTCCGACCACTAACACTTAATACAAAACTTAATTAAAATTTAGAGTGCGGGTGAATATAGAAATACAAGATGTTATAATTAAATACTTTAATATCAAAACAATAATATGATTCATACAATCTGGCCAAAATAAGTTTGTCCGTACTACCGCACACAACATACTACGTCCAAGAAGTCCCAGGGCCGTAAACCGCGCAAGAAAAAACACTAATAAACTTCATTTACATATTTCAATAAATGCGCTTCTATACCTCAACAGGCGCTCCTCCTCCCTCATTACAGCTCGTAAATAGCTTGTATGCTAATAAAAATATCCTCAAAATAATATGAATTAAAATGTTAAATTTAATAAATAAGATTAAAAAAAATTAAACCCTAATTTTGTGGTAAATAAACAAAAATAATTTTGTGCATAGGTATTCCTCGCATCACGAATTCCTAGTTTTAAGAGATATCTAAGAGCTAACTCGATAACGACATCCGTGGCCAGTTGGTAAGAAACTAGATTTCCACTAAAGGGTTTCGAGTTCGATTCCCGACGGTATCCGAAAAAAAATTTAAAGGGTCCCAGTCTGGCAAAAGAGTTCATTTGAGAGCAATACTCGCACGCACTAGTGAATACGAGTAGACAGTAGTATTGCTAACATGTGCGATTACAAACGAGTCTCGTGCCTACACCCGTACATCTAAATTCGAACGTTCGATTATTGGGGCCGAAAAAAATGTTGTCTCCGGGTCGCACTCTTCAATATGTCTGATTCTCCAGTCAGATAAGTTGAAGGGTGCCATATGCATGAATCAAAAAAGTTATTTCCTTAAAAGTTGCTAACCGATTTTAGTTTATATAAATGACGTATATGATCTGCTTCTAACAGACAATAAAGAACTAACAAGTTATAATATAATATATTTACTAGAAATGAAAAAGCAAGATGAAATATAAGTTAATACTTTTTATCCATTACTTCTCAATTCCTATGCGTCGTGACCTCACTCCTGAGAAAATGACCCACATGAGATTGTGTAGTTTGCGTACATTGATTTTTGGCCCTCTCAGCATTACATTGTCCAAAGAGCCAATGGCAAAGGGAGGCCTGTAGCACTCTTCACCGGATTAGTGCATATGTTAGGTGTTCAACCTCTGCTCTAGCGACCCTCCACATTGTCAGCGACTATAAATCTCTCCATGCCCTTTTTGCGCCAAATGTGACCGAAAAGTCGACGAGTGTGTATTCTTGAAAGCCTATCTAAAATATTAAGCTCTTCCAAAATAAAGGCATTTGTTTGTCTTTACATCCATATATACTCCATCCATACATCCAAAATAAAGGCATTTGTTTGTCTTTACATCCATATCATATATAGTCCATCCATACATCCAAAATAAAGGCATTTGTTTGTCTTTACATCCATATATAGTCCATCCATACATCCAAAATAAAGGCATTTGTTTGTCTTTACATCCATATATGTAATACCCAGTAATTGTCTCTAGCCCCATATCTAGAAAGAGTAAATTGTTGATTTTTCTCTTACCTCTATTGTCCATGTTCCTGAGGCTCGAAGGATGTGCCATATATTTTTCTCGAGACCAGTCCCAACCTCGACATAGCACTATTCACCATACCTATTCTCATCTTGATTTCTCGAGATCAGTCCCAACCTCGACATAGCACTATTCACCATACCTATTCTCCACTTGATTTCAGTTTCATATCCACCGTTATCAGCAATTGTACACCCAAGACAAACAAAATCGTGTACGATCTCCAAATCTTGTGGACGCGTCCATTGGTTTTCGCTGCTTCGATCAACGACCATATTTTTTGTTTGATTTATTAATGTTGAGTTCCGTTAAGACGCTTTCATCTTTTTCTCAGCGAAACAACATTGATATTTCATCAAAAGATTAAGTGAAAAAGTTCACAATTAAGATTTTTTAAATATCATACATATTTTTATGGGAAAAAGAACCAGGCAAATTACTCAAGATTTCAGTTCGTTCCCATTACTACCCATGGTGATAAGGGGGCTAAAATAAACCCGCGTCAAGCAATAACAATACAAGAAGATCAAAATTATTTTAAATTTTTTGTAAGCGTAACGTCACTTAGTGGCGAAAAATTAACTACTAAGGGACTCCTCCTCCCAAGGCGACGCACCTGAATTTCTAAAAAAAATAGTAGCGACGACGTACTTAAGGTCCGATTTCAGAAAAGAAGGAAAATTAATCACAGCACAATATATGATATATACTTATAAAGTGGCTTAAACCTGGAGTTCAAACTACCCAGCAACTTTCTAGTAGTTTAGCAGAAAACTTCGAACGTAGCAAAACTGACTTTTGACGCCACTAGATCGAAGTTGCCAATTGGTCCGAAGATGAACCGATATAACTTTACTTAAAAGATTTACAAAACACTCATGCTTCTATTAGTCTTTTAAAAAACAAAAAAAAATGTAAATCTTTTGCATATCAAACTTTTTGAACATCAAGTAAACCAACAAGCATTGCCACACCTTGAATGTCACCGCGTTGATAAGCATTATTTTATCAAATTATTGCCTTATATTTTTGATCTTTATTTACTTTCCTGGTGTGATGATGAATACGTTCGAGACGTGGCTGGCAATTAATGTGAACCATTTTTTTCCTCAACTTTAAACCAAACAATGACATAACCGATTGTCAGCCAAATGAAAGAACATACAAAGGCACCTCTTAATATAAATAATGAAATTGTTGAGTAACAATTTAAATATCTAGGATGCTGGTTAAATGATCAATGGGGCCAGTTTCAAGAGATCAAGGCAAGTGTGGAGACAATAAGAAGCTACTTCTTCAAAATGTAAGATTGCTTCTGCAACGTGGATTTCAATTTTAAGTATGCGAATTTTGCGTTGCTACGTATGGTTTGAAGTACGGAAATTTACTCAGATCACCACAAAGATGTGCTACTGTCGAATAATGCTAAGAGTCTCATGGATTGACATAGTTCGTAGGAGAAAGATAAAGTACTTTAGATAATAACGCGAGGAATAATATATGAGATTATTTAACTGATATTGTATGATAAAATTTGGGGCAGAAGAAATGCAAGAAGACGAATCTCCTGGTTGAAGAACTTACAGAAAAAAACATAGTTTCATTGCGGCGTAATATCTTTGTTCTGAGATATTACCTCAAAGACAAAGATAGCCATGATACTCGCTAGCCTCTGAAGAGGAGAGGAACTTTAAAGAAGAAGACATAACCAACTGTACGGACAAAGTATCTTGGTCTGAAATTGATAACATATAATGTCTTTTCGAGCGGAATGGAAAATTGGGTTCGGCATTTTGTGGATCGAAGGCTGGAATGGATCGTTTAATAGAGGATTTGAGCGACTTGAAATAGAAATGTAAAACTATTTGGTCAGCAATGTGATAGCATTTTACAGGTTGGCAGTATTAAATCGGAGTTTTCGGGGACATAGTTTATATTAAACGTTTCCGTAGAATAGATAAAACATTTGTCTATGGGTAATTACATCTCACTTTATCATTCTCGGAAATAACTGCATATTTGCAATTTGATTTAGTTTACTGTCTAGTTTTAATGACTTAGAAATAGTTGATAACGTAAATTTTTATCCTTGTCAATATTGATAGACATTTAAAATTTAATTGTAATAATTGGAAATAAACTTAAGTGACTCATTGACCAAAGATTAATCAGTTCCCGTTGTTGTGAATGCCTCGTTTAATTCCTATGTGTATCGGTAGAGAGGCAGTGAGAGAACACGATAACGTTATGCTAATACCAAAACCAAGAATACCGAAGAACAATATCGTGAATAAGAAGAGAACAATTAGAGCTTTCTAAAGTTTTTTTTTGACTTCTATATCATTATTTCTAATTTTAAATTATTTTTTAACCCAATTGCACTGTACCAATAAATCATGTGTAGTCCGATATCACACATTTTTGACACAATTTTAATGATAACGAAAACCTTAAAACTAGTCAAATATACCGCGCCTTCAATGCAAACACAAGTTTAGAATTGATACCATTTAAAGTAATACATCAATGATAAGAACGGTGATAAAAATATTTTTTGATTAGTATATAATCTACTCTTGGGATACTTTTTATGAAACTATACAGTTGTAGTAGTGTTATAGGTCAAATAAGAGAAACCTTGAATTAAAAAAAATATATTGGCATAGTCTATCTTACTATATGTTATTTAGCATATATATTGATACGTGCACCATAATGTTAAAGCCAGTATTCAACGAGAAATAAGGAATTTAAATAATACCTGATGAATAAAAAAATAAAACGAGTCGCCAAGTCCATGATAGACACAACTTCTTTAAAAATGTAAAAGTTAACTTTGGTCCGAATCAACAAAGGTTAACTCTACTTAAGTCAAAAATTGAAAGATCACACAAACATATAGAGGGTATCCAACTAGATAGAAAGAACATTTTGAAGAATTTACTAACATAGAAACCTCCGTTAAAGATTAAGTGCATTAATTTTCGTCATAAGAAGTCATTGACGAAGAACTACTCGTAAATAAGAGTATACCACAAATCAGGGAAGAGGTGTAGGACAGATGAGGCGACACAAGGCTGCTGGTCCTGATAGCATTCCAGCTGAGGTCTTTATTGATGGTAGAAAGAGGCTCATGGAACAGTTCAGTAAAATATTTGATAGAATATGCGCATGCCAGAAAATGCCCGACAACCTGAAATATTATCTCTTGATCACTATGTGCCAAAATAGTGATCGATAGGAATATGGAAACTACAGACATTTCTTTACTACCAGTCACAGGATTTTTTTCACAAGAATCTTGCCAACTGATTAGAATCTTTGATAGAAAAAAAATCTAGGCAGGTTTTCGACATTCGCATTTAACCACTGGTATGATTTTCTCTGCAAGACGGATGTAAGAGAAATGTAGTAAACAAAACTTACGTCTCTAAACGGGTTTATTGACATATATTATGTTAGTCACATACTAAAAACATTTGAAAATGTGAACCGAAACGCATTATAGAAGATCTTAGCGAGAATTGGATATCCTTGAAAATTTATTTAATGGTTCGTTTGATCCACGAAGACATGCCATCATCAAGAATAACCGGGGGAGGTATAGGTGGTCCGTTTAAGGTTAACACTTGCATAAAACAGGGATGTGTTGTGGCACCACTACTTTTTAACATATATCTGGCAGTATAATACACCTTGTTAAGACCAAATTACCTTTAACTGTTGAAATTGTGTACCGCATGGATGAAAATCCATTTATTCTTAGTATACTTCGTACAAAAACCAAAGTCACAACAGTATCCATGATGGAACTGTAATATGTTGATGATAATCATACATTTTGATCAGACTTCCTAAAAAGGGATTATATAGTAGTTGTCTTCAAGTGCTCCATAAAGCTGTACAAAACTGATGTTATTGAAATATTACGAGTACTTGAGTAAACCAACATTAACTAAAAAGATAATTAATTAATTAAATATTACGCACTAATAAAATAAGAGTGTTGCAATTACCAACTAATCCAACTATTTATTGTACGCGTATCTATCCCCGTAATTGAGGTATATTATAATACCGATTTCAAATACCATGTATGGGTGAATGATGAAAGATTAGAGCATATTGATGAATCTGCTGTTTGGGTAGTATTTTGACAGATTATGGAAGAGTTAAGAGAGATATCGAACGGTGTGTAGCGATAGGAAAAAATGTTAATGTGCCACTAAGACTTATACAATTGAACCTGACTTGATTGTAAAATACGATTGTGAATTATAAAGAATGTAATCCTCCGTGGTTTAGTTGGTAAGTTTCCGACCGGAGGTTACGAGTTCGATTCCCATAGAAAACTTTTTTTTTTACAAAAGGATTCCATTTTAATATTTTTAACTTAAACATCTTTTTGCTTGGTTGGACATGACAATAAACCCGCCGGCTTGTATTGTATACGCCTTAAGTGTAAAAATAATTTTTAAAAAACTACTTATATTGTATTATATTACACTTTTGTTGTATACAGTACAACCTAACGGGCTAATTGTCATGTGACAATATCTTCCAACCAACCAGAAATATGTTAAAGAGGCCTTAAGTGACAACCAGATTTGAATCTTTAAAAAAAAATCTGGGTACCAGCGGGAATCGAACCCGCAACCTCCGGGCTGGGAAACAAGTGTCATACCAACTAGGCCACGGAAATCGTCTAAGCTATAGAAAAACACAAATTCAGGTAAAATAAGGTCTAAAAGTAGATCCAGTCAGGATTTGTAAAGCGAGTATGATAATAATTAGACAATTAGCGTAAAACTTAAAACTTCCGATAAAGATGGGTGTACTCGTACTCACGTCCTAGACACGTGTGCTTCCTAAACTGCAAGTATCCTTCTCTGCAGCGACAGGCCCCCTCTAGACAGCCGCTGTGCGCCACCCTCAGTGAACACTGCTCCTCCACGAAGCAGTCGTGGCCCAGTAGAGTCGCTGCAAGATAAACGACAAATTTAAAACTTAGCGTAATTAACATGTAATTTTGTTTAACAAATTTAGTGTGTGTTTGTTGTGTTATTAAATACGCATAGTTAACATAATATGTTGTCTAGAAAGAACGAGTAGTTTGGTATCTTCATTTGGGTAGATGTCATTAGTACAACATTTTTGTTACTAACTTAATTACAAACGTGCTGAATGTATATTATTATGAAATATAATACTCGTAGTTCTGTGTATTTTAATCAGATAGTATTTACCCAAATTGCTGGAGCGGTCTTTTGGCATCAATTTGAAGATGGAACGCAATAAGCGGTTATTTCGGTTATTGACGTTTTTTTTACTACTGTAAAGGAAAAAACCCTACACAAACCAAAAACAATATGAATAGTCTATGACGACGATACCGTAAGCGATCGTCTGTGTCAAATATGCTTTAAAAATCCGTAATTATGCGATAAACGACGATCTTTACCACTGATGACGACCAAAGGTTTATTCGAGAATAAGTAACGTTCTACTCGTACGATATGAGAGATTGCTGAGATACTGAAAATATTAAAAACTCACCGCCCACAAGTCTTTTACGTGTAAATATTAAAAAAATCGTCACAATTTGACTTTAAAAATATGAAATTACTTCACGGACAACAAAATAATAAACATCATTAATTAGAATATGCATCAGCAGTTTGAACTTCTCATCACCTTAAATACATGAATACTATAGAACAAATGAAAAAAATCCTCAAATATCTATGAAACAGAACAAAGGGTAATTGCCCAAAATATAATATGTGCACCATGTCGAATTTCTCACAGTGTACAATTAATGAAGCCTCGAGACAAGAAGTCAAGAATACATTGCGATATTTCTACTGAAGGTTCTTCAATGTACATAGTTTTATGTCCCGCGATACTAGAAGCACTAAGTTAATATGTTCCCGATATATACGAGTATATGTTATAGCCGTGCAAGGAATCACCTTCTGTTTTACATACCAATTTACAGAACGAATATCATGGTTAAACTCTTTGTAACGCGTAGTATAGAGATATGTAACTAACGGAGTAACACTGTGGATTAAAATAAACAAAAATATTCTCAGCACTGCCTAGTACTATAGTATGATAATGGTCCAGATTGACAATTATCCTTACGGTTAAACTAATTATGTTAGTAGCAGACCCTTTTTGTGTAACAGGATAAATCCGTGTAAAAATGGTAAAAATATACAATATTAATGATTAAAAATATAGCAGAAACCAAGTCAATTGGTATATTTTTATTCAATTAAGTATATTAGGTTCATAAAAATCAACTCTTTGATCGAGGGTCATCGACACAACCTGAACAAGTATTTATACCTCAAGCTTATATCTTTAGATCGGCCAGAAATGTTTCATTGTGATGAACTTCAAATTCTATCGGCATCCAATTAATGCATACCGCTAGTACCTGTATGAACGAGCGATCATACGCCATACGAGTATACTATACACGAGTACCCAGCCGAGAGAGGAAGCATTCAGTCCAGTCGGTGCCAGATGGTGAATGTACAAAATTAATGGAATCTGCATTTTTTGTCGACTCATACGTTTTTTTTTTCAAAAATGATTCCTAAATAAAGAGTTATCAGATAGACTGAAGATATTCCAAAATATTTGTATTCGTACACAATTAAAACACGGTTACTTTGTTTAGTCCACTTTATTTATTGCAAATCACAATTCATTTCAACACTCGGTGTGTTATCAGCCGGTGAGTTGTCAATAACTGAAGTATATTATATATTAATTACACCATGATGTGTGTTGTTCTCGATAAAGTAGAGTAAAAATGTCTGTTATTTGTTATTAATGGTACTAAGAGGGAATATGGTTAGAAGCGGAGTAATTTAATTGATTATTTATATTTTTGTTTGATTTATGTATTTCAATGGTTTCTAGACTTTTATTGAGTAATATTTTTGTATTTATTAGGTTTATTAAACAAGTGGTGGTGTATTATTAGGTGTTCAGTGAACTCAGAAAAAATATTGTTTTTTTTTATTGTTCTAATGTGTTCATTGATTCGTGCACTGAAGTTCGTTGTTGTCATACCTACGTATACTGCGTTACAATCCTTACATAAAATCTGGTAAACTCCACTCTTATTATAGATGCTATGAATACTAACTATATCAAACACATATTACACAATAAAACATAGAAACCATTGAAATACACGAAGCAAATAAACAAAACAGAAATATAAAAAATGATCAATTAAATTTATCCTCTTCTCCGCTTTTAACTGTAATCCCCCTGAGTTCCATTAATAACAAATAGCATATACACTTTTACTATATTTTATCGAGAATAACACACATCATGTTGTAATTAATATATAATCCAGTTATTGACAACTCACCTGGTGATGACATACTCGTAGCACAGCGAGCGATGAAATGCATTGTGATTTGCAATAAATAAATTGGAATAAAACATAGTATGTAACAGTGTTTTAATTTTATATTCATTATGGAGTCCCACAAAGTAGCACCGGCGTTATTTAAACAACTATTTGTACTCGGTAACTTTTCAATCTAAAAATATGTTTACATATCTCTTTATCGTGCCAGACTCCAATGGCTTAAAATAAGACAGCGAAGAAATCTTCATGTTCTGTCAACTCTTTTTAGAGTGATGAACAATCCAGTGTCCTCAGCATCTGCGTGAAAAATTCAATTTTATTTCTGAGCATGGACTGTCTCTCTGATCTGGTGACGGCACAATCATTTGTATTATACATCAACGCATCACACTTCTTTTATTACGGTTCACACTGTTCGACTTCAGAATGATCTTCCTGGCTCAACCAGATATGCTCATTATGTCGATATTTAAGAATAAACTAAAGAAGTATTGTTCATCTCAAAATATTTCTCGTCCTTAACTCCCACACGATTCCCATCCTAATTCATATTTTCCTTGAGATTGATGTTTCATTTTGTTTTTTGTTAGTTTTCTCAAGTACTGTTTTCAAATACTACGTTTACGATACGGGCATGGAAATCAATAATACGAAACAAAAGCGATTTAGTTGAAAAAAACTGTACATCAATAAGTCCGCCATATGCACCATATACACAAAGGAATACAACTTGAGATGTTAAATGAAGCCTTAGGTGAAAATAAGACCTGAACTCTTTTTTTTTTTTTTTTATAAAATTGGGTGCCAACAGGTCGGAAAACGTGTTTAAAAGTGTTTTGCCAAAAAATACCACAGAAGTTATATTCTATGATGTACTATTTTTCTCATAATTATTATGTTAAAAAATATCCAGGTCTATCTTAAACGCTCAGAATTTCGTCCGATGTGAAAAAAATGTAAAATCTAATTACATTTGTCACCCAAATAGCAATAATAACATATGTCACATCATTTTCACTTTTGTATATAAAATGAGGCGTGTGCTATACGTTTCATTACGAAATTGAAGTCATTTTATTTTATCCACGTCCTGATGTAGTGTTATATAAATAATAGTCGCGAGTGAAGTTTTTACATTCTGCTGTCATTTGATGTGTGTGTGTGGATGTATTGATGTGTTTAATTCGGTGTTTCGAAAAAAATTTTTTTTTCGTTCTTGAGAATACATTCATAATATTTTTGTTTGTTTGTCCTTAAGCACCGTTTTATAACATATAACAGAAACTTTTAAAAAAAACTATGAAACTCTACACGGTACGGGTTAATTGTCTAGTTCTTAAATAGTGAAGTATTATTTATTGTGCTATATTCGTTAATATAATTTTAATCATTAATATTTTTTTTATCACATTTTTATTTTTCGATAAGTTTTTAAATAACTGGATTATCAATTATCACATATTTAAGTATGTTTTATCTAAATAGATTTTATGTATGAAGTATTTAATGTTGAAATTCATAATATAACAATCCATAATAATCCATCCATAGTTATTATGTGTATAATTCATGATCGGCAAATCTTGAAGTCAGAAATATATATTATTGTTTATTTTAAACGCTCAGTTTGCACATCAAAATTACATTCATCAGTTCTAATTTTACGTAATGACATCTGAAACCAATGTTACTCGTATTGTGGATGCTAAGCTAAAGAAATCTTCTGTAGTCTATTTTTTTTTTCTTTTAACAGGTCCCAAAGCTATAGTAAAAAGGTTCAGCAACAAGTGTTAGACTTTTCTAGCTCAACCAGATGTGCTTTATCGTACGATTCCCCTCCCTATCCATACTATACGATTCCCCTCCCTATCCATACTTTCCTTGGAGTTTATCTCTTTTTTATTTATCTTTTACTTAAATATTATATTATTTTACCAAGTTTAAGACACGGCCATAGAACCGATAATAATTTTGAATAAGCTATTTGATTATTAACACATTGATTTGAAACAATAAAAGTTAAAATAAAATTAAGTAAATAAAAAACGATCGAATTTGAATTTCATGTATCGAACCACCCTTAAAAAGGTTGCTGAATTTCAAGATCTCGAAAAATTTGTTAAAAGGATACACTCGTTTATAAACTTTCTTAAATGAATCAGAACGCTCGGTAGTATAACAGAAATCTAGAAAACGTATTATCCACGTCCACTGTGATATATGCACATGTAGTCTTAGTTTCAATTCATATTTTGGCGATGCCAAGTTTTAGTATGTATGTCACGAGCCGTCATTATTATCATTCACTGTCACATTATCCCGGAGAGTGTATTGAATTTTGGTCAGTCGAATCGATCTGTTTTGCATCGTGTTATTATTGTTCATTCCTTTAGAGAAAAATAACGATTTGAAACGAACATAAACCAATTTCTTTGTGGGTGTCAACATGGAAATGTCACCTTTTGTGATTCACGAAATATTCAAATCAACACAGTTCCCTATTGAATGTGGATAGCTTACCCAGATTTTCTTGGCGACACGGTCAAGTTGACAATAATGCCTTGGATACCGTTTAGCTATTGTCTGGATGAATGAATCTAGAATCGTGTTGTATGAAATTCCTAGAACAAATGTATGAATGGCCGGCCTCATAATGAATACAAAGTATGCAGATATTTGCTGACCCAAAATTAAATACTTTGTTTCATATACCAAATTTTTGGAAGTGTCAAGAGTGACATTTTGACCTGATGACTTTAGATGAAACGTCTCTTTTTGTATTTCAAATTCTTTATGATATTCAGGTCAACATTCTCTTAACATGAGATTTAAATAAATAACTAAAATGATAATGGTGTCTTAAAAATAGGTGTGAGATTTTTGAGAAATAACAGAATTCATAAATGTAACAATAATAAAAAAATCAGTACATTAAAATTATTTAGTAGACGATACTAAAACATTTCAAATTTAGCAAGTTGTTATAAAATATCTATTTATAAAACTGTTGACTTCGACTTAATAAAATAGCATAAATTACTACTTCTGAGGCGTAGTTGGTAGAATGTTTCCAAACAGGGGTTTCTGGTTTTATTTTCGATCGGGCATTAAAAAAATTAGCCTGTTTTCCATATACTAACTAGTAAATGTACATATTTCCTTCCAACACTTTTATGTCGTTTAGGAGAAATCGCCACATATATAACAGAAGAATAATATGGTGTGGCATTATAAATCAACCCATTTAATTTGTCTATAACTTTTTAATTAAATATTATTTTTTTTATTTGTGAATAATTAAATATTATGTCATAAAGTTCTATAATTGAAAGGAACAAACATCAAGAATGAGTCCAAATTAACTTGTTATGCGCCAGAAATAATAATTCAATAATTGCTACGCATTAAACATTTCTATGATAATGTGCTAACCACGTTTTACCAACTGTTCAAACGATTCGTCGTCTGACTGTTCATTTTGAAGAGTTTGGATTAATCAGAGATATGGTAAATTCAAGAATATCCCGAACGATCTGGTCCGTGGGGTATGTTGGTCGTGTGCAGGAAAGTGTGCAAGAATCTTTAGAAACATATTATGTAAGATAACGTGTTTCTCAATTGGGTATGTCTTCACGGTCGCTAGGGCCCATATGGAATAGCAACATTGAACTTGATCCTCACAAAATACAGCTTGATCACGAATTAAGAATTGCAGATGTTGAATCATGCTTTACTTACTGCTGCGAGTTTTTAAATCTTTATGAAGAAGAATAGTTTTTTTACGGATGAAACTCTTTTTTAATTGAGTGGGTCTGTTAACAAACAAAATTACAAAATTTGGGAAACTGAAAATTTCAGATATATCCACATGAAACTAATGCACACGTGACAGACGTAAATTGTTTGAGGAATTGATGATTAGTGGTTTGCACATTAATAATTTTTATCCCGATCCCGTGTTTTAACGTGATAAACTAGATTTACGTTGAGTCTCGATCCCGTGTTTTTACGTGATCGATACCTTTTCCAAAAACGTATATATTACTGACATCTAATAAATATTTTTATAAACATTTTAACCTTTGAACCATATTTTCCTGATTTCTTATGTCTAATATGGACATTAGTACCCTAGACAATGAAAATGTGCGTAAACTTTTTTTCGCGTCATTCATTTTCAGTTAAATGTCAGATTTTGATATATGTATCTGGAGGCCAAATACAATATCCGTGCCCAAATAGAATAGTTGCAGGATCCTCCAAACAGGTTATCAAATAATTTGTCTCAACATGTGTTGATATACTCATATATTTCATCAACTGACAAAAAACTCTGCAGAACTTGAAAGGTATATGCTAAGCACAATAAGAGAAGTGAGATCCAGTAAGTGTAATGTACTCGTAGTTCTCCACAAAGAGAATGTAGGCAGAATTACCATGCTTAACTAAAATAATTAAGTAGGTATTTTTAAACAAATATACAAAGTTTCTTTACAATATTCTCAATCTTTACTTAGATAAAGTATTATTTTGTAAACCCTTCACAAAAAATCAGAATCCCTCAAAAACATGCCGGCCACTGGGAAAGGTTGTCTTGATTTCGATTCAAGTGTAACGAGTAAGATCGAAATGCAGTTGCATTGTTGAATTATTATTTCTGGCATTCAGCAAGATGATTGTGATCGGGTGTGTAGTTTTCTATTAAAAACATTTTGATTTAATTTTTACATACGTACTATGACGCCGTTTGTTTGCCCGTGTAGGCAGAAAGGACAGAGCACCAGACTTCCTATTTTGACACACATATTTCGCCTTTTCCACGTTCACACACATTCTCATACAGCTCCCACGATTTCTCTTACTACTTTCTTTTCCTCCTTTCAAAGTGTAATTCACTCGATCCAACTATACTTCCTTGGTTTTTCTCTACCACGCCTTCCACTCATATTAGCACTGTATTGTTAATCTTTTACTACTAAAACTATCTCAGAGCGATCTACTTAATTTTACTCAGCACAACAGCCTTAAATTCACATTGTTTCCTAATCACTTCATTTCGTATTCTGTCATATATTGCCACCCCATATATTCTCGTAAGCGCATGCATTTCTATAGCGTTTATTCAACTTTTTTACTCTTTATCTACGTGTACGCTTCACTTCCATACATAAAATATGGACCTAGAGAAATGTTGTTTAATTATCAATTTGATATATACTGTTGTTAATTTTTAATTATCTGTAATGAGAAAATTCTAATTTAAATTCAATGACAGGAAAAGCAAATGGTGACTTATTATGTCACACCCTACACAGCACACAAAGTACAGTGTCAATTATTACGCGGTATATGTACAGTGAGTGCGGTGCATCTTTAGGAAATCGTGATTTGACACCTTTGATAACAAAGCACGTGTAAAACTCGTTCTGGTTAGGAATTCTCAGCTATTAGAATATCCCATTGAGATGGGAATGAGCAACTGTGGTAACTGGATTCCACGCTGGGTTTGATGATTACTGACTGAATTGCAATAGACGCATGATGAGAAACCATCTCGTGTTGCTAACTGCCATTTGCTCCAGTAATTAAATTATAGTCGAAAGACAATTATCAAAGAATGGATGAATGTATTAAATAAGTGCTATAGCGAGAAATAAAAATAAATTGATTTAGTTAATTTTTAATTACTCTTTGATTATATTATTTTAAGCATGTAATTAAAAAAAATGTGTGCAAAAAAGAATTCTCAACAACTTAGAAATAATAATTTCCGTCCAGTGTATGGACGCACATACATAGTATTAATTATCATCATAGTCATATCCGTTTTGGGGAAGGCAGAGAGATATTTAATTTTTCTACGTATTTAACTATTGACAGGATGTGACTTTCTGGAAATTAAAAAAAACTATTTTAATCTACAAATTGGACATATGAATTTTAAAAAGTCTCATCTATATTATACCTATTACAAGGACACTAGTTGCAACCGTGAAATATTCACGGAAGCAAAACAAATTCTACATTTATGAAAATATATATTCGTAAATGTAAAATTTGTTTATATATATATATATATATATATATATATATATATATATATATATATATATATATATATATATATATATATATATATATATATTATATATATATATATATATATATATATATATATATATATATATATATATATATATATATATATATATATATATATATATATGTTTATTTTAGGTTTTCAGTTACTTCGCGAACTGTAAATATTGGATTCTGACATCAGATCTACCTGGAGATCCCTCAGCAGCTTCCTTACAGCATTTTTTATTTTTTGGCCTGGATGACTCTTTAGTAACATAGTTCTCTGTTTTGGATGTACAGGAGACGGTATCTATTTTAATTGGTATTTTGTGGGCTTATGACCACCTTGAAGGCTGAGTTAAGTGCTCACTTTATGCCTAGGCAACATTCCTCATTATACCATAGATTCATCTTTATACATCATTTAAATGTTTTTATTCTTAGTGCAGACAAGATGGTTTTTAATCTTTATGCATTTGTTGACGAACAATAGTAAGATTTTTTAACAGATGTTGAGGAAACCTCTTTATTTTATATATATATATATATATATATATATATATATATATATATATATATATATATATATATATATATATATATATATATATATATATTATATATATATATATATATATATATATATATATATATATAATATATATATATATATATATATATATATGTATATATATATATATATATATATATATATATATATATATAT
The DNA here is from genome assembly GCA_949825065.1 of Odontocerum albicorne. Taxonomy (NCBI): domain Eukaryota; kingdom Metazoa; phylum Arthropoda; class Insecta; order Trichoptera; family Odontoceridae; genus Odontocerum; species Odontocerum albicorne. Next base: position 18,384,986 of record OX463840.1, read on the forward strand.
ATATATATATATATATATATATATATATATTTATATATATATATATATATATATATATATATATATTTATATATATATATATATATATATATATATATATATATATAATATATATATATATATATATATATATATATATATATATATATATATATATATATAATATATATATATATATATATATATATATATATATATATATATATATATATATATATATATATATAATATATATATATATATATATATTATATATATATATATATATATATATATATATATATATATATATATATATATATATATATATATATATATATATATATATAAATATATTATATAATATATATATATATATATATATATAATATATATATATATATATATATATTATATATATATATATATATATATATATATATTATATATATATATATATATATTATAATATATATATAATATATAT